>CALYLW010000613.1:5000-358004 GCA_944989445.1 Ampullaceana balthica | reverse complement strand
ACCTTGCATAGTTAAACAGTAGATCCTGTTCTCTGCACACCTTGCATAGTTAAACTAAGCAGATCCTGTTCTCTGCACACCTTGCATAGTTAAACTAAGCAGATCCTGTTCTCTGCACACCTTGCATAGTTAAACTAGCAGATCCTGTTCTCTGCACACCTTGCATAGTTAAACTAAGCAGATCCTGTTCTCTGCACACCTTGCATAGTTAAACAGTAGATCCTGTTCTCTGCACACCTTGCATAGTTAAACTAAGCAGATCCTGTTCTCTGCACACCTTGCATAGTTAAACTAAGCAGATCCTGTTCTCTGCACACCTTGCATAGTTAAACTAAGCAGATCCTGTTCTCTGCACACCTTGCATAGTTAAACTAGATCGTTCTGCACACTGCATAGTTAAACAGATCCTGTTCTCTGCACACCTTGCATAGTTAAACTAAGCAGATCCTGTTCTCTGCACACCTTGCATAGTTAAACTAAGCAGATCCTGTTCTCTGCACACCTTGCATAGTTAAACTAAGCAGATCCTGTTCTCTGCACACCTTGCATAGTTAAACTAAGCAGATCCTGTTCTCTGCACACCTTGCATAGTTAAACAGCAGATCCTGTTCTCTGCACACCTTGCATAGTTAAACTAAGCAGATCCTGTTCTCTGCACACCTTGCATAGTTAAACAGCAGATCCTGTTCTCTGCACACCTTGCATAGTTAAACTAAGCAGATCCTGTTCTCTGCACACCTTGCATAGTTAAACTAAGCAGATCCTGTTCTCTGCACACCTTGCATAGTTAAACTAAGCAGATCCTGTTCTCTGCACACCTTGCATAGTTAAACTAAGCAGATCCTGTTCTCTGCACACCTTGCATAGTTAAACTAAGCAGATCCTGTTCTCTGCACACCTTGCATAGTTAAACTAAGCAGATCCTGTTCTCTGCACACCTTGCATAGTTAAACTAAGCAGATCCTGTTCTCTGCACACCTTGCATAGTTAAACTAAGCAGATCCTGTTCTCTGCACACCTTGCATAGTTAAACAGTAGATCCTGTTCTCTGCACACCTTGCATAGTTAAACAGCAGATCCTGTTCTCTGCACACCTTGCATAGTTAAACTAAGCAGATCCTGTTCTCTGCACACCTTGCATAGTTAAACTAAGCAGATCCTGTTCTCTGCACACCTTGCATAGTTAAACAGTAGATCCTGTTCTCTGCACACCTTGCATAGTTAAACTAAGCAGATCCTGTTCTCTGCACACCTTGCATAGTTAAACAGTAGATCCTGTTCTCTGCACACCTTGCATAGTTAAACTAAGCAGATCCTGTTCTCTGCACACCTTGCATAGTTAAACAGTAGATCCTGTTCTCTGCACACCTTGCATAGTTAAACTAAGCAGATCCTGTTCTCTGCACACCTTGCATAGTTAAACAGTAGATCCTGTTCTCTGCACACCTTGCATAGTTAAACTAAGCAGATCCTGTTCTCTGCACACCTTGCATAGTTAAACAGTAGATCCTGTTCTCTGCACACCTTGCATAGTTAAACTAAGCAGATCCTGTTCTCTGCACACCTTGCATAGTTAAACAGCAGATCCTGTTCTCTGCACACCTTGCATAGTTAAACTAAGCAGATCCTGTTCTCTGCACACCTTGCATAGTTAAACTAAGCAGATCCTGTTCTCTGCACACCTTGCATAGTTAAACTAAGCAGATCCTGTTCTCTGCACACCTTGCATAGTTAAACTAAGCAGATCCTGTTCTCTGCACACCTTGCATAGTTAAACTAGCAGATCCTGTTCTCTGCACACCTTGCATAGTTAAACAGTAGATCTGTTCTCTGCACACTTGCATAGTTAAACAGAGTCTGTTCTCTGCACACCTTGCATAGTTAAACTAAGCAGATCCTGTTCTCTCCACACCTTGCATAGTTAAACTAAGCAGATCCTGTTCTCTGCACACCTTGCATAGTTAAACAGCAGATCCTGTTCTCTGCACACCTTGCATAGTTAAACTAAGCAGATCCTGTTCTCTGCACACCTTGCATAGTTAAACTAAGCAGATCCTGTTCTCTGCACACCTTGCATAGTTAAACTAAGCAGATCCTGTTCTCTGCACACCTTGCATAGTTAAACAGTAGATCCTGTTCTCTGCACACCTTGCATAGTTAAACTAAGCAGATCCTGTTCTCTGCACACCTTGCATAGTTAAACTAAGCAGATCCTGTTCTCTGCACACCTTGCATAGTTAAACTAAGCAGATCCTGTTCTCTGCACACCTTGCATAGTTAAACAGTAGATCCTGTTCTCTGCACACCTTGCATAGTTAAACTAAGCAGATCCTGTTCTCTGCACACCTTGCATAGTTAAACAGTAGATCCTGTTCTCTGCACACCTTGCATAGTTAAACTAAGCAGATCCTGTTCTCTGCACACCTTGCATAGTTAAACAGTAGATCCTGTTCTCTGCACACCTTGCATAGTTAAACTAAGCAGATCCTGTTCTCTGCACACCTTGCATAGTTAAACAGTAGATCCTGTTCTCTGCACACCTTGCATAGTTAAACTAAGCAGATCCTGTTCTCTGCACACCTTGCATAGTTAAACTAAGCAGATCCTGTTCTCTGCACACCTTGCATAGTTAAACTAAGCAGATCCTGTTCTCTGCACACCTTGCATAGTTAAACTAAGCAGATCCTGTTCTCTGCACACCTTGCATAGTTAAACAGTAGATCCTGTTCTCTGCACACCTTGCATAGTTAAACTAAGCAGATCCTGTTCTCTGCACACCTTGCATAGTTAAACAGCAGATCCTGTTCTCTGCACACCTTGCATAGTTAAACTAAGCAGATCCTGTTCTCTGCACACCTTGCATAGTTAAACTAAGCAGATCCTGTTCTCTGCACACCTTGCATAGTTAAACTAAGCAGATCCTGTTCTCTGCACACCTTGCATAGTTAAACTAAGCAGATCCTGTTCTCTGCACACCTTGCATAGTTAAACTAAGCAGATCCTGTTCTCTGCACACCTTGCATAGTTAAACAGTAGATCCTGTTCTCTGCACACCTTGCATAGTTAAACTAAGCAGATCCTGTTCTCTGCACACCTTGCATAGTTAAACTAAGCAGATCCTGTTCTCTGCACACCTTGCATAGTTAAACAGTAGATCCTGTTCTCTGCACACCTTGCATAGTTAAACTAAGCAGATCCTGTTCTCTGCACACCTTGCATAGTTAAACTAAGCAGATCCTGTTCTCTGCACACCTTGCATAGTTAAACAGTAGATCCTGTTCTCTGCACACCTTGCATAGTTAAACTAAGCAGATCCTGTTCTCTGCACACCTTGCATAGTTAAACTAAGCAGATCCTGTTCTCTGCACACCTTGCATAGTTAAACTAAGCAGATCCTGTTCTCTGCACACCTTGCATAGTTAAACAGTAGATCCTGTTCTCTGCACACCTTGCATAGTTAAACTAAGCAGATCCTGTTCTCTGCACACCTTGCATAGTTAAACAGTAGATCCTGTTCTCTGCACACCTTGCATAGTTAAACTAAGCAGATCCTGTTCTCTCACACCTTGCATAGTTAAACAGTAGATCCTGTTCTCTGCACACCTTGCATAGTTAAACTAAGCAGATCCTGTTCTCTCACACCTTGCATAGTTAAACTAAGCAGATCCTGTTCTCTGCACACCTTGCATAGTTAAACAGTAGATCCTGTTCTCTGCACACCTTGCATAGTTAAACTAAGCAGATCCTGTTCTCTGCACACCTTGCATAGTTAAACTAAGCAGATCCTGTTCTCTGCACACCTTGCATAGTTAAACTAGTAGATCCTGTTCTCTGCACACCTTGCATAGTTAAACTAAGCAGATCCTGTTCTCTGCACACCTTGCATAGTTAAACTAAGCAGATCCTGTTCTCTGCACACCTTGCATAGTTAAACTAGCAGATCCTGTTCTCTGCACACCTTGCATAGTTAAACTAAGCAGATCCTGTTCTCTGCACACCTTGCATAGTTAAACAGTAGATCCTGTTCTCTGCACACCTTGCATAGTTAAACTAAGCAGATCCTGTTCTCTGCACACCTTGCATAGTTAAACTAGCAGATCCTGTTCTCTGCACACTGCATAGTTAAACAGAGATCCTGTTCTCTGCACACCTTGCATAGTTAAACTAAGCAGATCCTGTTCTCTGCACACCTTGCATAGTTAAACTAAGCAGATCCTGTTCTCTGCACACCTTGCATAGTTAAACAGTAGATCCTGTTCTCTGCACACCTTGCATAGTTAAACTAAGCAGATCCTGTTCTCTGCACACCTTGCATAGTTAAACTAAGCAGATCCTGTTCTCTCCACACCTTGCATAGTTAAACTAAGCAGATCCTGTTCTCTGCACACCTTGCATAGTTAAACTAAGCAGATCCTGTTCTCTGCACACCTTGCATAGTTAAACTAAGCAGATCCTGTTCTCTGCACACCTTGCATAGTTAAACAGTAGATCCTGTTCTCTGCACACTTGCATAGTTAAACAGAGATCTGTTCTCCACACCTTGCATAGTTAAACTAAGCAGATCCTGTTCTCTGCACACCTTGCATAGTTAAACAGTAGATCCTGTTCTCTGCACACCTTGCATAGTTAAACTAAGCAGATCCTGTTCTCTGCACACCTTGCATAGTTAAACAGTAGATCTGTTCTCTGCACACCTTGCATAGTTAAACTAAGCAGATCCTGTTCTCTGCACACCTTGCATAGTTAAACTAAGCAGATCCTGTTCTCTGCACACCTTGCATAGTTAAACAGTAGATCCTGTTCTCTGCACACCTTGCATAGTTAAACTAAGCAGATCCTGTTCTCTGCACACCTTGCATAGTTAAACTAGTAGATCCTGTTCTCTGCACACCTTGCATAGTTAAACTAAGCAGATCCTGTTCTCTGCACACCTTGCATAGTTAAACAGTAGATCCTGTTCTCTGCACACCTTGCATAGTTAAACTAAGCAGATCCTGTTCTCTGCACACCTTGCATAGTTAAACAGCAGATCCTGTTCTCTGCACACCTTGCATAGTTAAACAGCAGATCCTGTTCTCTGCACACCTTGCATAGTTAAACTAAGCAGATCCTGTTCTCTGCACACCTTGCATAGTTAAACTAAGCAGATCCTGTTCTCTCCACACCTTGCATAGTTAAACTAAGCAGATCCTGTTCTCTGCACACCTTGCATAGTTAAACTAAGCAGATCCTGTTCTCTGCACACCTTGCATAGTTAAACTAAGCAGATCCTGTTCTCTCCACACCTTGCATAGTTAAACTAAGCAGATCCTGTTCTCTACACACCTTGCATAGTTAAACTAAGCAGATCCTGTTCTCTCCACACCTTGCATAGTTAAACTAAGCAGATCCTGTTCTCTGCACACCTTGCATAGTTAAACTAAGCAGATCCTGTTCTCTGCACACCTTGCATAGTTAAACTAAGCAGATCCTGTTCTCTCCACACCTTGCATAGTTAAACTAAGCAGATCCTGTTCTCTGCACACCTTGCATAGTTAAACTAAGTAGATCCTGTTCTCTGCACACCTTGCATAGTTAAACTAAGCAGATCCTGTTCTCTGCACACCTTGCATAGTTAAACTAAGCAGATCCTGTTCTCTGCACACCTTGCATAGTTAAACTAAGCAGATCCTGTTCTCTGCACACCTTGCATAGTTAAACTAAGCAGATCCTGTTCTCTGCACACCTTGCATAGTTAAACTAAGCAGATCCTGTTCTCTGCACACCTTGCATAGTTAAACTAAGCAGATCCTGTTCTCTGCACACCTTGCATAGTTAAACTAAGCAGATCCTGTTCTCTGCACACCTTGCATAGTTAAACAGTAGATCCTGTTCTCTGCACACCTTGCATAGTTAAACTAAGCAGATCCTGTTCTCTCCACACCTTGCATAGTTAAACAGTAGATCCTGTTCTCTGCACACCTTGCATAGTTAAACAGCAGATCCCGTTTGGGGTAGCTGGGCTCAAACGCATTTTGAACATCAATTTTTAAACTGTAATTCTACAAGATGACAATTTTGCGGTGAAAAGCAATTGATATTTTGACTATGTATTTTGTAATACTTTTAATAATGAAAGTAACCATTTGTTGAGGTTACACAAGAAATTTATTAAAAAAACAACTTTAAAGTATTCAAAAGAAATTGAGACTTAACATTGTTTCGTTTCTTTAATAATTTTATTATGACGGTTTGAGTTTTCACTCAAAAGTTGATGACGATGCTAACTAAAGAAAATAATCGTATAAACATTTATTTTTATGGCATGTATCCTACATAATAGAAGGCTAAGTTCTGTCTAGTCATTGATAGCGATTGGTCCCTCAAACACACATGACTCCTACAGCCAATCATATTGAACACGTTTACGCGGACGTTCAAAACGAGTTAATTTTGGTGCAGTATTTCTCCCAAGACTTTATTTTGAGTTATGCGCTTTGGGATTTATAGTCAAAAGCTCTGTTTTTAAATCCTTTATATTAACTCGTGGTGTCTGCGGCGGACCTTGCTTGCTTGCTTGCTTGTCGCCAAAACTTTTGATCGATTTTTAACCCACTTGCTCGCAAGATAGCGAGCTGAAATTTTGCAGGCAGTTTTGTACCGATGATAAAAACAATGTATCAAAATTTCAGATCGATCGCATGTACCGTAATTAAATTATTGAATTTTTAGATTATTTTATTTATTCCTTTGTATCATGCTATTTTTTGAGATAGAGCGTCGCGGTGCGTATTATATTGAACAACCTTTCTGTCGCGCAATAAGGTGCGTATTTTATTGACAGCTCTTTTTATAAACATATTCCTGATCGGTGCGCATTATATTAAACACGTTTTACGACACAACTGCAATTTTGTATTTCTGGATGGTCTGGCGCTGCGTATTATAATGAACATTCTTTTAATTACTTCTCGTACATAAAGGATTTATAGTCAAAAACTTGGTTTTTTACGGGTTTTTCTTATTAAATCCTTTATATTAACTCTTGGTGTCTGGTTGCTTACTTGCGCCCTTGCTTGCTTGTCGCCAAAACTTTGGATCGATTTTTAACCCACTTCCTCGTAGGCTAGCGAGCTGAAATTTAGCAGGCAGTTTCGTGCCGATGATAAAAACTATGTATCAAAATTTCAGATCGATCGAATGTACTGTAATTAAATTATTTTATTTTTAGATTATTTTATTTATTCCTATGTATCATGTTATTTTTTTAGATAGAGTGTCGCGGTGCGTATTATATTGAAAAACCTTTCTGTCGCGCAATAAGGTGCGTATTTTATTGACATCACTTTTATAAACATATTCCTGATCGGTGCGCATTATGTTAAACATGTTTTACGACAAAACAGCAATTTTGTATATTTGGATTGTCTTGCGCTGCGTATTATAATGAACATTCGTTTAGTTACGTCTAGTACATAAAGGATTTATAGTGAAAAACTTGTTTTTTTTTACTTTAAAAAAAAATTAAATCCTTTATATTAACTCGTGGTGTCTGGGTGCTTGCTTGCACACATGCCCTCTTGCTTGTCGCCAAAACTTTCGATCGATTTTTAACCCACTTCCTTGTACGCTAGCGAGCTGAAATTTTCCAGGCAGTTTTGTACCGATGATAAAAACAATGTATCAAAATTTCAGATCGATTGCATGTACCGTAATTGAATTATTGATTTTTTAGATTATTTTATTTATTCCTATTGATTCCTATGTATCATGTTATTTTTGAGATAGTGTAAAGGTGCGCATTATATTGAACAACCTTTCTGTCGCACAATAAGGTGCGTATTTTATTGACAACAGTTTTTACAAACATATTCCTGATCGGTGCGCATTATATTAAACATGTTTTACGACACAACTACAATTTTGTATTTTTGGATGGTCTTGCGCTGCGTATTATAATGAACATTCTGTTAGTTACTTCTCGTACATTAAGGATTTATAGTCAAAAACTTGGTTTTTTACGGGTTCGAGTTATTTATTTCAACTAAAATGAATTGTATTTTTGACGTGATGCACATGTATGCCGGTCGAGACGGCTGTTGGAGGGGAGTTACAACATGCCACCGAACGCTGGCGGAACGTCCTTGGACGAGCTTGGTTGCTCGTATGTAGATAAAACGCTAATGTCATGTCACCTAACCATGCACTTTTAACTTAGAATCACTTACCGAGTACCTGGTACAATAGGAGAAACTAACAGTTACACAGACACTCAATGTTTACGATATTATGGTTACACCAGAAACAAACCAAACAAATCAGATCATGTTTTTTTTCTTTTCACACAAATTTTAGACATGGGATTAAATTGATAGCATGATATTTCAGGAGTACTGTTAGTCAGTACACTGTTAGTCTGTACACTTGCAACAAATCGGAGCCTTTCATGAACACGTTTTGGCGTACTCAAATGTCAAGTTATACTGCAATAACAGAAAGTAGAAGACGAGCCAAAGGGCATTTAACACGAAAAGACGATATCATTCATGCTTGAGTGCCCTCTCCAAGACCTGCTCCTTGTTCCATATAGCAGTGAATACTTTGAACCAAATTTAAATAAAGTAGAATCCTGTTTTTAACCATGCACGTTAATAAAATAATAATTTTCAAAGGAAAAAAAAAGTAAACTTAAATGGAGATAATCTTTATTCTTTTTGGTTTTTAAATCCTTTATATTAACTCGTGGTGACTGCTTGAGGCAGGCGGGCGATGCCGAAAAAACTTTTGATCGATTTTTAACCCACTTCCTCGGAAGCTAGCGAGCTGAAATTTTGCAGGCAGACTTGTTCCGATGATAAAAATGATGTAACAAAATTTCATATAAATCAAATGTACCGTAATTAAATTAATGAACTTTTATATTATCTTTATTTATCTCTATGTAACATGTTAACTTTTTTTTTGCTATAGTGTCGTGGTGCGTATTATATTGAACAACCTTTCCTGTTACGTAATAAGGTGCGTATTTTATTGACAATTCTTTTTATTCTTTATCGGTGCGCATTATATTAAACATGTTTTACGTCACAACTACAATTTTGTATTGTTGGATGGTCTTGCGCTGCGTATTATAATGAACATTCTTTTAGTTATGTCTCGTACATAAAGGATTTATAGTCGAAAACTTCTTTTTTACGGGGGGGGGGTTTAAAATATATTCTATCTATGAATTATAACATAAATTTATACGTATTTATAATAATAATTATTAATTATTAAATTTAACTAGTGAATCTTTAAAACTATTTTAAGAGTGTCTTTGCTATGTTATACCGTCGCATATGTACTACGCTATGTGTGCTCTTAATAAAAGCATAAATTGAATCCTGCCAAAGTTACCTTGTCACTAGGATTTATCTGTGCTTGGATTGCTAGTCTATGTGCATTTGTGCTGTTGTTGTTTTAATAATACCCGGCGCACGTGGTAACCATACCGGAAGAAAGGAAATTCAAAGAAGTCAGTGAGAGGTCATTTTTAAAATATTGACGTCAGAAACATTCCCCGGAGTGTACTCAACAACTTCTCAAAGTTTCATGGCCACCGGATGAATGGTGCCGTAGCCAATGTTTACAATAATATTTATAAACGCATAGATTATATCAGTATGTGCTCCCGGGCCCAAACAATGCTAGAGTAAAGTTAATCCCCCCCCCACCTTTTTATATTTCAACATAGATTCTAGATCATGATGAATATATATATATATATATATATATATATATATATATATATATATATATATATATATATGTGTGTGTGTGTGTGTGTGTATATATCTCTATATATATAAGACGCATTTGTTGTCTGTCTGTTCCCTACTAACTCAAGATCCAGACAACCAAATAACGTGAAATTCGGTACACGTACACAAAATTATACCGGAAAGGTTATTAAACAGGTTTCGTTCCATAAATATAAGATACTGGGGGCCGGGGGCCCAAAATGTAGTTTTTCCCTATATGAGCTATATAAAATAAAAATTATTGAAAATTAAGACGTAAAATAATGACGCAAATTAATAAACATTTTGGTGTCGAGATTAACAAGAAGGCGATTATCGCCATAAAATAATTTTTTTTTGTTGCTTTGCTGTTGTTGCTTTTGTTGTTGCTTTTGTTGTTGTAGTTGTTGTTTTGTTGTTGTTGCTTTGTCGTTGTTGCTGTTGTTGTTGTAGTTGTTGTTTTGTTGTTGTTTTGTTGTTGTTTTGTTGTTGATTTTTTTGTTGTTGTTTTGTTTTTGTAGTTGTTGCTGTTGTTGTTTTTGTTGTTGTTGCTGTTGTTGTTGCTGTTGTTGTTGCTGTTGTTGTTGCTGTTGTTGTTGCTTTGTTGTTGTTGCTGTTGTTGTTGTAGTTGTTTTATTGTTGTTTTGTTGTTAATTTTGTTGTTTTTGTTGTTGTTTTGTTTTTGTTGTTTTGTTGCTGTTGCTGTTTCTGTTGTTGGTTTTGTCGTTGTTGCTGTTGTTGTTGCTGTTGTTGTTGTAGTTGTTGTTGTGTTGTTGTTGCTTTGTTGTTGTTGCTGTTGTTGTTGTAGTTGTTGTTTTGTTTTTGTTGTTTGTTTTTGTTGTTTTGTTGCTGTTGTTGTTTTTGTTGTTGTTGCTGTTGTTGCTAAACCCGGGAGAAGCCGGGTACTTGCCCCTAGTATCTCTATATATATAAGACGCATTTGTTATCTGTCTGTCTGTCTGTTCCCTAATAACTCAAGATCCAGACAACCAAATAACGTGAAATTTGGTACACGTACACAAAATTATACCGGAAAGGTTATTAAACAGGTTTCGTTCCATATATATAAGATACTGGGGGCCGGGGGCCCAAAATGTAGTTTTTCCTATATGAGCTATATAAAATAAAAATTATTGAAAATTAAGACGTAAAATAATGACGCAAATTAATAAACATTTTGGTGTCGAGATTAACAGAAGGCGATTATCGCATAAAATATTTGTTTTGTAGTTGTTGTTTTGTTGTTGTTGCTTTGTTGTTGTTGCTGTTGTTGTTGTAGTTGTTGTTTTGTTGTTGTTGTTTTGTTGATGTTTTGTTGTTGTTTTGTTTTTGTTGTTGTTGTTGTTTTTGTTGTTGTTGTTGTTTTTGTTGTTGTTGCTGTTGCTGTTGTTGTTGCTGTTGTTGTTGTGTTGTTGTTGTTGTTGCTGTTGTTGCTTTTGTGTTGTTTTTGCTGTTGTTGTTGTTGTCCACATCCCTTGCCCTGCGACGACAATGTCCTTCATGTTGTTATTGCTTTGTTGTTGTTGCTGTTGTAGTTGTTGTTTTGTTGTTGTTGCTTTGTTGTTGTTGCTGTTGTTGTTGTAGTTGTTTTGTTGTTGATTTTGTTGTTGATTTTGTTGTTTTTGTTGTTGTTTTGTTTTTGTTGTTTTGTTGCTGTTGCTGTTTCTGTTGTTGGTTTTGTCGTTGTTGCTGTTGTTGTTGCTGTTGCTGTTGTTGCTGTTGTTGTTTTGTAGTTGTTGTTTTGTTGTTGTTGCTTTGTTGTTGTTGTAGTTGTTGTTTTGTTTTTGTTGTTTGTTTTTGTTGTTTTGTTTGTTGTCTGTCTGTCTGTCTGTCTGTCTGTTCCCTAATAACTCAAGATCCAGACAAACCAAATAACGTGAAATTTGGTACACGTACACAAAATTATACCGAAAGGTTATTAAACAGGTTTCGTTCCATATAAATAAGATACTGCGGGCCGGGGGGCCCAAAATGTAGTTTTTCCTTATATGAGCTATATAAAATAAAAATTATTGAAAATTAAGACGTAAAATAATGACGCAAAATAATAAACATTTTGGTGTCGAGATTAACAAGAAGGCGACTATCGCCATAAAATAATTGTTTTGTTGTTGTTGCTTTGCTGTTGTTGCTTTTGTTGTTGTAGTTGTTGTTTTGTTGTTTTGCTTTGTTGTTGTTGCTGTTGTTGTTGTAGTTGCTGTTTTGTTGTTTTTGTTGTTGTTTTGTTTCTGTTGTTGTTGCACTTGTTGTTGCTGTTGTTGTTGCTGTTGTTGTTGCTGTTGTTGTTGTAGTTGTTGTTGTGTTGTTGTTGCTTTGTTGTTGTTGCTGTTGTTGTTGTAGTTGTTGTTTTGTTTTTGTTGTTTGTTTTTGTTGTTTTGTTGCTGTTGTTGTTTTTGTTGTTGTTGCTGTTGTTGTTAAACCCGGGCGAAGCCGGGTACTTGCCCCTAGTATCTCTATATATATAAGACGCATTTGTTATCTGTCTGTCTGTCTGTTCCCTAATAACTCAAGATCCAGACAACCAAATAACGTGAAATTTGGTACACGTACACAAAATTATACCGGAAAGGTTATTAAACAGGTTTCGTTCCTTATATATAAGATACTGGGGGCCCGGGGGCCCAAAATGTAGTTTTTCCCTATATGAGCTATATAAAATAAAAATTATTGAAAATTAAGACGTAAAATAATGACGCAAATTAATAAACATTTTGGTGTCGAGATTAACAAGAAGGCGATTATCGCCATAAAATATTTTTTTTGTTGTTGTTGCTTTGTTGTTGTTGCTTTTGTTGTTGTTTTGTTGTTGTTGCTTTGTTGTTGTTGCTGTTGTTGTTGTAGTTGTTGTTTTGTTGTTGTTTTGTTGTTGCTTTGTTATTGTTTTGTTGTTGATGTTTTTGTTGTTGTTTTGTTTTTGTTGTTGTTGCTGTTGTTGTTTTTGTTGTTGTTGCTGTTGTTGTTGCTGTTGTTGATTTTGTGTTGTTTTTGTTGTTGTTGCTGTTGTTGCTGTTGTTGCTTTTGTGTTGTTTTTGCTGTTGTTGTTGTTGTCCACATCCCTTGCCCTGCGACGTCAATGTCCTTCATGTTGTTGTTGCTTTGTTGTTGTTGCTGTTGTAGTTGTTGTTTTGTTGTTGTTGCTTTGTTGTTGTTGCTGTTGTTGTTGTAGTTGTTGTTTTGTTGTTGTTTTTGTTGTTGTTTTGTTTTTGTTGTTTTGTTGCTGTTGCTGTTTCTGTTGTTGTTTTTGTCGTTGTTGCTGTTGTTGTTTTTGTTGTTGCTGTTGTTGTTAAACCCGGGCGAAGCGGGTACTTGCCCCTAGTCTCTATCTATCTCTATATATATAAGACGCATTTGTTGTCTGTCCGTCGTCTGTCTGTTCCCTTATAACTCAAGATCCAGACAACCAAATAACGTGAAATTTGGTACACGTACACAAAATTATACCGGAAAGGTTATTAAACAGGTTTCGTTCCATATATATAAGATACTGGGGGCTGGGGGCCCAAAATGTAGTTTTTCCCTATATGAGCTATATAAAATAAAAATTATTGAAAATTAAGACGTAAAAATATTAAACATTTTGGTGTCGAGATTAACAAGATGGCGTTTATTGCCATAAAATAATGTGATGTGACGTCATAGTTTGAGTTCATATTAATTTGTAAATAGGAAACAAAGTGAAAAGAGCAGTTATTATTTATTTTAATTGTTAATATACCGCTGTGGGTGTGCGTTTAAGTATTTGTGTGCACATGTGTGAATCAGTGAGTGTGTGTGTTTTTTTGTTGTGAACTAAATGTTATGAAATGGTTTATTTATATGTCTGTTAATGTTGCGCCTCTAACAAGATTACGTATATATTTTTATAAAATTTGTTTGCAAATTACATATTTTTTTACTTTACACTGTTTCTTTTTTGTATATTCTATATGTATTTTATCCAGTCGTCCGATCAAGCTTTTTCCTTTTATCGGCGAGGGTAGGAGTCAATAATATCGTCCATCCCTGGGTGGCATAAACACGTAGCTAAGCAACTGTGTTTATACTTTTTGCATAACTTAAACGAAACCAGCAGGGCACATTTTAAGCTCAAACATTGCGTTTCGAAATGTTTCTTTAAAACAAATAAACCCCATACAACAGAAAAATGAATTATATAAATTATCACTTACTGGGGGCGGGGCCAAAATGTATTTTTTTTCCGTATATTTAAAACTGACTCAAAACTAATTCTCCAACCTCCCGTGAGGGTAGAAGCATGAAACTTTTGGGAACTTGCCAAATACACTATTATGACGATAATTGGTGAAAAATAATGTAAACATTTCCACTCATGGGTGGCCGGGTGCCCCAAAACCGGTTTTTCCTTATATGGGCTATATAAAACTGAATCAACACCAATTCCTCATATTCCCGAGTAGGTAGAAGCATGAAAATTTGGAAAGTCGTTGAGTACCCTCCCGCAATGGTAACAGTCGAAAAAAGTATAAAGTTATCACTAACTGGGTAGGGGGGTGGGCGGGGGCCCAAACGTAGTTTTTTCTTAAATGAGCTATATAAATCAGGCTCATCATTAAATCTCCTATTTCCTGTGTAGGTAGAAGCATGAAACTTTGTGAAGTTGTTATATACCCTCCCAAAATGGTAACTGGCGAAACATTAATAAAAATTATCACTCACTGGGTGGTCAGAGGCCTGAATGTAGTTTTTTTTCATATATCAAACTGACTCATCAATAATTCTCCAAATTACCATGTAAGTAGAAGAATGAAACTTTTGGAAGATTTTGAGTACCCTCGCGCGATGGTAACATGCGAAAAAAATATATAAAATTATTACTCACTAGGGGGCCTTGGGCCAAAATGTAGGTATTTTCCTAATATGAGCTATATAAAACAGATTAATCATTAAATATCCAACTTCCCGTGTAAATAGGAGCATGAAACTTTGGGAAGTTGTTGAGTACTCTCCCGCAATGATAACATACGAAAAAAAAATATATAAAATCCAGGCAGATCAGGTCCGCCACAGAGTTCCCAGAGCAGCTGAAACAGCTGAGCAAAGAAACTCCAGGCATGTGCTGTTCCAGTGGTAAAGTCAAACTGCCCCCAATTCTAAAGCCACCAGAACCATTGTGCATTCTGTTGAATGGTGAAACTGCACAATCAAAGGACTTTGTGAAACTTATTAGACTATTCAATAATATGTTTGCCGTGACTTCCTTCAAGTCTAATGTTGTCGTGAATAACGGGTGGACACCAACATTCAAGGTCCAAGGCCAAGTGTACCACCATGCTGGACCTCTTCATCCAGTCAATGCTGTAGACAGCAAATATCTCCAGATTTACTTCTTGGGAGAAGATGAGCAAGTGCAAAGACGACTGGATTTGCTTGACAGTCCTGTTGACAGAAACATTGTCCTCAAACTGCAAAGAATGCTGCATCAGCATAACAGCTATGTGAGGTCATTTAAAATGGCTGCTGAGATTATGGATAACACTCAAGTGGACTACAAAATCAAAATTTCCGGCAAACGCACCATTAAAGGAACACAAAGGCAGATTCAATGCACCATCTGTTAGTGAAGTGGCATCATGATTGCTGGAGAGCTAGGTGATCGTAGAGACATTGTGCTGCATTCAAGAAGTTGCTCACAAATGCCACTTCAAAGGATTCAAGACACTCACAGGTCATATGATCCACTTCAGTACCCTCTGCTATTTGTTAGAGGAGAAGATGGCTATGATTTGAACATAAAAGATGTAAACAAGGCCACAAGCAATGACTACTATGCATATCGCATGATGCAAAGAGTCAACGAATTTAATACACTCCTCAGATGCCCGCGCCTTTTCCAGCAATACATAGTGGATATGTATGCTAAGGTTGAGAATGAGAGATTGCGTTTCATCAGACTCAACCAAACAAAACTTAGAGCTGAGGACTATGGTGTACTATTAGAGGCAGTAAGGAATGACAACAATGTGAATTCTGAAAATCTTGGCAAATTAGTGGTGCTGCCTTCATCCTTCAGTGGAGGGCCCCGTTACATGCATGAATATGCACAGGATGGAATGACCTATGTACGTCATAGAAACACAAGCATCAAGTAGATTTGCAATTATGTTACCAAGGGAAGTGATGCAGCCATGTTTACTGTTGCAAATGAAATGCCGAACAGGCTTGATGGGGTTACCAATTAATTATCAACAAGGACGATACATTAGTAGCAGTGAGGCAGTGTGGCGCCTGCTTAACTTTCCCATCCATCAAAGGTATCCAACAGTTGTTCACTTGGCAGTACATCTTGAAGGAGGCCAAGGAGTATACTATAAACCAGGACAGCCAACAGCACATTTGACAGACACTCCAACAAAGACTACATTAACAGCGTTTTTTGATCTCTGCAAAACAGATCCTCTTGCAAAAACATTGCTGTATTCTGAAGTGCCTAGACATTTTTCGCTGGGATGCCAGTCAAAAGGTCTGGCAAATCCGAAAAAAGGTATACCTCTTGCAGACTTCCCGAGATATGTGACAGACAATGCCTTGGGAAGAGTGTACACTGTGCATCCTCACAACAGAGAAGCATTTCACATGCGCCTCCTGCTGCACCATATTCGGGGACCTATTTCATTTGAAGATCTCAAAACTGTTATTGTGAAAGATGAGGATGGTGACATCCTTGAAATTAAGCCATGCAGCACATACACTGTTAAATGTACCATTTTATAGCATGCAAAGTAAACAGTTAGTTGTGTACGCTTCTACAGAAAACCTTATTTTAAACCCTGGCGAAGCCGGGTACTTGCCCCTAGTCTATATATATAAGACGCATTTGTTGTCTGTCTGGTTGTCTGTCTGTTCCCTAATAACTCAAGATCCAGACAACCAAATAACGTGAAATTTGGTACACGTACACAAAATTATACCGGAAAGGTTATTAAACAGGTTTCGTTCCATATATATAAGATACTGGGGCCCGGGGGCCCAAAATGTAGTTTTTCCCTATATGAGCTATATAAAATAAAAATTATTGAAAATTAAGACGTAAAATAATGACGCAAATTAATAAACATTTTGGTGTCGAGATTAACAAGAAGGCGATTATCGCCATAAAATAATTTTTTTTGTGTGCTTTGTTGTTGTTGCTTTTGTTGTTGTAGTTGTTGTTTTGTTGTTGTTGCTTTGTTGTTGTTGCTGTTGTTGTTGTAGTTGTTGTTTTGTTGTTGTTTTGTTGTTGATGTTTTTGTTGTTGTTTTGTTTTTGTTGTTGTTGCTGTTGTTGTTTTTGTTGTTGTTGCTGTTGTTGTTGTTGTTGCTGTTGTTGCTTTTGTGTTGTTTTTGCTGTTGTTGTTGTTGTCCACATCCCTTGCCCTGCGACGACAATGTCCTTCATGTTGTTGTTGCTTTGTTGTTGTTGCTGTTGTATTTGTTGTTTTGTTGTTGTTGCTTTGTTGTTGTTGCTGTTGTTGTTGTAGTTGTTGTTTTGTTGTTGTTGTTGTAGTTGTTGTTTTGTTGTTGTTTTGTTTTTGTTTTGTTGTTGTTTTTGTTGTTGTTTTGTTTTTGTTGTTTTGTTGTTGTTTTTGTTGTTTTTGTTGTTGTTTTGTTTTTGTTGTTTTGTTGTTTTTGTTGTTTTGTTTTTGTTGTTTTGTTGTTGTTTTTGTTGTTTTTGTTTTGTTGCTGTTGTTGTTAAACCCGGGCGGGAGCCGGGTACTTGCCCCTATGTATATATATATATATATATATATATATATATATATATATATCTATATATATAAGCCGCATTTGTTGTCTGTCTGTTCCCTAATAACTCAAGATCCAGACAACCAAATAACGTGAAATTTGGTACACGTACACAAAATTATACCGGAAAGGTTATTAAACAGGTTTCGTTCCATATATATAAGATACTGGGGCCCGGGGGCCCAAAATGTAGTTTTTCCCTATATGAGCTATATAAAATAAAAATTATTGAAAATTAAGACGTAAAATAATGACGCAAATTAATAAACATTTTGGTGTCGAGATTAACAAGAAGGCGATTATCGCCATAAAATAATTTTTTTTGTTGTTGTTGCTTTGTTGTTGTTGCTTTTGTTGTTGTAGTTGTTGTTTTGTTGTTGTTGTTTTGTTGTTGTTGCTGTTGTTGTTGTTTTGTTGTTGTTTTGTTGTTGATGTTTTTGTTGTTGTTTTGTTTTTGTTGTTGTTGCTGTTGTTGTTTTTGTTGTTGTTGCTGTTGTTGCTTTTGTGTTGTTTTTGCTGTTGTTGTTGTTGTCCACATCCCTTGCCCTGCGACGACAATGTCCTTCATGTTGTTGTTGCTTTGTTGTTGTTGCTGTTGTATTTGTTGTTTTGTTGTTGTTGCTTTGTTGTTGTTGCTGTTGTTTTGTTGTTGTTGTTGTAGTTGTTGTTTTGTTGTTGTTTTGTTTTTGTTTTTGTTGTTGTTTTTGTTGTTGTTTTGTTTTTGTTGTTTTGTTGTTGTTTTTGTTGTTTTTGTTGTTGTTTTGTTTTTGTTGTTTTGTTGTTTTTGTTGTTTTTGTTGTTGTTTTGTTTTTGTTGTTTTGTTGTTGTTTTTGTTGTTTCTGTTTTGTTGCTGTTGTTGTTAAACCCGGGCGGGAGCCGGGTACTTGCCCCTAGTCTATATATATAAGCCGCATTTGTTGTCTGTCTGTTCCCTAATAACTCAAGATCCAGACAACCAAATAACGTGAAATTTGGTACACGTACACAAAATTATACCGGAAAGGTTATTAAACAGGTTTCGTTCCATATATATAAGATACTGGGGCCCGGGGGCCCAAAATGTAGTTTTTCCCTATATGAGCTATATAAAATAAAAATTATTGAAAATTAAGACGTAAAATAATGACGCAAATTAATAAACATTTTGGTGTCGAGATTAACAAGAAGGCGATTATCGCCATAAAATAATTGTTTTTGTTGTTGTTGCTTTTGTTGTTGTAGTTGTTGTTTTGTTGTTGTTGCTTTGTTGTTGTTGCTGTTGTTGTTGTAGTTGTTGTTTTGTTGTTGTTTTGTTGTTGTTGTTGTTGTTGTTGTTGTTGTTTTTGTTGTTGTTGCTGTTGTTGTTTTTGTTGTTGTTGCTGTTGTTGTTGCTGTTGTTGCTTTTGTGTTGTTTTTGCTGTTGTTGTTGTTGTCCACATCCCTTGCCCTGCGACGACAATGTCCTTCATGTTGTTGTTGCTTTGTTGTTGTTGCTGTTGTATTTGTTGTTTTGTTGTTGTTGCTTTGTTGTTGTTGCTGTTGTTGTTGTAGTTGTTGTTTTGTTGTTGTTGTTTCGTTGTTGTTTTGTTTTTGTTTTGTTGTTGTTTTTGTTGTTGTTTTGTTTTTGTTGTTTTGTTGTTGTTTTTGTTGTTTTTGTTGTTGTTTTGTTTTTGTTGTTTTGTTGTTTTTGTTGTTGTTTTGTTTTTGTTGTTGTTTTTGTTGTTTTTGTTTTGTTGCTGTTGTTGTTAAACCCGGGCGGGAGCCGGGTACTTGCCCCTAGTATATATATATATATATATATATATATATAAAACTATATAATTTGCAATTGTACGCAAGTCATTAGTGTCTGTCAGTCAGTCCTACGCTATGTGAGGTAATTCCCGATAAAAAAAAATAAAAAAGTTGCTTTCGAGATTTTAACAAAATGTGTTGCTCACCATAAACTATTGTGACGTGACGTCATTATTTGAGCATTTTATTAATGTGTGAAGGGAACGAAGTAATAAGAAAAACCCGTAAAAAACCAAGTTTTTGACTATAAATCCTTTATGTACGAGAAGTAATTAAAAGAATGTTCATTATAATACGCAGCGCCAGACCATCCAGAAATACAAAATTGCAGTTGTGTCGTAAAACATGTTTAATATAATGCGCACCGATCAGGAATATGTTTATAAAAAGAGCTGTCAATAAAATACGCACCTTATTGCGCGACAGAAAGGTTGTTCAATATAATACGCACCGCGACGCTCTATCTAAAAAAATAGCATGATACATAGGAATAAATAAAATAATCTAAAAAATCAATAATTTAATTACGGTACATGCGATCGATCTGAAATTTTGATACATTGTTTTTATCATCGGTACGAAACTGCCTGCAAAATTTCAGCTCGCTATCTTGCGAGCAAGTGGGTTAAAAATCGATCAAAAGTTTTGGCGACAAGCAAGCAAGCAAGCAAGCAAGCAAGGTCGGTCGGTCGGCCGCAGACACCACGAGTTAATATAAAGGATTTAAAAAAGAGCAATGTTTTATTTGATATGATTAATATTATTATTATTTTTTTGTATTAAATGTCCGTTTTTGTGTGTCTCCATGTCAATATTACGTACGTAATTATAAATTTAAATTTCTATATTAATATATAACATTCGTTTTTCGGTTTATGAAATTTACAATTGGTTGTCGTTCGGTTGTCAAGTTTCGATGCGTTTTGAACCACAAAGACAATATTTATTACTGAAAATGAAATTTGTCAACTTATGCTTCAGTTTAGCGTTTGTTTTTCTTTTATACACTTTGAGATTGCATATTGTATGTTTAAAAAACAAATCGGACTCCTCCCCACAATAGTTTTATTTTATTGTTATTTACATGTAATATTTCAATGTGTCTTAGACTAATTTTGAATAAAAAATCTTTGCTTTTAATATAGAACTGGAAGGGATGCTGACTTGACAATTGAAAACGTTTATTAGAATTCCTAAAACGTGTATATTAAACTTGATACCTTAATATTTTCTTTTATCCAGTGCTTAACTTTACTTCAAAGGTTTCATGCAAAATAAATAGTTCGTTGTTATTCATATTTGTAAATAGTTACAATTTTTTATTTACATGTTTTTGATGCATGGCATCTGTCCGTCTACGAAAGACGATATATTTATCTTTATTATTTTCAGCTCTTGGTGAGGCTGATGAGACCAATCCTTGAGTGGCAGTCTCTTCTGCATGACACACACACGAAAGCAGTGGGGCAGTGTTTCCTGGCCTTTCTCCTCGCTCTTTTCCCGACTGCTTCTGCCCTAATTTGCTCCTCTGCTCTTAGTGATCCTTCTTTCACTATAGCCCACCACATGGACCTATCCTCTGCCAGGTTTTCCCAGTTTTGTATATCAATGTTGGCTACTTTCATGTCTCTCTTGCATATGTCCACGTATCTGAGACATGGCCGACCAACCGACCTTTTCCCTGTCGCCAGCTCTTTGTAAAGCACATCCTTGGGTATGCGACCAGTGTGCATCCTCTTGACGTGTCCAAGCCAACTGAGGCGTCTTTGGCTTAATATTGCTGCAATACTACTCATGCTTGCTTGATCCAGGACCTCTGTGTTGGGGACTTTCTCTTGCCATTTGATGTCCATGATGCGGCGGAGGTGGAAGCTATTGAGCCTTCTTTCATGACTGGTATAGGTGGTCGAAGACTCGCATCCATAGAGGAGTGTGCTATGTACGCAGGCCTGGTATACCTACAGCTTAGTCCTTGCTGTGAGTTTGGCATTGGACCAGACTCTTTTGTACAATCTAGCCATAACAGTTGATGCCTTCCCTATCCTACTACTTATCTCATCTTCCAGTGAGAGGGTGCTCGAGATGTTTGATCCCAGATAAGTAAAACTGTCAACAGCATCCAGGTTGCAGTCGTCAATGGTGATAGTCGGGAGAGAGGCAGCATCCTGTGCCATAATGTTGGTTTTCTTTATACTTATGATCAGGCCAAACTCTTTGCAGGCAGCGGAGAAGCTGGATACAAGGTTCTGCAGACCGTCTGCTTTGAGGAATATTAAGGCGGCATCGTCTGCAAATAAGAGCTCGCGCAGCAAAATCTTCCTTATTTTGGTCTTGTTTTTGATAATGTAAAGGTAATAATGTATGGACCAATGGGCGCATAAACTGACAAGTCATAATAGATCTTGAAAAGGTGCTGACTTAACAACAATAAAAACGTTTATGTGAATTACTAACACGTGGATATTAAATTGTAAATACGATAAACAGTTGATAAGTTAATCTTTTCTGTTATCCTGTGACAAACTTTGCTTACTACGTTTCATGCAAAATAAATAGTTATTAACATGTGTAAAATTACAGTTTATTTTTTACATGTTTTGAAAATGTTGTGATAATAATGTATGGACAAATGGGCGAATAAAATGACAAGTCATAATCATCGATGAAGCTTAAGCGGCTTCAAATCACAGATATGCGTGATGTCGATCACATTACAGTCACATAATTTATTTTTAACGCACTGTGCTGTATAATTGGTGCACGCATAATTGGTGCGCACTATTCAATGCCGCAAGTTAATGTCCGGCTGACTCCTCAGCAATATTTGTTAATACGTTGAACTTCAAACTTCTTTGCCGCAGTATCACTTTATGCTGTGTGTAATTCACTATGCATTTACTACTATCATGATTATATCATTATTATTCATGCAAACTTATATAACGCGAAGCCTAAGCTTGGAGGTTTTTTCATAACACATATATTCGTATATATAATCAAAATATATACTCTGCTATGTCCGTTCGTAACGCTAGATTTTAGAAAGCCCACCGCTAAAAAAAAATAACCCTGAAAAATATATTGCAAAAAAAAACGCCAAAAAACCCACCAAAAAAACCCCACTATTTTCTAACGTCCGCATAAAATTGTTCAATATGGAAAAGAGATTTAATTTTTCTTTCTTGGTCTCTACATTTTCTGATTATTAACTATGCAGTTTTCAGGCAGAAGGGACAATTACAAAAACTGAAATATATCCATTTTGAAAACTCCCGTCATTTTTTACGGGTAATACACTAGTATATATATATATATATATATATATATATATATATATATATATATATATATATATATATATATATATATATAAAGAGATAGAGAGAGAGAAGTGGAAGAAGAGAGGACTCGTACCAAGAGCTCATGAAATCCACTATCCTATAAGTATGCAAATCTGAGAAGGTGTATAGTGTGTAGCACATCGAATATAAGCACAAGTATCAGGCTGTCTATTTCTAAAAAATGGAAAGAATGGGAGTTAGAGGGAACCAAGGGTGCATGTTAGTAAAACCAAAGGAATGGGTAAAAAGGAAATTTTATTGAATATACAAAAGGTTAATTGTCTGTGTTCCGTAGCACAATCCCTCGATTATTTTCAGGCCACGGCCACGATCACATAGAGGGAATAACTTCGAATATGATAAGTAAATCAGCCTTAGTTTTGAGCTGTAGTATAATTGGTGACATTTACAACTCCTTAATTCAAATTTTTTTTTAATGCTCTTATGCCAAGAGCTTAAAAAAGATGTATCTATTTACCAAATATCGAACGTGCGTCAATCGTTTCAGGGCTGAACAACCCCCACACACTCCCAAAAACACTCGGCCACACACTCCACCACACACTGCCCCTCACACTCCCTCTCACACTCCCCCCAAAAATAATTTCCGTTCAAGCAATATTTATGGCCATAAAAAAATTATTTAACTACCACATTTTTAAAAAACATTTTCATCATGAAGGTCACAAGTGTTTCCTTGAAATCGGTATATGCCAGTGGCATAGCTAGAGAGGAGCAAGGAGGGTGAGAAGATTTGACGTTATCCAGTCGCTGTGTGTATAAAGGCAGTTGTTGGTGTATAAAGGCAGTTGTTGATGTATAAAGGCAGTTTTTGGTGTATAAAGGCAGTTGTTTGGTGTATAGAGGCAGTTTTTGATGTATAAAGGCAGTTTTTGGTGTATAAAGGCAGTTGTTTGGAGTATAGAGGCAGTTGTTTGGTGTATAAAGGCAGTTGTTTGGTGTATAGAGGCAGTTGTTTGGTGTATAGAGGCAGTTGTTTGGTGTATAAAGGCAGTTGTTTGGGTGTACAGAGGCAGTTGTTTGGTGTATAGAGGCAGTTGTTTGGGTGTACATAGGCAGGTGTTTGGTGTATAAAGGCAGTTGTTTGGTGTATAGTGGCAGTTGTTTGGTGCATAGAGGCAGTTGTTTGGTGTATAAAGGCAGTTGTTGGGTGTATAAAGGCAGTTGTTTGGTGTATAGAGGCAGTTGTTTGGGTGTACAGAGGCAGTTGTTTGGTGTATAGAGGCAGTTGTTTGGTGTATAGAGGCAGTTGTTTGGTGTATAGAGGCAAATGTTTGGTGTATAGAGGCAGTTGTTTGGTGTATAAAGGCAGTTGTTGGGTGTATAGAGGCAGTTGTTTGGTGTATAGAGGCTGTTGTTTGGTGTATAGAGGCAGTTGTTTGGTGTATAAAGGCAGTTGTTTGGTGTATAAAGGCAGTTGTTTGGTGTATAGAGGCAGTTGTTTGGTGTATAAAGGCAGCTGTTTGGTGTATAAAGGCAGTTGTTTGGTGTATAGAGGCAGTTGTTTGGTGTATAGAGGCAGTTGTTTGGTGTATAAAGGCAGTTGTTGGGTGTATAGAGGCAGTTGTTTGGTGTATAGAGGCAGTTGTTTGGGTGTACAGAGGCAGTTGTTTGGTGTATAAAGGCAGTTGTTTGGTTTATAAAGGCAGTTGTATGGGTGTAGAGAGGCAGTTGTTTGGTTTATAAAGGCAGTTGTTTGGTGTATAAAGGCAGTTGTTGGTTGTATAGAGGCAGTTGTTTGGTGTATAAAGGCAGTTGTTGGGTGTATAAAGGCAGTTGTTGGGTGTATAGAGGCAGTTGTTTGGTGTATAAGGCAGTTGTTTGGGTGTATAGAGGCAGTTGTTTGGTGTATAGAGGCAGTTGTTGGTGTATAGAGGCAGTTGTTTGGTGTATAGAGGCAGTTGTTTGGTGTATAGAGGCAGTTGTTTGGTGTATAAAGGCAGTTGTTTGGTGTATAAAGGCAGTTGTTTGGTGTATAGAGGCAGTTGTTTGGTGTATAGAGGCAGTTGTTTGGTGTATAGAGGCAGTTGTTTGGTGTATAGAGGCAGTTGTTTGGTGTATAAAGGCAGTTGTTTGGTGTATAGAGGCAGTTGTTTGGTGTATAGAGGCAGTTGTTTGGTGTATAGAGGCAGTTGTTTGGTGTATAAAGGCAGTTGTTTGGTGTATAAAGGCAGTTGTTTGGGTGTATAGAGGCAGTTGTTTGGTGTATAGAGGCAGTTGTTTGGTGTATAAAGGCAGTTGTTTGGTGTATAAAGGCAGTTGTTGGTGTATAGAGGCAGTTGTTTGGTGTATAGAGGCAGTTGTTTGGTGTATAAAGGCAGTTGTTGGGTGTATAGAGGCAGTTGTTTGGTGTATAGAGGCAGTTGTTTGGGTGTACAGAGGCAGTTGTTTGGTGTATAGAGGCAGTTGTTTGGTGTATAAAGGCAGTTGTTGGGTGTATAGAGGCAGTTGTTTGGTGTATAAAGGCAGTTGTTTGGGTGTATAAAGGCAGTTGTTTGGGTGTATAGAGGCAGTTGTTTGGTGTATAAGGCAGTTGTTTGGGTGTACAGAGGCAGTTGTTTGGTGTATAGAGGCAGTTGTTGGGTGTATAGAGGCAGTTGTTTGGTGTATAGAGGCAGTTGTTTGGTGTATAGAGGCAGTTGTTTGGTGTATAAAGGCAGTTGTTTGGTGTATAAAGGCAGTTGTTTGGTGTATAGAGGCAGTTGTTTGGTGTATAAAGGCAGCTGTTTGGTGTATAAGGCAGTTGTTTGGTGTATAGAGGCAGTTGTTTGGTGTATAGAGGCAGTTGTTTGGTGTATAAAGGCAGTTGTTGGGTGTATAGAGGCAGTTGTTTGGTGTATAGAGGCAGTTGTTTGGGTGTACAGAGGCAGTTGTTTGGTGTATAAAGGCAGTTGTTTGGTTTATAAAGGCAGTTGTATGGGTGTAGAGAGGCAGTTGTTTGGTTTATAAAGGCAGTTGTTTGATGTATAAAGGCAGTTGTTGGTGTATAGAGGCAGTTGTTTGGTGTATAAAGGCAGTTGTTGGGTGTATAAAGGCAGTTGTTGGGTGTATAGAGGCAGTTGTTTGGTGTATAAATGCAGTTGTTTGGGTGTACAGAGGCAGTTGTTTGGTGTATAGAGGCAGTTGTTTGGGTGTACAGAGGCAGTTGTTTGGTGTATAAAGGCAGTTGTTGGGTGTATAAAGGCAGTGGTTTGGTGTATAGAGGCAGTTGTTTGGGTGTACAGAGGCAGTTGTTTGGTGTATAGAGGCAGTTGTTTGGTGTATAGAGGCAGTTGTTTGGTGTATAGAGGCAGATGTTTGGTGTATAGAGGCAGTTGTTTGGTGTATAAAGGCAGTTGTTGGGTGTATAGAGGCAGTTGTTTGGTGTATAGAGGCTGTTGTTTGGTGTATAGAGGCAGTTGTTTGGTGTATAAAGGCAGTTGTTTGGTGTATAAAGGCAGTTGTTTGGTGTATAGAGGCAGTTGTTTGGTGTATAAAGGCAGCTGTTTGGTGTATAAAGGCAGTTGTTTGGTGTATAGAGGCAGTTGTTTGGTGTATAGAGGCAATTGTTTGGTGTATAAAGGCAGTTGTTGGGTGTATAGAGGCAGCTGTTTGGTGTATAGAGGCAGTTGTTTGGTGTATAAAGGCAGCTGTTTGGTGTATAAAGGCAGTTGTTTGGTGTATAGAGGCAGTTGTTTGGTGTATAGAGGCAGTTGTTTGGTGTATAAAGGCAGTTGTTGGGTGTATAGAGGCAGTTGTTTGGTGTATAGAGGCAGTTGTTTGGGTGTACAGAGGCAGTTGTTGGTGTATAAAGGCAGTTGTTTGGTTTATAAAGGCAGTTGTATGGGTGTAGAGAGGCAGTTGTTTGGTTTATAAAGGCAGTTGTTTGGTGTATAAAGGCAGTTGTTGGTTGTATAGAGGCAGTTGTTTGGTGTATAAAGGCAGTTGTTGGGTGTATAAAGGCAGTTGTTGGGTGTATAGAGGCAGTTGTTTGGTGTATAAATGCAGTTGTTTGGGTGTACAGAGGCAGTTGTTTGGTGTATAGAGGCAGTTGTTTGTGGGTGTATAGAGGCAGTTGTTTGGTGTATAGAGGCATGTTGTTTGGTGTATAGAGGCAGTTGTTTGGTGTATAAAGGCAGTTGTTTGGTGTATAAAGGCAGTTGTTTGGTGTATAGAGGCAGTTGTTTGGTGTATAAAGGCAGTTGTTTGGTGTATAAAGGCAGTTGTTTGGTGTATAGAGGCAGTTGTTTGGTGTATAGAGGCAGTTGTTTGGTGTATAAAGGCAGTTGTTGGGTGTATAGAGGCAGTTGTTTGGTGTATAGAGGCAGTTGTTTGGGTGTACAGAGGCAGTTGTTTGGTGTATAAAGGCAGTTGTTTGGTGTATAAAGGCAGTTGTATGGGTGTAGAGAGGCAGTTGTTTGGTGTATAAAGGCAGTTGTTTGATGTATAAAGGCAGTTGTTGGTGTATAGAGGCAGTTGTTTGGTGTATAAAGGCAGTTGTTGGGTGTATAAAGGCAGTTGTTGGGTGTATAGAGGCAGTTGTTTGGTGTATAAATGCAGTTGTTTGGGTGTACAGAGGCAGTTGTTTGGTGTATAGAGGCAGTTGTTTGGGTGTACAGAGGCAGTTGTTTGGTGTATAAAGGCAGTTGTTAGGTGTATAAAGGCAGTTGTTTGGGTGTACAGAGGCAGTTGTTTGGTGTATAAAGGCAGTTGTTTGGGTGTATAGAGGCAGTTGTTTGGTGTATAAAGGCAGTTGTTTGGTGTATAAAGGCAGTTGTTTGGGTGTACAGAGGCATTTGTTTGGTGTATAAAGGCAGTTGTTTGTGTATGAAGTCAGTTGTTTGGGTGTACAGAGGCAGTTGTTTGGTGTATAGAGGCAGTTGTTTGTTGTATAAAGGCAGTTGTTTGGGTGTACAGAGGCAGTTGTTTGGTGTATAAAGGCAGTTGTTTGGTGTATAAAGGCAGTTGTTTGGTGTATAAAGGCAGTTGTTTGGTGTATAAAGGCAGTTGTTGGTTGTATAGAGGAAGTTGTTTGGTGTATAAAGACAGTTTTTGGGTGTATAAAGGCAGTTGTTGGGTGTATAGAGGCAGTTGTTTGGTGTATAAAGGCAGTTGTTGGGTGTATAGAGGCAGTTGTTTAATGTATAAAGGCAGTTGTTTGGCGTACAGAGGCAGTTGTTTGGTGTATAAAGGCAGTTGTTTGGGTGTACAGAGACAGTTGTTTGGTATATAAAGGCAGTTGTTTGGTGTATAGAGGCAGTTGTTTGGTGTATAAAGACAGTTGTTTTGTGTATAAAGACAGTTGTTTGGTGTATAAAGACAGTTGTTTGGTGTATAGAGGCAGTTGTTGGGTGTATAAAGACAGTTGTTTGGTGTATAAAGACAGTTGTTTGGTGTATAAAGGCAGTTGTTTGGGTGTACAGAGACAGTTGTTTGGTGTATAGAGGCAGTTGTTTGGGTGTACAGAGGCAGTTGTTTGGTGTATAAAGGCAGTTGTTTGGTGTTTAGAAGCAGGTGTATAGAGGCAGTTGTTTGGTGTATAAAGGCAGTTGTCTGGTGTATAAAGGCAGTTGTTTGGTGTATAAAGGCAGTTGTTTGGGTATACAGAGGCAGTTTTTGGTGTATAAAGGCAGTTGTTTGGTGTATAAAGACAGTTGTTTGGTGTATAAATGCAGTTGTTTGAGTGTACAGAGGCAGTTGTTTGGTGTATAGAGGCAGTTGTTTGGTGTATAGAGGCAGTTGTTTGGTGTATAAAGGCAGTTGTTTGGGTTGGCAGAGGCAGTTGTTTGGTGTATAAAGGCAGTTGTTTGGGTGTACAGAGGCATTTGTTTGGTGTATAAAGGCAGTTGTTTGGTATATAAAGGCAGTTGTTTGGGTGTACAGAGGCAGTTGTTTGGTGTATAAAGGCAGTTATTTGGTGTATAAAGCCAGTTGTTTGGTGTATAAAAGCAGTTGTTTGGTGTATAAAGGCAGTTGTTGGTTGTATAGGGGCAGTTGTTTGGTGTATAAAGGCAGTTGTTGGGTGTATAAAGGCAGTTGTTGGATGTATAGAGGCAGTTGTTTGGGTGTACAGAGGCAGTTGTTTAGTGTATAGAGGCAGTTGTTTGGTGTATAAAGGCAGTTGTTGGGTGTATAGAGGCAGTTGTTTAATGTATAAAGGCAGTTGTTTGGGTGTACAGAGGCAGTTGTTTGGTGTATAGAGGCAGTTGTTTGGTGTATAAAGGCAGTTCTTTGGTGTATAAAGGCAGTTGTTTGGTGTATAAAGGCAGTTGTTTGGGTATACAGAGGCAGTTTTTGGTGTATAAAGGCAGTTGTTTGGTGTATAAAGACAGTTGTTTTATGTATAAAGGCAGTTGTTTGAGTGTACAGAGGCAGTTGTTTGGTGTATAGAGGCAGTTGTTTGGTGTATAGAGGCAGTTGTTTGGTGTATAGAGGCAGTTGTTTGGTGTATAAAGGCAGTTGTTTGGTGTATAGAGGCAGTTGTTTGGTGTATAGAGGCAGTTGTTTGGTGTATAGAGGCAGTTGTTTGGTGTATAGAGGCAGTTGTTTGGTGTATAAAGGCAGTTGTTTGGTGTATAGAGGCAGTTGTTTGGTGTATAGAGGCAGTTGTTTGTTGTATAGAGGCAGTTGTTTGGTGTATAAAGGCAGTTGTTTGGTGTATAAAGGCAGTTGTTTGGGTGTACAGAGGCATTTGTTTGGTGTATAAAGGCAGTTGTTTGGTGTATAAAGGCAGTTGTTTGGGTGTACAGAGGCAGATGTTTGGTGTATAAAGGCAGTTGTTTGGGTGTACAGAGGCAGTTGTTTGGTGTATAAAGGCAGTTGTTGGGTGTATAAAGGCAGTTGTTTGGTGTATAAAGGCAGTTGTTTGGGTGTACAGAGGCATTTGTTTGGTGTATAAAGGCAGTTGTTTGGTGTATAAAGGCAGTTGTTTGGGTGTACAGAGGCATTTGTTTGGTGTATAAAGGCAGTTGTTTGGTGTATAAAGGCAGTTGTTTGGGTGTACAGAGGCAGATGTTTGGTGTATAAAGGCAGTTGTTTGGTGTATAAAAGCAGTTGTTTGGTGTATAAAGGCAGTTGTTTGGTGTATAAAGGCAGCTGTTGGTTGTATAGGGGCAGTTGTTTGGTGTATAAAGGCAGTTGTTGCGTGTATAAATGCCGTTGTTGGATGTATAGAGGCAGTTGTTTGGGTGTACAGAGTCAGTTGTTTGGTGTATAAAGGCAGTTGTTTGGTGTATAAAGGCAGCTGTTTGGTTTTACAGAGGCAGTTTTTGGTGTATAAAGGCAGTTGTTTGGTGTATAAAGGCAGTTGTTTGGTGTATAAAGGCAGTTGTTTGAGAGTACAGAGGCAGTTGTTTGGTGTATAAAGGCAGTTGTTTGGTGTATAAAGGCAGTTGTTTGGGTTGGCAGAGGCAGTTGTTTGGTGTATAAAGGCAGTTGTTTGGTGTATAAAGTCAGTTGTTTGTGTGTACAGAGGCAGTTGTTAGGTGTATAGAGGCAGTTGTTTGGTGTATAAAGGCAGTTGTTTGGGTGTATAGAGGCAGTTGTTTGGTGTATAAAGGCAGTTGTTTGGTGTATAAAGGCAGTTGTTTGGTGTACAAAGGCAATTGTTTGGTGTATAAAGGCAGTTGTTGGTTGTATAGAGGCAGTCGTTTGGTGTATAAAGGCAGTTGTTGGGTGTATAAAGGCAGTTGTTGGGTGTATAGAGGCAGTTGTTTTGTGTATAAAGGCAGTTGTTTGTGTGCACAGAGACAGTTGCTTGGTGTATAGAGGCAGTTGTTTGGGTGTACAGAGGCAGTTGTTTGGTGTATAAAGGCAGTTGTAAGGTGTATAAAGGCAGTTGTTTGGGTGTACAGAGGCAGTTGTTTGGTGTATACATGCAGTTGTTTGGGTGTACAGAGGCAGTTGTTTGGTGTATAAAGGCAGTTGTTTGGGTGTACAGAGGCAGTTGTTAGGTGTGTAGAGGCAGTTGTTTGGTGTATAAAGGCAGTTGTTTGGTGTATAAAGGCAGTTGTTTGGTGTATAAAGGCAGTTGTTTGGGTGTATAAAGGCAGTTGTTTGGTGTATAAAGGCAGTTGGTTGGTGTATAAAGGCAGTTGTTTGGTGTATAAAGGCAGTTGTTTGGGTGTATAAAGGCAGTTGTTTGGTGTATAAAGGCAGTTGTTTGGTGTATATAGGCAGTTGGTTGGTGTATAAAGGCAGTTGTTTGGTGTATAAAGGCAGTTGTTTGGGTGTATAAAGGCAGTTGTTTGGTGTATAAAGGCAGATGTTTGTTGTATAAAGGCAGTTGTTTGGTGTATAAAGGCAGTTGTTTGGTGTATTAAGGCAGTTGTTGGTACTAGTCTTTCGAGTGGTGCGTTTATATTGTAGAGAACCTGGGTACTCGTGTGGGACTAAACTCTCTGCTTTCATTCAATTCCTCTTAATTACTAGTCACACATTTCTTCTCATAATCAAACTCCAAACTCCAAGACTGCATGAACACTTATTATTACTTTATTACTTTACTTGTTGAATCCAACATGTACTGTACTCTAACTTTACATCAGTAAAGACAAACTGTCCTAAGTCAATTCTAGTATCTCTGTCTACCATTTACTTTCAACCATCAACCCTCTTCCCTAGCCTGGCTCTCCTCCTATTCGCATGAGTGCGTCCCCTCCAATACCCCTTAGACGACGCCCCTAAAATTTATCCCGTGTCCGGTCGGCTATATCTAATATGTCAGTCATAAGGGACCACCCCCAGATTAAGACGGGGGTGGGGCTGGTTCAACATAACCGTCTCTGGTGAGACCACACCACGTAACTACCCCCACCGAGACCACCTGTGCGTCTGGTCATCCTAACCCTGTGGCATTTCACACCTTTGCCCAGTCCCGCGGACTCCCGTGGTCGGCACTCCTATCATCTCCGAATCTACTGACTGGCCCTGTTAACACAAGATTACAATTTTAACACCTCTGGTCACCCTGGTCAGTCGTCGTTGTTTCCGAGCAGCGCCCGCGCTCCTCCTGGTGGGCTACTCCAACACATAAAAGACCTGCCGCTCTCAAGGCGGCCACTCTTTGAATGTAAATTAACTTAAATTTCTTACAATATTAAACATTATCAATACTTTCAGTTATGTCTCATATACAAGGAATTTATAGTTAAAAACTTTGTTTTTACGTGTTGTTTGTTAAAAAAATTGACGTCCTTTAGATGACGTACCATTGCCCTTTAATAATTGAGTATCAAAAATTGCGTCTATTTTACGAAATAAAATGAAATGCCTGAACATTCAGGTCAGGAAGGAGTGGATGAGTACCTTTGCTTTCACTGGATAGTCACGTGTTATTTGTAACAGGTCTGCTCATGACGTCCCACTCATCTAAGTGGCAGTGAGTCCATTCACTTAGCTTCTATTATAATGAAATAAATTAATATCTTTAATATGAAATTACATACATTGTTGGCTGGATAGAATAGTCAATAGTGCGCTCGCCGCATAAGCTGAGGTCGTGGGATCAATAAAAATATTGATGAATTACTTTTGATATAAAGTCCAATGCTGACTTGGAGAGGAGATGGCGCCGCTAGATCAACCAAGCCCCGAGTAAGTTCTAATGCAGTGCTTCTCAAACTATTTTAGTTTGGTGGACATTCTGGATTTTTTTCATTCCTCCAGTGCCCCGTTCATTATTTTACCTGTGCAGACGTGATGGCGAAATGTACTTTATTTCTTTCATTTTATGTGCTTGACGGAGAAAGGTTGACAAATTATGCAAGGTTAGTATAATTGATTGCAAATAGAGGATAATAATCATATTTTCTGTCCTTTCTTAATACCTTCTGCGAACCAGCGGCGGATGGCGCTCAGACCGACACTGGTCCGCGGACCACCACTTTGAGAGGCACTGTTCTAATGGAACCATTAGAACCCCCTAAGACCAAGAGGTCATGGGGAAAAATAGATACTACAAACAATGGGTATCAAAATCTTTTGTCATATTAGATATAAAAAGACTTCAATGCTGTGTTTTTGAAAAGATGTCATGAACATTTCAAATGATGTCTGTGACAACTTTCGATATCCTTTATATTTTTTTATCTCAGTGATTGTGGATAGTATTTTTCACGGTGTCTGTATAATTTCAATTTTTACACTCAGGCGTTTGTGTCTGTTTCATTTCGTTCATTTCGTTCTCCGGCCTCCTGGCAGGTGTAGCCAAGGCAGAAATAAAGCACGTCACCACCGCGTAATCCAAACATCCCGTTTGAGCATGAGTAGGTCATGACGTCGACCTCCTGAGACTTGACCATGTCAGGTGAGTACATGGCGCCGATGACCTGTTGGTCAGTGCTCATCATGTTGGCCTTCAAGAGCTCGTCCACTGCCGTCCTGTAGGCCTTGATGAATGATCTGATGACCTGGGGACAGATAAAATATCTTTTAAAATGTTTTCGAGGAGGACGCGTGTTAAGAATAGGGTCCAGAAATAAACAGCCGCCGGATATGCAATATCAGGATATCCAAAGAGAGAATATAGAATTGATCAGTATTTTAAAACACGCGGAAAAGATGGTTATCCTTAATCAGTGAGATTCGCTGATTGGTCGTGCTATTTAAATCGCTGATGTCTTTACTGTAGTAAGTAATGAAGTTATGAGTATATACTTGGTAAGGGGAATAGATAACAGAATTGCATTAACGTTAATCAGACCAGGGCCGTGGGTGCTGTGGGATAAACAAATCATTACAAGCGGTAATTCATAATATACTAGCGTATCACCCGTCAAAAATGACGGAAGTTTTCAAGATAAATAGATTAAAAAATAACGTAATACAGAACTTTCATTTATTTTATTTATTTTTATTTCACTCATTTGATAATCATATTTATCAATTTTATGCTGAACATTCGAAAAGAGTTTTTTTGGTGCAGTAATTTTTGATGCGCACTATTGAACAAAGCAGCATTGCATCCAAGAAGGATTACATAACTACGGGAATCATCATATAATAATATATATATACTAATAAAAGGCAAAGCCCTGACTCACTCACTGACTGACTCACTGATTCATCACTAATTCTCCAACTTCCCGTGTAGGTAGAAGCATGAAACTTTGGGAAGTTGTTGAGTACAATCTCGCGATGGTAACGGGAGAAAAAATATAAAATTATCACTTCCACATATGAGCTATTAAAAAAAAACTAAAAAAAACTAATTCTCCTATTTCCCGTGTAGGTCGAAACATGAAACTTGGGGTAGTTGTTAAGTACACTTCCACAATAGTAACAGGTAAAAAGAATATTTAAATTATCACTTACTGGGAGCCGGGGGCCCAAATGTATTTGTTTCTTATTTTTAAATCTGAAGCATCACTAATTTTCCGATTTCCCGTGTAGGTAGAAGCATGAAACTTTGGGAATTTGTTGAGTAGCCTCTCACGACGAAAATTGGAGTAAAAGAATTTGAAAATTAACACTCATGGGAGCAGGGGGCCCAAAAACGTTTTTTTCCTTATATGGCCAATATAAAAATTTGAATATCACTAATTCTCCTAATTCCCGAGTAGGCAGAAGCATGAAACTTTGGGAAGTTGTTGGCTACGATCCCGCGATGGTAACGGGAGAAAATAATATTTAAATTATCACTTCCTGGGGACCCGGGGGCCCAACTAAAGTTTGTTCTTTATATGAGCTACATAAAATTTGAATATCACTAATTCTCCTATTTCCCGTGTAGGTAAAAGCATGAAACATTTGGTTGTTGTTAAGTAAACTTCCGCGGTGTTAATAAACTAAAAAAATATTAAAATTATCAAATACTGGGGGCCGGGGGTCCAAATGTAGTTTTTACTATATAAAAAGCTAATCATCACAAATTCTACAACTTCCCGTGTAGCTAGAAACTTGAAATTTTGGGAAGTTGTTGAGTACACTCCCGGGATAGTTACAGGCGAAATTTGTTTGTTTAATTATCACTTACTGAGGGCCCTGGACACAAATGTAATTTTTCATCTTATATGAGCTAAATTACGATTAAAAAAACTTTTGATACATTTTTTTTTACAAAAGAAAAAAACTTGATGGCCTGTAAAAAAATAAAATTTAATTCTTTCAATCATTGGTAGCCTAGGGCCCCTAATCTCTTTTTTGTAAACGTTTAAGACATTTTAACCATTCGATTTCAATCGATTTTTTTACAACAAAAGTTGACAAAAAATATATTCATCATAATCCAAATTGAAATAAGCTGTTGTTTTGAACTATACATATTACCCCGATAGGGCCCCTGGCCCTTATTTTAGTTTTTTTTAAAGACGTATTAATTGTAAATGTATTTTATTCATCACACGGCCATTAAACTTTAGAAAGTTTTTGGGTACGCTCCATCGAAGGTTTCTGGCATTAAAAGAAAAAGTTTTAAAAACATCACTTATTCCGGCATACCATATTTTAACATTAGTTATATAAAAGGTATTTTAAAATGTGGCTACTAGGTAAATGGATGAACTATGGCCATATTTGATTAAAAAATAAAATACAAATATATAGGGTAATGAACTTCTAGCGTCTGTTCCTTTGGGGCCGGGACCCAAAATATTTTTTTTCGTAAAAATTTAAAGCTTTGTTACCTTAAAAATAATTTAAATAAATATAGTCACATTTCTCTATCATGACCTAGATTGAAATCCTCAGACCTTATGAGATATGCACATCCAGCATCCATTTTGCACGGGGGCCCATAATGTCATTTTAGTACCCATTTTATTTTACATGACCTTGACAAATATTGACAAACAAGTATATAAATCATGATTCAGACTGAAATCTATTGGTGTTTTGAATTGGTGTGATACGGGTTTTCAACGCTTACTAAAATTGTAACTTCCGCAGCAAAGCACGGGGATTTTGCTAGTATAATATATATTTACGCTCAATTATCGCTGACTGTCTCACGCCTAACGCTAATTGAAAATATAGACTTGAAAATCATAATCCTTTTGGTTTCTAGATTAACATTAACCAAACAATGCACGAACCTATGACGTCACCATTTGTGTTGTAAACAGTGCTGACTGACTCAAAGAGTTATTTTTTGGTGCAGTAAGTTGGTGCGCTGCTTTCTAAAATTACTTTAAAAATCGTGTGGTGATTAGCACTGTAAAAAATATTATATTCATACTTTGTGTACATTTTAAGAATATTTCGTATTTATCATACAAGGATACGTTACTTGGGCTTTTGAAAAAAAACAGCAACCCCTATTATAAAATACTTTGTGTACATTTAAGAAAGTTTAATATTACGTATTTATCATACAAGGACAAGTTAGTTGGGCTTTTGAAAGAGGTGGGTGCCATAGGCGCCACTGCGCCGCAGCACAAACTAGCAGGGTTGTTAACAATACTAAAAAAATTATTGGCAATACCAATACTGCCTGTAAAATCTATTGGCAATACCAATACCAATACAATTTTAAAACCAGTATTGCAATACCAATACCAATATTTATTTATTATTGCCTTACCAATACCAATATTTGGGTCATTCGACGAATAAAACGCAAATACGTAATTCATCGCTCTATATCACTTACATCGATAAACGATAAAAACATTTTTTGGCAAATTTAGACAATGTATTTTTAACCAAATTTTGTTCAATAGATAACACTTGCTTCATCAGTTTTCCTCAAGGCATTCAAAAGTCTTTCACGACGTATTAAATAAGTCGGCACACCTTAACGTCCTTAAGCAACAAGATTTTTAATATTATTATGTATACTTTACACATATTGTGAATTCATTATTGATGAATGAATGGATGAATGAAGCAAATGACTGTCATAGAAAAGCAAGTGATACATAAACGGTTAAACATCATACTATAGTAAAAACAGTCAGATCGAGTCAGTGGATTGCATCACAAGTAACCATTTCAAAATGCGCACTGCTCAGTCGTGAACGAAGAGGGGAAAATACTCGTCCTCCTAATGAAAACAACCTTTCAACAGCAGCGCTTGAAGGAAGTCCTGTATTCAGGTCTATGTATATTTTACGTATATGTGGATATGCATCTAATGATGCAATACTGTCTAAAGCAGTGGTTCCCCTAACCTTTTGGGGTCCATGCACCCCTTCAGATGCCCAAAAAAGTTCATTCACCCCCTCGTGAAACTTTCAGAAAAAGCATAATAAAATATGTTTAGTTTAGGAACACAACAGTTTTGACCATAGGCAACGGGGAATTTAGTGAGAGATCTGCTGCTTCTTATGATCATTCAGCGATTCAAATCTGGGGACTGTTTTTGGACAAAGCAACTCTCATGTCTTCCTCTGCATTCAACTTATTCCTTGCCTTGGTTTTAATCGTCAAAAATGTGGAGAATCCTGCTTTACAGAGATAGGTTGTGTCAAATGGAAGGAGAGTCAGTACTGCCCTCTTGGCTAGTTGTGGGTAGGAATCTAGCTGGGCGCACCAAAATTCAATCAAGGTATTGCAACTGAAGGCACTCCTCAGTACTTCTCTGGTTCTCAAATCAATCAGGTCATCTTTAGCAACGTCACTGTCATCAATGTTGTCCAAGTCACAGAGAAAAGGATTGCGAAACCAAAGGTCTTTCCTAGCAATTTCTTGACAGAAATACCCATCAAAGGACATTTGCAATGTTGAAAGGTGCTCTGAAATTTCCCATTGATTTTGTCAGGCAGTGATCCCTCAGTGCTTCCTTCTGCAGCAGATATTACAACTTCATCCACGAGTGGAACGTTGGTCAAGTTGGACTTTTCTAGTCGTCGTTGGAATAGTGGCAGTTTGTTTAGGAAGGCTGCCAATCTCTCAGTAGTATCCATGACAGTCACAGCATGTCCTTGGAGAGATGTGTTCAACTCATTCAAGATGGTGAAGATGTCAGCCAGATATGCCAAGTAATGAATGACATTTGGAGAGTCAAACTTGTCAGCAAGGTCACTCTCTTTTTCTCGCAAGAACATAGCAAGCTCCACTCTCAGTTCTACTAACCGAGAAAGTATCCGTCCCCTGGACAACCAGCGCACCTCAGTGTGGTAGAGCAGAACTTCATGCTCAGAGACCACCTCCTGACAAAACAACTTGAAGAGGCAGTAGTTCAAGGCATGTGAGCGGATAAAATATACAACTTGAACTGCAGTAGAAAGAACTGACTTCAAGATTGGAGGTAGAGTTTTGTATGCCAGGGCCTGACGACGAAGGATACAGTGTGTAGTGACAATATCTGGAACTTCTTTCTTTACCAGTGCTGAAAATCCTAACTTATTGACCTTTGCAAATTGAAGAAATTCTTGAAGTCCAGTCAAACTGGTTTTCAGTGAAGAATGCCCTGACTAGCTGCAGCATATCAGCAGCTTTGGTAGCAGCTAGGATAGGCTTACAAAAGAGAAATTCCTCCTTCAGCAATCCACTGAGATATCTCAGAAATACAACAATCTCACTGCATTGTGCTACATCAGTGGATTCATCCAGCTGCATGCTAAATGGAAAAGGACTGCTTCTCATCTCGCACAAGACTTCATACAGAATATCTGCAGCCATGTCACTAATCCTGGAATGAATAGTGTCATTGGACAAAGGAACTTTCTCAACCTGCTTCCTCTGCTGGTGATCACACATCAGTTCCACCATCTCCAGAGCACAAGGCTTCACTAAAGTTCTACACTGGTGTGGGGGTTCTTGTTCTTTGCACTAAGATATGCAACCTTGAATGATGCCTCCAGTGCATGTTTCTGTGACAAAGAAAATCCAAGCTTGGGCAAGGTACCTGAGGTCAAGAAGCGAGCTCTCTTCTGCTTGAAGACATCAACACTGTCCTTGGAATTGGATGGATGGACTTTCTCCAATTGCTCTCGTAGTCTAACAGGCTTCATGTTGTCATTGTACAGGATCTTTCCACAAAGGAAGCACTGAGGCTTTTGTGTTCCATCTCTCTCTCTCTTTTTATTATTTATTAACCATTTTGAGGGGGAGATGACAATCGGAAAGTCGTACCAGTCACAGTTAATTTTTTAACTGACGTAGTTGGTGTTTTTAATGACCGGAATTGGATGCTCAACTCAAGATTTTAGGTTTGAAATTGAAATTTAATGACAAATAATGGCTTACAATTAACGTTTTTAAGACCTTTGCAGCGTACCGAGCAATAAAAGTGAAGGAACAAAATCCCAACGTTTACATCCGCTCAAAAAAAGTTAGAGGGTCACTGAAAGACATATATCTGACGTATTTGATGACAAATTTAAATTATTTTTAGAAAACTGTGACTTAAAACACGAAATTCCGAGGAACACGTAGAGCGAATCATTTATTTTGCGAACAAGTGTTTTTCCGTCCATTTTCGACATGCGCAGAAAAAAGAAAAAAAAGAAATAAAAAAAAGTTGTATATGGGCGCCCTCGCGGCATGCCTTGCTTGTGGTTTACATTTTCAGATAATCAGTGTTTCTTTATTGTTTTCTTTCTTCTTCTTTTTTTCTTTCTCTGAATGGTTCATGCACCCCCTGGAACCTGCTCATGCACCCCTTGGGGGTGCATGCACCACTGGTTAGGAACCCCTGGTCTAAAGTGTCTGCCAAGTAATTATTAATTTCTTGATTCACATCAGGTGAATCATTCATACGATGTCGTCTGGCTGACAATCCAGCGAAGAAGTCTGGCTGATTATCTGTACCATCAGCAGCAGCCGATGTTGCTTTCTGATCATCAGTAGGAGCAACCAACAGTGATTGTGAAACGCGTCTCTTCAGTGCTTCAATAAGATGCGAACGCTGTAAATCATCATCTATCCTGTCCAACTTGAATTTGGGATGTACAACGGATGCCAGCTGAGCATCAAAGCTGTCAAACATGTTTGAAAATCTTCTATCGATGGCATTCAAAATACATGAAGGTAATGGAGAACAAATTACGAGTCGATCATTCTTTCCTTGATCAAGAAACACTTTTAACTGAGCCTTCATCACGACAAGTGTTGGTAGAAGGAAACCAAGTCCAATGTCTTTTTTAGTTTCACCCTGCAAAATATCTAGTCCACAGCAAACAGGCTTCATAACAGCAACATACTCTTTAACAAATGTTTTCTGTACAGGCTGTAGTCTTTTGATATCAAGTTCATCACAAAGTTTGTCAAACTTAACTCCCATCTCACTTACACAGAGAATGTTGTAAACTCTGGTGACATCATCATACATTGAATTCCACCGGGTTTCACCAGGTGTTACCAAAAGCATACCAAGTGAATCCTAGATATTTTAAGAAGCTACAACTGATCGGTTTCATTCAAAAATTGTTTGATAATGTCACTTGCAAGATGGCGACACCAAAGAAAAATTTATTATATTCAGCTTTATTCACAACCAGTGGTGTACAGAATTTATTGAATATTGCTTTTAGTATTGGTTAAAAATCAATACCAATATCAAAAATAATTATTGGCAATACCAAAACCAATATCAAAAATAATTATTGGCAATACCAATACCAATATCAAATTTCAAGAAGTATGGCAATATCGTCCCAATACTTAAAAAAGTATTGGCAATACTACCAATACTAATACAATATTGCAATATTAACAACCCTGCAAACTAGTTATGTAAGCTGATGATTGATGAAATGCATACATTGTTTTTATCAGCTCCCTTGAGTTGTTTTTGGGATTTTATTTATGCTTTGTTAAATACGATTCATTTAGACCAGTGCTTCTCAAACTTTTTAGTATAGTGGACCGGTAGGAATTTTTTCCATTCAACCAGGGACAGGTGCACTATTATCCCTGCACTGAGAATTTTTTCTGTCCTTGTTTTAGAACTTCTGCGGACCAGCGGTGCATTGCCCACGGACCGGCACCGGTCCGCGAACCACCACTTTGAGAAGCACTGATTTAGACAATATGTAGAAGTAAAGAACAAAATTAATTAAAAATGACATTTCTGAAATAATTTAAAATTTAAATCCATGATTACTGTTGTTAAAAAAATTGAAAAGCCATAAATGAAATTAAATTTTGTAACATTTTAAAGATTGTTCTCCATCAAACTAATTTTTATCATAAATGTCAGATCAATATTTAGACATAAAAGTTAACTTTACTTAATTTTAAAATAAATAATATCCATTTAGGCTGTAAGGCAGCGTTTTAAGCTTTACTCATCATTGTAACCTCATTCATATTAAACTCTCGACTTTTCATCAATTAATGAGAAGCCGAACTTGTTTCTAGATCAGTGGGTTTCATACTAGTGGCCCGCGGAGATGTGCCTGGTGGTCCGCAAGCAAAACCTGCTATTTTTATTTTTTAAACATTTAGTTCTCGAAAAGGTATAGACTTTGTCACATTTTGAATAAGATGATTAATTTTAATCATTCGATCGCGAGAGCATGGCGGCGAAAACAAAATGTTTGTGTCTATATTTACTTTTAGCTATACTTGAAATCACAAGACGTCACAATAGATTCTAGAAGACTGAAGTAATAGTTGTAAAACTTTAATCTAAAATAATTGATGAAACAACATTTCTTGTAAATGATTAACGTAGCTTATGTATAATGTATTGTAATTTTTTGTGTTTGTTGTGATATGAAAGTTAATTTAATACTTATAAGTATGTTATTTCTTTCATGTAAAGCGCTGTGAGCCCAGTTCCTTACTGGGATATAGCGCTATATAAATAATCAATTTATTATTATTATTATAAATAATTTTTGAAAACGATTAGTAAATTAGCATTAAATTAATAATAAAATTTGTCAAGTAATAAATTAATAAAATTTACTGAACATATTCACGAATTTCTAATAAAGAAAACAACCGAACATAATGAGTGGGACAACCGAAAATAATGAGTAGGGCAACCGAACATAATGAGTAGGACAACCGAACATAATGAGTAGGACAACCGAAAATAATGAGTAGGACAACCGAACGTAATGAGTAGGACAACCGAACATAATGAGTAGGACAACCGAAAATAATGATTGGGACAACCGAACATAATGAGTAGGGCAACCGAACATAATAAGTAGGACAACCGAAAATAATGAGTAGGACAACCAAACATAATGAGTAGGACGACCGAACATAATGAGTAGGACAACTATGATTATTCCTCATACTTATCATCACATTGACTAATAAAATTTACTACTATTAAAATTAAACCAATTCATAGGACTGACCAGCGATACTACTTTGAATATGTTGCATCAGAAAGTGAGCTTGATGAAATTTTGTAGTACTCAGAAAACTTTAAAAATACTTGTATCCTTTGCAAAATCATATCATTGTCTTTGTGTGTATTTTCTGAAATGCTTAAACTCAAGACAAAACATCGTACCAGACTTGAAGTTGAGATGAACTACGATGGAGTTGTTCAAGTATTACACCTCGTTTGGATGTGCTGTGCTCAAATGTGCAAGGTCAAGGCTCGCACTAAATGAACTAATATATCACTCTTACTAATACTAACTACTGTTTTTGACTTAAAGTTAATTTGATAATGAGCAATACGAATCGAATAAGCCAATAAGCATAATACTAGTGTGAGTGACATTTGTTTATTACAAAATAAATCCATTACAACCTCTTTCCATTCAATATTTTGGGAGCACGCAAATCGTAGCATATTAGTATAGTTTTACTTACCAACCTAACATGTATACTAGTAACTAGTTATATACAAAGTATAATTATTTTTAAATTTCCAGCACAGCAGTAGCACAATTTTCAGTAGAGGTCAATGGCTAAGACACATATTTTTCAAGTCGTCCTTGAACCTCAAAAGGTTGAGAACCACTGTTCTAGATTGAATACAATCTCAAAGTCAATTTTTAAAAATCAGTTTTGACTTGAATGTATAGGCATTATCAGACTTGATTGTTTTAAACTAACATCTGAAGAGTGTTGGGATAGGTGAAGAATTAATGTTAACATCTAATAAACATAACCAAACACCGCATTACTGTTTCTTAAACGTTATTTAATCCTCATGGCTGACTATTAGTTAAATATACATTTCTCTTTTTTGCCTTAAGAGGGATATTAGACACATGGTTTATGCTCGTCAGCATGTACATTCCCGCCATAAAAGCAGACTTTTGTACGCCAACGTTGCTAAAATAGCCGTTTAAATACACGTTTATTCGTGATAGAAGTAGACATATGGAGCATTAAACTTTCCCTCTTGAAGTTTTCAACCTGAAAGTTTGTTATGGTTGCACCACTCAACGTCTTTATATCATGCATTGCGAGAGGTGTTTGTTTACATGTAGGAAACCATGGAGATCGCTTAATACAGTCCCTTGTACGGTTTTAGGTGCCGTTCTTAAAGTACGTCACGCTATTTTTGACCATTTTTACCCCCCCTCTCCCCTGTCACAAACTGTCACAAATCTCGGGACCCCCCCCCCACTCAAGCCCATTGTGCTGCCTCAATGGAACGTAGCAGTACCGAAGAATTAAGAGTCGGGCAGAAAGATTACAAGGAGGTTGTATCAATATTTCAATGAAATTATTCAAACAAAATTTCCAGTTTACAGTAGACAATTCATACGATAAAACTGTTATTCACCTCCTGATTAGCAAGAACGAATCCACCGGCCACCCAAACTTGATTGTTTTGTATGAATTCCCAGGGCTTCAAACTCTTTAATTTGTCCCTGTTTTTTACTTGGGAGAATCCGACTCTGCTGCTGTTAAAGTTTGTGGGGACTCCAAGTCTGAAAGTTTCGTTCTTCCAAGGTTGAAGAACATGTCTGTATGAACGTATAAAAGCAGAATATTCATAGAATTAAATTTTTATACTTATATAAAAATACTATTCCTTGATCTCATTGTTCAAACAAATTCGCGTTATAATCTGAAAATGTGAAGAAAAAAAACGTTTCCACTTATTGATTTGAGAGCTTGGTTAAGAGTTATGGAGATAAAGCCTGACAAAAAAGTTAAAATTAAGCTGAAAGAGATACTTGTTAAAGTCTTGTTATTTTAACTAATTTTAAATGTTTCCCCCCTTCAGATTTCTTGTTTAAGTGATTTGAGCTTTTATAGACACATTTTGATTTCTATAAAACAAACCAATACGATTTTCGTCTAAGACATCATCGACTTTGTTTTTGTCATTGCAAGCAACTGTTGTATTTCACTATTTCTAACAAAATTCCTCAACGTCGTTCTTTATTAGACATTGTGTTTTTTTTAGAAGCATCTGGTAGGACTGTAAAATAAATTATTATTTCAATATCTGTTGCACGCTTCAAACGGAAAACAATTTAAATTAAAGTAGTTAAAGCAATTGATGGATTCAAGTATATGCCCCATTAAGTTCAAACTCCAAGTCCTGATGAGCAGTAATTGACACCAGGGATCTTATCTATAAACGCTCCCACAATTAAGAAGATTCTATTTTTTTTATAATACCCCAGAAACGACACAAAAACCCACCCTACTTAATAATATTTCAGCATGTTGCTTGCAAGCTCATCATGTATAGACAAAGAATTTGCTGTGAAAGTTTTCATTGCAATCACGAAAAAAAAAGAAAAAAGACAATATAGTGAGACTTGTTTGGAAAAACTGGGTCGTATCCAGAACCAGGCTCTAAGATTTATCTGTGGCGCTTACAGAACTACACCCAAAGCTGCTGTGGAAGTCATCGCAAACGTAGAACCACTCGAATTACGTAGGGACAAGGCAATCATAACAACGCAGAAAGGTACCGCAGGTTAGATACTAGAGAACCCTGCTACCAAATGCAGAATAAATGGAGCGGACGTGGGAGTTTAAAACGATCCTCTTTTATGCATCAAGTAACGGAGCTTGATAGGAACGTCAAACCCCCACGACATAGACGGCAAACTATAAGTTTCCCACTTAAACCTCCCTATGCGGAATCTACACGTCCCGAAAAACGTTTGTCTTTGACTGACGTGGCAGTGACGTAACGCAGCCCTGAACATGTACAGAAAGTGACTGCCCTTGAGACGATTGTAGGGTTCGCGGTAATCCAAGTGAAAGTGTTCAGTGATGGGTCTGCCAGTTCAAGTGAAGGAAGTGCAGGATATGGCGCGCTCATCTTATACCCATTAGGAGGGCCACCAAAAGAAGAACTTTCAGGTCCCTGTGGGACTATGGCATCGAATTACGATGCGGAGCTTGAGGCTATACACAGGGCCCTGGAATGTGTGCACCAGACACTGCAAGGGTCTGAAGTCTTCGGTTTCGACACGGTATTGTTTTGCGACTCGAGATCAGCCCTCGAAGTTCTACATAGTGAGAAGCGTAGCACCCACTTGGTTGATATTATCTTGGAGGACGTGGGTAAGCTCGAAAGATTTGGAGGTAAGGTAACAGTGCAGTGGATCCCGAGTCACGTGAATGTTGACGACAATGAAAAAGCAGTTTCCCTGTTTAAATCAGGAGCGGCCCTGCCCCAACCAGTGGCCCCAGTTACTTATCTTGGGGCTAAAACCTGGCTAAAGAACCACTTTAGAAGCAAGTGGTACCAGGAGTGGGCTGACAACACGACAGCCCGGCCGGGTTTTTTTCGCTAACATGCCCAGGCCAAGCCGTTCAGACCAGTGGTGGAACCTGAGTCGCAAATACCAGAGTTTAGTGATTCAGATGAGAACAGAGCACTGCCCAACCAACGCGCACTTTCACAGGCTAGACAACAACAGGGACTCGAACTGCCGTCATTGCAGCTAAGCCTCTGAGACGGTCGTACACCTGCCGAAGTCTTTACCAGCGCTAGACATAGCCGGGGAGGTAAGGGAGGCAAAAGAGTCTCATGTAAAGACAATGTTGTATGGCAATACTCAGCAGATGGAGCAGGTTGTCCAGTTTCTAGCACAGGCTTTAAGAGATTAGTCTCAGGCTTACAAAACATTTGTTTACTTTAGTGAGACTTGATCATTACTTAAAGTACGACACAACACAGTGAGTCTTGATCATTACCTAAAGTACAAGACAATGCACGGAGACTTGATCATTACCTAAAGTAACCAAAGTCCACCCAGGTCAAGTATTCCGTTTCGACAAGCCCCATGTCCAGGGCCATCTCCATGACGTCGTACTTGGCACTCATGGCACACGAGTAGTTGGCGTTGACGGTGTTGGGGTGATGTTGTGGGTATTTTGGTGTTGCGTAGATCTCTTTGATCTTCTCGTAGTGGCTGAACGCATGGAGCTGGCTTCTGTCGAACTTAACAATGACAGTTTTTTCAACGGGGAAACACGATCTGATTTCTCTGAAGGGTGAAGAAATTTAATTTAAAGTATAACAAGATTAAAAAAAACCAACAACAATTAATTGCTAAAAGCAAGACAAACATGAATAAATAAATATTCATTACTTCTTTCAAAATCTTTATTTTGGAATCAGAACGATAGAATATTGGTTTTCATTTCATTTAAACGATTTTAAATAATGTTACTTTAAAAAAAAGTCCATAGTTTTTCTCGTGAGTGTTGAATCTAATTATAATTATTTTTTAAAAAAATTAAATACAAAACATGTGTTAAAATTATTTATGTAAAATTTTAAGGTAAACATAAGGGACAAATATTTTAGATATGAAATGAAGAAAAAAGATTAAAAAATCAGTGTATTTTTCAACTAGATCACAAGCACGTCTTGAAATTGCTGAACATACATTTTGAATCAAATGACAATAATTTATTCGAAATTATTTAAACACTATATCTTAAAACTAATTATACACTAATAATGTAAAACAATCCAAAATGACTACTTTAAATTAAAGTTAATCATTATTTACGCTAAATCAATAAGTCAGTGAATGAAAGCCGTACCTAAATTTTGCAATCATAGTTTCATTTTCAAAGAAAGCAACCACGGGATTCTTAATCTTCGTCCATGACCTCATCCAATTTAGATAAGTTTCATTTGTGTAGTACCTTGCGCCAGAGCCTTTTTTGAATGTACCGATATCGATGAACATTGTTACCACTGTTATGTTATCTTCCCATAGCATAACTTTTCTGAAAACAGAAATGCTCGGTGTATTTTTAAAACAAACAATCGGAAAAGTTAATTCTAAGCATAAAATCATTTTTTGAAGTTTCCTTTAACCATTTTTTAAAAATGTTAAAAACTTTTGTGTAGGGATTTTATATTGTTTGCCATTTTACAGATTTGGAGATCATCGTATCTCATTAGTATTTTTAGAAAAAAGATTTTCCAATCTATTCCAGTAATAATATATAAACTGTAACACACTTGTGAAAGTTTAAAGCTAATAAATATGTAAGTACTTTTTTTTTCGTCAAGTCTGCTATTCTGATTCAAATAAATGTAGAGTTATCTATCTATCTCTATATTTCAGCAAAGCGATTATGTGCAAATGAGCATGACGTTTGACCCTCGCTGGGGTGGACCGATCACAGTTGACAAGCGTGATGGGATGAAAAGAAAAAAACAAGGGGTGGGGTTACATTTTCTTGCGGTAACTTGCTTTGTCCTTTCACAGAATAACATGTGATTCGTAGTGTAGTGGTTATCACGTTCGCCTTGCACGCGGAAAGTCCTGGATTCAAGCAACAGCGGAAACATTTTAATTTAAAGAAAATGTTTGTTTCTGCCCATTCTTTCCACCCCTTTTTTTGCGAACATGACAAACCCTCGCTAGGGTTAGCCAATGACAGTTTATGGTTGGCAAGGGATGGTAGTAAAGGGTGGGGGACAGGTATCACCAATCGCAGTGCTCATATCTCCCCGTGTACTTTCTTTTTTTTCATTACTTCGTGCTGCAGTTTGTGCCCGTTCTCTCAAACCCCCCCATCTTTGCACTATCTATGATGAGTAAGTCTGCGGCGTATGCTATGTCATTGGGTCGTATCTAGTTTAAAATATTTTGAAAATATAGTCCAAATGTGAGGGGAAATCAGACACTACTGCACTTCTGATCGCATAATGGTTTAGTTTTAAAAAAATAAAATATTAAAATTACTAATAACACACAGCTGGCATTAGACTTATACATCAGTTTCTTTTGTTTGCACTTAAAATAAATAATTTCTAGAAGACAAATTATAATTCTTCAAAACCTACTTTTATTTTATAATCTTTCTGACCAAACTAAATAACAATGAACCTACAAATTAGAAGATTGCATATGTATATATCTTCTATACATATAAGACGCATGTGTTGTCTGTCTGTCTGTCTGTTCCCTAATAACTCAAGATCCAGACAACCAAATAACGTGAAATTCGGTACACATACACACAATAACACGAGAAAGGTTTTTAAACAGGTTTCGATCCATATGTATAAGATACTGGGGTCCGGGGGCCCAAAATGTAGTTGTTTCCTTATATGAGCTTAACAAAAAATAAAAATAAAAAATTATCCTATTTCCCGTGATGTTAGAAGAATGAAACTTTCTGTGGTTGTTAAGTATCGTTTGGTGATGGTAACAGGTACAAAATAATATAAATTATCACTTACTGGGGGCCGAGGGCCCTAATGTAGTTTTTTTCATTATATTTTAAACTGACTCAACACTCATTCTTCAAATTCCCGTGAACGTAGAAGCATGAAACTTGCTGAATACACTCTAATGACGATAATTGGCGAAAAATAATTATAAAATTTTCACTCATGGGTGGCCGGGGGCCTAAAACTGTTTTTTTTTCTTATATGGGGCGTATAAAACTTAATCAACACTAAATCATCATCTTTCTTTGTAGGTTGAAACTTGAACTTTGGAAAGTTGTTGAGTATCCTCCCGCGATGGTAGCAGTCGAAATAAAATCACTAACTGGGAGGCCCACATTTATTACATATAAGACGCATTTGTTGTCCGTTTGTCTGTTCCCTAATAACTCAAGATCCAGAAAACCAAATAACGTGAAATTTGGTACACATACACAAAATTACATGGGAAAAGATCTTAAACAGGTTTCGTTCCATACATATATATCAGATACTGGGGTCTGGGGGCCCAAAATGTAGTTTTTTCATTGTATGAGCTTCATAAAAAAAATATCATATTTCCCGTGTAGGCAGAAGCATGAAACTTTCGTTGGTTTTTAAGTATCATTTAGCGATGGTAACAGGTAAAGAAATTATGTAAATAATCACACAGTCTCTTGGGATTGCTGGTATAGACTTGCAGACACCATGCTTTTCTTATGGACAGTTGTGTGTGGCCTGCTTCAGAGTTGTTAAAGAGCAAAATCTTTTTGTTCACACTTCAAATGGAACTGCCAAAAATGTTGTATATCACATTGCTTTAAGTTAAATGCACCCTTTTATTGCATGCAAATAAACATTTTTGTACGCTTCTACAGAAAACCTTATTTTAAACCCGTGAAAATGTCGGGTACTTGCCACTAGTATATATATATAAATATATATATATATATATATAATATATATATATATATATATATATATATATATATATATATACTAACAAAAGGCAAAGCCCTGACAAACTGACTGAGTCATCACTAATTCGCCAATTTCCCATGTAGGTAGAAGCATGAAACTATCGGAAGTTTGGCAAGTATTCTTTCACTACGAAAAATGGAGAAAAAGAATTTTAAAATTCCCGCTTAAGTAGGAAGATTTTTTTTTCCTAATATGAGATATATAAAAATTGAAAATAACAAATTCTCCTATTTGCCGGGTAGGTAGAAGCATGAAACTTTGTGAAGATGTCCGCCATGGTAACAGGTGAAAAAATATTTAAATTAACACTTTTTGGGGGCAGGGGGCCCGAATGTAGTTTTTTTCCTTTTATGAGCTTCATAAAAATTGAAAATCACTAATTCTCTTATTTCCCGTGTAGGTATAAGCATGAAAATTTGTTTAATTGTTAAGTAACATTCCGCGAAGGTAACAGATACTTTAAAAAAAATAAATTATCACTTAATGGAGTTTTGGGACCAAAATGTAGTTATTTATTTTTCTTAATATTAAAAACGGACTCATCACTAATTCTCCAACTTCGCGTTTAGGTAGAAGCATGAAACTTTGGGAAGTTGTTAAGTAGACTCTCTCGACCATAATTGGTGTAAAATAGTTTTAAAATTTAACATCATGGGGGCCGGAGGCCCAAAAAACGGGTTTTTCCTATTATTGACGGTATAAAATATGAAAATCACTAATTTTCCTATTTCCCGAGTAGGTAGAGGCATACAATTTTTTGAAGTTGTTAAGTACAATCTCAGAATGGTAACAGGAGAACAACTATTTAAACTATCACTTCTGGGGGGGGGCCAAATTTAGTTTTTTCCTGATATGAGCTATATGAAAACTTAAAATCTCAAACTCTCCTATTTCCAGTGTAGGTAAAAGCATGAAACTTTGGGTGGTTAAGTACACTTCATCGATGGTAACAGGTGAAAACAATATTTAAATTATCACTTACTGGTGGTCGGGGGCCCAAATGTAGTTTTTTTTCGTGTATTTAAAACTGAATCATCACTAATTCTCCAAATTCCCGTGAAGTTAGAAGCATGAAACTTTGGGAACTAGCTGAGTACAAGCTTATGACGATAATTGGCGAAAAATAATTTATAATTTCCACTCATGGGTGGCCGGGACCCAAACCTCTTTTTTTCTTATATGTGCTATATAAAACTGAATCAACACTAATTCTTCATCTTTCCGTGCAGGTACAAACATGAAACTTTGTAAAGTTCTTGAGTACCCTCACGCGATGGTAACAGGCGTAAAAATTATAAAATTATCACCAACTGGGGGGCCGGGGCCAAAATATAGTTTTTTTCTTACATGAGGTATATAAAACAGACTCATCATTAAATATCCTATTTCCCGTGTACGTAGGAGCATGAAACTTTGGGAAGTTGTTGAGTACCCTCTCGCAATGGTAACATTAGGGTTGTTAACAATACTAAAAAAAATTATTGGCCATACCAATACCAATACTGCATTTAAAATCTATTGGCAATACCAATACCAATACAATTTTAAAACCAGTATTGCAATACCAATACCAATATTTATTTATTATTGCCTTACCAATTTGGGTCATTCGACTAATAAAACGCAAATACGTAATTCATCTCTCTATATCACTTACATCGATAAACGATAACAACATTTTTGGCAAATTTAGACAATGTATTTTTAACCAAATTTTGATCAATAGTTAACACTTGCTTCATCAGTTTTCCTCAAAGCATTCAAAAGTCTATAACAACAAATTAAATAAGTCGGCACACCTTAACGTCCTTAAGCAACAATATTTTTAATATGTATACTGTACACATATTGTGAATGAATGAATGGATGAATGAATGGATGAATGAAGCAAATGACTGTCATAGAAAAGCAAATGATACATAAACGGTTAAACATCATACTATAGTAAAAACAGTCAGACCAAGTCAGTGGATTGCATCACAAGTAACCATTTCAAAATGCGCACTGCTCAGTCGTGAACGAAGAGGGGAAAATACTCGTCCTCCTAATGAAAACAAAGGTAAATGCATAAAATAAAAACAGGGTATTAGTAGGCATGACAGGACGTAACACAACATCGAACGTTTCGGCAAAGAGCCTTCTTCAACGGACAAATAGTACACAAATGAAACGAATAAAACGAAATAATAGAAAAAAAACACTTAGCTGCGGTGAAATCCAAGTAGTCCAGTAGAGATGGACTACTTGGATTTCACCGCAGCTAAGTGTTTTTTTTCTCTATTATTTCGTTTTATTCGTTTCATTTGTGTACTATTTGTCCGTTGAAGAAGGCTCTTTGCCGAAACGTTCGCTGTTGTGTTACGTCCTGTCAGGCCTACTAATACCCTGTTTTTATTTTATGCATTTACCTTTTTAAAAGCCTGATTGCAGTTTCACCCCATTACTTTAATGAAAACAACCTTTCAACAGCAGCGCTTGAAGGAAGTCCTGTATTCAGGTCTATGTATATTTCATGGATATGTGGATAGGGATCCAATGATGCAATACTGTCTAAAGTGTCTGCCAAGTAATTATTAATTTCTTGATTCACATCAGGTGAATCATTCACACGATGTCGTCTGGCTGACAATCCAGCGAAGAAGTCTGGCTGATTATCTGTACCATCAGCAGCAGCCAATGTTGCTTTCTGATCATCAGTAGGAGCAACCAACAGTGATTGTGAAACGCGTCTCTTCAGTGCTTCAATTGGTTAAAAATCAATACCAATATCAAAAATAATTATTGGCAATACCAATACCAATATCAAATTTCAAGAAGTATTGCAATATCGTCCCAATACTTAAACAAGTATTGGCAATACTACCAATACCAATACAATATTGCAATATTAACAACCCTGGGTAACATATTTAAAAAAATATTTATTCCCTCAATAGGATTACTTGAAGTGATTTTTAAATCCCTTATATTAACTTCACCGCCGTCTCTCTCTGTCTCTCTGTTTGTCTTGGGCGGGCACCGCGGAAAAACAAAAGTAAAAAATGACCCACTTCCCGTGACGGCATCGAGCTGAAATTTGGCACACGGACCTGTGTCACCTAACAATGCATCGTATCAAAATTTCAAATCGATCAAACATACTGTAATTAAGTTAATGCATTTTTTGTTTATCTATATAAACTATATGTAGCGGTCGCTATCGTTTACATTTTACGGGTCACTTGACTTCACCCCAGCCACAGGTGAACACATCTCGTGTTCTAACCAGGTGTACCGGCATGCTTTTGTTTACATTTTACGTGTCACGCTGAGGTCGGCCAGCGATCGGTGAAAAGACCTTTCCCCTCTCCCACCCCCCCCCTGGGTTAAAAGCAAAGGGGGGTAAAGACAGATTCAGTCTGTAAATATTTGTAAATACTTTTAGTTATGTCTCATATATAAGGGATTTATAGTCAAAATTTTTGTTTTACGGGTTTGTTTTATTAAATCCCTTATATTAACTTCAACGCCGTCTCTGTCTTGGTCGGGCACGCGGAAAAACAAAAGTAAAAAAATGACCCACTTCCCGTCAAGCCATCAAGCTGACATTTAGCACACCGACCCGTGTCACCTAACAATGCATCATATCAAAATTTCAGATCGATCGAACGTACCGTAATTAAATTAATGCATTTTTAATTTATCTATATAAACTATATTTAGCGGTCGCTATTGTTTACATTTTACGGGTCACTTGACTTCACACCAGCGACCAGTGAACACATCTCGTGTTTTAACCAGGTAAACCACCTGGAGTTGAGTTAATGCCTTGACGCCACCCGTCATGTCCACGCCCCCTCATCCCTTCCCCCAGTTTTAAAGCCAGAGGAGATAATTTCGGTTTCAGTCTGTAAATTTTTTGTCGCGTTTGCACATAATCAATACTTTTAGTTATGTCTCATATAAAATGGATTTATAGTCAAAAACTTTGTTTTTACGGGGTTGTGTCATTTAACTTTTCAGTTTTGTTTTTCTGCGGGACCATGACAGACAGACAGTCAAAATGGTAAAGTTACTATATATAGTATATCCATCATAATCCAGATTGAAATCCAGTGGTGTTTCGATTTTGTGTTATATATATATATAAATATATAATCACATTATATAACATTGTTTTTTACGCAAATTCATATATTTAAAAAGAATAATTAAGATTGTCTTAATTTTTTTTGGACAGATGTACATTTGCAAAAATGTAAAGTTAAGTAAATTAACTCAAGGTTAGGAATCAAACTTACCATCAAGTAGGACGTGACATTGATCTTGTAATCTGAATGAAATTAAAAAGTCTAGTTATTTTAAAATTATAATGTTTTAAAGATAAAAACTTTCAAATTGAAACTTAATAAAGTTTTCCGAGTTGTTAATATTTCATTTTATTAACATTCAGATATATTCTTTAAAAATTGTTAACTTTGAAATAGATGTTCTTGAAAAAAAAACACCATAAATTCATCTGTTGTTTTAGCATAAAAACATGTAGTAATATGTATCAAAAACGTTTTAACAGAAAAAACTTCAAATGATTGTTTTTTTTCTTTCTGAGTGGCTGATACTATTTAAATTTCGTATTGAGAAAAAAACTAAACATTTTTTTATGTTTATTCATTTATTTTTCAGAGAATAATAAGTCAGACATGATGATTGGAAATAAAGCATTATACATTTTTTATTTTTGACTATTTCAGAGAAAATTGTATTTAAACAAGTCTTTTAAATTCTGCGCACACCAGAACAGCTACAAACATCTTTAAATATCTAATATATAAAGCTCAGTTGGTGTTTGTATCTTTGTATGTTTGTATGTTTGTATGTTTGTGTTTGTATGTTTCGCTTTTCAACTTTCTGTTAGACAATCACGGAAAAACAAAATGACGGACGGGGATCAAATTTGGCAGGACGGTTCCTTTTACCCTGAAGGTGGTTTTAAGTTAGTTTTTGTAATTGTCCCTTTTGCCCTGAATGCCGTAAATTAAATAATCAGAAAATGCAGAGACAAAGAATAAAAAAATTAACCTCATTTCTGTATTGAACAAATTTACGCGGACGTTCAAATGCCGTTCAAAGCGAGTTACTTTTGGTGACGTTTTTTTCCCCAATACTTTATTTTCAGCGGTGCGCATTCAAAAAATATTATAATGTCTAATTACGGTGCGCACATTTTCGTGTACGCTTCATAATTTGAGCTGTGTAGTACAAAGAATTGTCATTTTCTTTACTGTTACTTTCTATATATTAGATAGACACGTAAACATATTTAATTACAACTGCCACACGATGCATTAGATTTAATTGTTTACACGTTTAAATTTAATTGCGAATTTGTTTTAATTATTTTCTGTTCCATAACTCGACATTTAATAAAAACCTATTTATGTAATAATTGTGTCAGTATTTTTTTCAAACTATTTAAATTTAGGCTACCGGACCTATTAACATAAGTAGATTAAACTAAATAAAGTGATCCTGAAAACGCTTAATTATTTTGTATTGCGAATTGAATATGTTATGTTCATTCCTTTGATGATGGATTAACATAGGTCATTTTTAAAATCAATTATTGTCATGGTTTCACATGCGTTTTTAACATAAAATTGATTTGTTTTGTTTTTTTTTAAAATTAGGAATATAGCCTAATTTCTTTATTTATCTTTATTATCTTTATCTCATAGACGCTGTTGCAAATATTGTATTAATAACAATTGTGTTACGATGCAGTGTCGTAAATATATAAGAGCTTTTTTAGAGACGACAGTGGCAGAGATCTTTTGGAAAAATGTCAAAAAAGCAGTGGCCTTTTTTTAATGGATACAAACAAACAAACATAAAATTATCAACTGAGCTTTATATATTACATATGCGTTTAAATTATTTTATTTCAATTATTTTCACGATGCATTGTATGAATATTTTACATGCAATGAATAAAATTGGGATTTTTAAAAAATTTAATTCATAACTCGACATTTAATTAAAAACCATAGATGTAGCGAGTTTATTTTATGTTGAAAGTGATGGCCTATGTCAAATAAACTTACACTTTAAAACAGTTTACTTAAGCTTTATATACACTATACATTATAAACTTTCGATACCAAATTTATTAACAAAACTTGACTAAATTTAATGAAGTGATCCTGAAAACGCTTAATTAATATGAATTGCGAATTGAATATGTTTTTATGTTCATTCCTTTGTATTCAGAATAGCATAGGCCATTTCTAAAATTGCCTTTTAATCATTTTTAAGATGCACTTATGAACAGACGGTTGAATCTTTTTTTTTCATTTTTATTTTATTTTACAGATATAAAATCTGGTGTGTGTGTGTGTGCATTGAATATAATTTACAAAATATGATGCCTTATCCGAAATAGGGAACAAAAAAAAATGATTCCTTTTTGAAATTATACACATTGCTTATAAACCGTAAATATAAATAGTAAAATATAGAGACATAAAAAATGTTAAATATTATTTCCACTGTGAAAACAATTGTGAATACGTCAAAAGGAGGAGTTATTTTGGTCCAGTACATTTACTTTATAACAAGACTTTATTTTATGCGGCCAGCTTTCTATATTGTCTAAATATGGTGTGCACATTTTTTTGATATCATTTTAATACGACCGTTTTTTTAAAAAAAAATATTTTAGAAAGTACATTTATAATTTTGTTTATTTGCGCTATGAGTCACTTAGCTTTTGCCTTTTAAAGGGATAGTGCCACATGTTCTTTATCTCATAGACGTGGTTACAAATATTATATAACTTACAATTGTGATACGATGCAGTTTCGTAATTATATATTAAATTTTTGAGTGACGAGGGTGGTAGAGCTCTTTCGGAAAACCTGTAAGTTATGTTAATTTTGTACAAGTGGGAATGAAATTGTAAATTTAGTTATTATGGTCGGCAAGAATCATTATTTAATAAATCATATCTTTTAAATAGTAAGGTTATGTTAAAAGGCACTGCATTAAGTGAAAACAACTCACGCGGTAAAATGGCATATCTCTGTTTCTCATAAGATTTTAACTAAATAGATGAATCTGAAATTTAACTTGGCAAATAAAAATTGTAATAACCAGCAACTAATACTTGGATAAAGGGTCAGCACACTCCCGCTACAAAGTGCGGGTATTTTTCTAGTTATATATACGATAGATACGATATAAACGAAATATATATATTTATATACCGTATATACTCGTTCTATAGACCGTTTGTTCATAAGCTGACCCCCCCCCCATCCCAAAAAAAATAATAAATTGGACAGCTTAAACAAAATGGTATACATTTTTTTAAACTACAAGCTAAATCGGTTATTATGCTTGATTACTTAGTACTGCCTATCTTTTTCTTTGTGCTTATTGTTAGGCAAGAGTTACGGTATTTATTAAAAAAAATTCTTTTATAAACAGAGCGAAAGCGCAAACATTAAAATTCGTTGTTGAAAACAAAATTTGTAAAACAATTTATTAAAACGTTCACAAAAAAATATAAAAAATAAAATGATTAAATAAGGTAAGTGCAGATGTTAAAAAATATATTATAATTTCGGGTAAAGCAGTCGAATAGTGTAGAATGTAGAAAAGGACCTTGATGATCTGCAAAAACAACACCGATATTCAATATCCATGCAGAAATATGTTAATGAACCGCTCGTAAGCCGAGACCCCCGAATTTTCCCTCTAGATTTGGTCCAAAAAACGTCGGCTTGCGAATGAGTATATACTGTATATATACTGTATATATGTATACTGTATATATATACCTATATATATAAATATATATATATATATATATATATATATATATATATATATATATATATATATATATATATATGTATTATGGCTAGTATTGATTAAAATAATGTGTTCGATTATTTGAAGAAAAATGTAATAGATTAATCGAATAATTTCGATTAATTATATTTTATAACTCATATAAATTCCCTTAATTAAGTTGCGATTATTTCGCGAAATCTATTACTTCGCGACAATTCTATGGCTCCCACATTTTGTTACGTAACACAGGAAATTCGTTCTGCTATGCAAGAAATAATGAAAAATAAACCTTTTGGTTTAAGTATGCCCGTGTAAATAATTAATAATAATAGGAGGAAAAAATATTTAAGTAACAAAAAATATACATTATTAATAAATCTTTTAAAATAATATTAGAAATATTTTCTTAAATTTTAATAGAATTTTAATCGATAAAATGATAATAGATTTTATATAAGAGCTTTTAATCGATTAAGATTTTCAACGATTAAACGATAAATTAATAGTTAACTTCCGCAGCTCTAATATTAATATTAAAATATATATATATTATATATATGTATATATATATATATATATATATATATATAAATCAAAGTATGGATGTATGTATGTCCTTTATAGCTGACTAAACCATTCACTAGTGGTGCGCGGACCACTGGTGGAGAACCACAGCTTTAGATCATTCATTGATATTTACTCACGAAATGTCGTAAACAATATAAATAAAATTGTAAAATTAATTTGTTAAAATTAAGAAATATTTTCTACTACTTAATAATTAGTTTTTTAATAAAAATATATATACTTGTGTATTTCCCGTCAAAATGACGGACGTTTTCCAAATAAATATTTTTCTGCTGAAATCTATTTATTAATTTTAAAAAAATACACATCAGAATAAAAAATAATGTAATAGGGGTTGTCATAATATTGCGGAAACATATTAATATAAATATTGGGGTCTTTTTTAGGGACGGATTTCATAAATGTAGATATATTGAAAATGAAGTATCTAATCAGCTCTTTGTTAATTATTCGTTAATTCAAGACAGCTTTTTGGACTTGAACAAGAAAAACAGTTTCGTAATTTGAAAACATTGTTCCGCTAATATGTAATCTAAAAATAGAACATTACTCAATGAGTTATGACGTTTTCCGGTTCTAGAAATCACAAGGCCATTACAGTGTTTTAATTTATTTTTATTTTATTCATTTATTTTCATATTGAACAATTTTATGGGGACGTTCGAAAAGAGTTATTTTTGGTGCAGTAATTTTTTTTTCAAGGCTTTTTTTAAAGCGGTGCACTGCTTTCAAAAATTAGTAGCGTTACGAACGAACGGACGGACGGCACATGCATAGCAAATTATGTATATTGATATTTATATAAAATGACGCAATTACAAAAATATGTTTAATAAAAAATCAATTCTTATCATAAATAACATTGTGTATTTTATATTTACTTTAGAGGTTGTAGATTTTGTCAAGGACTTTCGTATAAAATTCAAAAAATAAATTGTTTCAAACTTACGTGAAAAAACAATCACCGAAGCCCCTAATATGGTCAGAGCACACATTTTAACAAACCTTCTGCCATTGACCTGCAATGAAGAACAAATAATTACAACTTCTGGTATGGATATTCATGTCATAAAAAACTTATTATTTTAAATAATAATAAAATATTTTAGGGAACAATTACATTGTCCTAGACACGACCAAAAAAAAAGCAATAAAAACATATACCAAAATAAAAAATTCACGACGCAGCTAACCCTTTCACCACATTATTTTTCCTCTAGCACTGTGGTAGCGAACCTTTTTGGGGCCGCGTGCCAAAAATTCAACCAAAATCCAATTATTTATATCAACCTGCTAACACTCCAATTAATTTAGAAAATAAAATAAGGGTTTTGGCTTAGCAAAGAAATACACACTTTTCTTAAGACTTAAAGAGAAAAAAGGGGGCCTGGCTTAGAGAGTATGATTTTAAAAAGTAATATTTTAGTAGCGTGCCGGCTGATAAGGCCGTGCGTGCCGACTGTGGCACGCGTGCCGTAGATTCACCATCATTGCTCTAGCACATTTCACTCCGGTATTTTCACTAAATAGCCCACAATGCCCTCGATTTCACATCTTCAGCCACTATTTCAGAATTCGCTTCTCCATTTTGCCGAGGACTTTCCGAGAATTTTCATCACTTACTTAATTATCAAGACTTTTGAGTTCTTATTTGCATGTGGCAAGATTGGTCTCTCAAAATCACACAATTCGTGTACCAATTAATTTTCATCTACTGTCCCTCTCTTGTGATTTAAAATAATAGACTTTCAAAAATCAATTTATACACTGGTATTGTTGCTATTGGGTGATCCTAAGTGGAATTGATTCCTATTTTGCGTTGTTCTGTTATATTTCCTAAATAATTGAATATGTAAAAAAAACGCGAGCTCTTCTTGATGATAATTAAGGAAACCGTGTCAGAAATTTTATGATATATATTTTTTTTTAAATTACATAAAGTACATATTTAATTTTTGATCTTAAATCAATCATCCTTTGCCAAAGATAACTCGAATTAATTTCAAATAAAGATACAACATAAACTATTTCCAATGAGTTAAAGTGGAAAAAAAACGTGAGATAAAATGATTGTAAATTTGATCTTTGTGAGAACTATTTGATGAAGTTGTAATCTGCCACAGTAAGTTGTTCAAATTTTTTTTAATTAAAGGAAAACTTTAAGAAAGCTTCTTTGGCAGAAAATAGTAGTGCCATTGTGGGTTTAATGTAAATATGTGGTCCTGTTCATGGTTTTCATATTTTACTTGTCAAAACTCTTTTTCCCCAATAAACTCCTCCCACCCCCCTTTTTTTTCTAGCAGGATCTTACTTCAATGCAGATAACGAAGTTTGTATGTGTATTAAATGTGTCGAATGGCTTACTATTATCTCTGTCTTATCGTTGTTTAACTATAGCATTAAAGAGAGAGGAATGCTGCCCAGCAAGAAACTTGAATTAACATATCAGTAATAAATTCAGCATTCAGGAAAAAATAGCACAATGAAAGGAATAGTAATTTATATAATTTAACAATTTTTAACCATAAAGATATACATTGATAGAGAATTCAAATATAAGTCTTTAAGTCCCACACCATATCTTTGACATTTGTAATAAATGAATGTTCTTTAACAAAAGGTTTTGGAACACTTAAACTATTTACGACAAAATGCCACACGAGGCCTTAAAAAGCCTTTTATATATAATGTGATGTTGCATAGAGGATTTACATTAAATACTAAAAATAATAAAAATAAAGGTTTTCCAAAAATAATAAACAAATTAGTTGAAGAATGTAATTTATCAAGCAAATTTAGATTTAATTTTTCGGAACATTTTGCACCAGCACTGACTGAAGTGACAAAAAATATCTTCTCATTTACCTAATTGCTAAATATAGAGCATAAAAGAAATGGACCAAAGTCAATTTATTAGATCTGGTATTTATTGGCACATAAACAATTAAAAAAAAATCCGGAAAATGTAATTTACCCAGAAACATACGTACTTAAATAGATGGGTGTTTGATTATAATAATTAAAATTTGTTGTTTTACAAGTAATAAACTAGACCTATTTATTATAATTGTAAACATATACTGCATATACTCGCTCTATAGCCCGTTCATTCATAAACCGAACCCCTCCCCCACCTTTTTGGAAGAGAAAAGTATTAAAAGTGTATAACCCGATCGCAAGCCGACCCCTCAAAAATAAAGGATAGCTTAAACAAAATGTGTACACATTTTTTTAAACATTAAAATATAAATCGGTCATTATGATTGTTTACTTTGTACTGCCTATCTTTGTCTTTGTGCTCTTTGTCAAGCAAGAGTTACCGGTTATTTTTTATAAAAATGCTTTGGTAAACAGTGACGAAAGCGTGTACAATAAAATTCGTTGTTGAAAACAAAATTTGTAAAACAATTTATTAAAACGTTCACCACAATAAATAAAATGATTAAATAAGGTAGGTGCTGATGATTGATTGACATTATAGCTTCCGGTAGAGCTGTCGAATATTGTATAGTATAATGTAGAAAAGGACATTGATAATCTACAATAACAACACCGATATTCAATATCCATGCAGAAATCCCCTATTACCCGCTCATAAGCCGACACTTTAACTTTCCCCCCTAGATTTTGTCCAAAAAAAGGTCGGCTTGCGAACGAGTATATGGTAAGTGCTAACAGCATTTATAATTATTTTAATTAGTCCAAAAATAGAAACAATAAATCTAAATAAAATACAGCTGGTATCGTTAACAGATTTTTCTATGTGTCATATTGAGCCAGACAAGGACATAATGGAGTTAGTTTTCACGTATTTGGAAGTTCTGGATGTAGTTTAAACATTAGGGTTATCAAATCAAACACGCGTTTTAAAGGCATTGAAGGATTTGTTTAGAGGATTTTTTTGAGCGATTGATTCGTTTGATTTTAATAAACTCACAAAATCACCAAATGTTTGTGTGACAGAAATAATTTGATCTCAATTGAAAAAAAAATCTCTAATAAGCTGGTGAGGATACATTTTCGTAAGATGAGCTGACGAAAAAAGATAATTGTGAAAAGAAATGTAAAATAATTTGTTATATAAAAAAGTGTAATTTCTAGGAAATCATTCTATCATATAGAAAATGACAGCCATAAAGCTCTTAAATAAAATAAAAGATACACAAGTAAATTGTGCTATCCAAAAGATAAGTAAAAGCTTTATTACTTTACTTATTGACAAGAAGTCGTTTAGGTCAATGCCTTTTCAGTAAAAATAAATTTTCCAAGAATTAAACGTACATTTAAATTACATAATACATAATATATTGTGGAAAAATTATAATTAAACGACATCCTTCCGTCTCGAGAGACGATGGTGCATCAACTTAAATAAATAAATTGATTATTTATATAGCGCTGTATCCCAGTAAGGAACTGGGCTCACAGCGCTTTACATGAAAGAAATAACATACCTATAAGTATTAATTAAACAGGAACTCGATGCTATACATGCCTATTAGGCGTAGCCTCGTTCTCGATATCACCTTAGAGGTGATGCAAGCCTGGGTGGGTTTATGGAGTATTAGCTGCTGCCCATACAGCATATTCACCCTCTCCACGTCAATGGTGTAACCAAGGTAACAACTTGCGTCGATGCAGCATGGTGCCCTTGGCGTCGCAGGAGCCACCCGAATGTACATAACTTTTATGTATAGATCGTCTGTGGGTGCTCCATTTCCTGTTTTTCTGTCAGGGTTTACTCCTTTAGCCTTTCCCGGGTAGTGGGTGTAACAACAAGGCAGCGGAGGTTTGAAGTCAGAGTTTCCTTTTCCTCGATGAACTGCCAGCAGCCCTGGATTAACCATTAGGCAAACAAGGCACGTGTTTTGGACACCAGGCGTTTGGGGTGTACCACAAGTCATCCAGAAAAAAAAATTCGTTCAAAAGACTTCACAAGTTTGGCTGATAAAAATGGGTTCAGTGACAGAAAAAATAATATTCAAGTTGACAATCATGAACAAAGCGCTACTCATAAAAACTGCATTTTAATATAACTAGCTCGACGACAAGGCTCGGGTCAACTACAAAAGCTAGAAAGTCAATTAAAAGAAGAGTTCAGTTACAAGGACCATGTTTTGAGGCGAGCAGTAGCGGTTATTTGTACTATGGCTATGCGTGGTCTGGCTTTTAGAGGGACAAATGAAAAAGTTTGATCTTTACAAAATTGAAATTATCAAAAGTGGCTGGAGTTGGTCAGTCTGTTTTATCCATTTCCAACAGCACAGACATATGGAAATTCTGGAAAATGAAATCCTTATTATTTATCCAAAACTATTTGCAAAGAACTGAATTGAAATTATGTCCCAAAAATTCCAAGAAGTAATTGTAGATGAAGTAAAGGGTTCCGGTTACTTCAGCTGGTAAGTAGACTCAACACCCAATATTTCACATATAAAGCAGTCAGTGCTGGATTTACTTATTTGCTAAACAAGTTATGGCTTAAGGCCCCCAGCTTCTTGGTGCCCCCCCCCCGGAATTTTTTAATAACATACTTGGCACCGAAATAGAATATCTGGATTTCAAAAGACCCCCATATCTCAAATAGCTTAGGGCCCCATCAAGTCTAAATCTGGCCCTGATATCAGTTAAGCGTTATGCTTCGATATGTGGTGGAGAGCACATTGATCACAGTTTTACTTTCTTGGAGCTGCAAGGTCACTCCAGTGAAGGTATGGCTAAGCAATAGTTGCAGTACTAACGTCCAGTTTGCAATACTGATTTTTTGAAATGCAGAGGTAAGTCCTACGATAATGCAGCTAACATGTCTTTGAGTTAAAAGGACATTAAGAAAAAAGTCGAAAAGGAAATGAGTTTGCCATACACACACACACACACACACACATATATATATATATATATATATATATATATATATATATATATATATATATATATATATATATATATATATGTTCTGCCCATTCCCTTAATCTGGTAGAAAGAGGTGCCGTTGACTCTTGTTTAGTTGTTTAGAGGCAGTAAACTTCTTCCATACAGTGCAACTGATCGATACTTTTTTCTCAGCGTCAACCAACAGATGGAAGATTCTAAAAGGACGCCTTATGAATGAAACGCTTGTAAAGTATCTTTCCGATACCAGATGGGAAGCAGATGCTGTTACAACTGAAGCTATTCTAAATTCTCATCCTCAGATAATAGAAGCGTTAAAATGTTTACAAGAAGACCAGTCACAGAAGAGGGACACCAAAAGAGAAGCAGACAGAATAGCGAAGAAGATGCAAGAATTATGAATTACTCTCAAGCTTTTCTTTTGGGAAGAAGTGTTACAACATTTTCACAGGGTCAGTGAAGCTCTAAAAAATGATCACATGAACTTGAAAACGTGTGCTGATTTGTATTCTTCACTAGTAGATCACTTGCATAATCTAGGAATGAATTTGAAAGATTTGAAGATGCTGCAAAAGAAATAACACCAGGAGTGGCTTATAATTTAACTTTTACCCGTAATCTCAAAGGAAAGACAGTGGTCATTGATGGTAATGCCCCTGAGGTATCTATGAAAGACATTAGTCATTGATGGTAATGCCCCTGAGGTATCTATGAAAGACATGGTCATTGATGGTAATGCCCCTGAGGTATCTATGAAAGACATTAGTCATTGATGGTAATGCCCCTGAGGTATCTATGAAAGACATTAGTCATTGATGGTAATGCCCCTGAGGTATCTATGAAAGACAGTGGTCATTGATGGTAATGCCCCTGAGGTATCTATGAAAGACAGTGGTCATTGATGGTAATGCCCCTGAGGTATCTATGAAAGACATTAGTCATTGATGGTAATGCCCCTGAGGTATCTATGAAAGACGGTAATCATTGATGGTAATGCCCCTGAGGTATCTATGAAAGACAGTGGTCATTGATGGTAATGCCCCTGAGGTATCTATGAAAGACAGTGGTCAATGATGGTAATAGCCCCTGAGGTATCTATGAAAGACATTAGTCATTGATGGTAATGCCCCTGAGGTATCTATGAAAGACATTAGTCATTGATGGTAATGCCCCTGAGGTATCTATGAAAGACAGTGGTCATTGATGGTAATGCCCCTGAGGTATCTATGAAAGACATTAGTCATTGATGGTAATGCCCCTGAGGTATCTATGAAAGACATTAGTCATTGATGGTAATGCCCCTGAGGTATCTATGAAAAGACATTAGTCATTGATGGTAATGCCCCTGAGGTATCTATGAAAGACATTAGTCATTGATGGTAATGCCCCTGAGGTATCTATGAAAGACATTAGTCATTGATGGTAATGCCCCTGAGGTATCTATGAAAGACATTAGTCATTGATGGTAATGCCCCTGAGGTATCTATGAAAGACATTAGTCATTGATGGTAATGCCCCTGAGGTATCTATGAAAGACGGTAATCATTGATGGTAATGCCCCTGAGGTATCTATGAAAGACAGTGGTCATTGATGGTAATGCCCCTGAGGTATCTATGAAAGACAGTGGTCAATGATGGTAATGCCCCTGAGGTATCTATGAAAGACATTAGTCATTGATGGTAATGCCCCTGAGGTATCTATGAAAGACATTAGTCATTGATGGTAATGCCCCTGAGGTATCTATGAAAGACAGTAGTCATTGATGGTAATGCCCCTGAGGTATCTATGAAAGACATTAGTCATTGATGGTAATGCCCCTGAGGTATCTATGAAAGACATTAGTCATTGATGGTAATGCCCCTGAGGTATCTATGAAAGACAGTGGTCATTTATGGTAATGCCCCTGAGGTATCTATGAAAGACAGTGGTCATTGATGGTAATGCCCCTGAGGTATCTATGAAAGACAGTGGTCATTGATGGTAATGCCCCTGAGGTATCTATGAAAGACATTAGTCATTGATGGTAATGCCCCTGAGGTATCTATGAAAGACGGTAATCATTGATGGTAATGCCCCTGAGGTATCTATGAAAGACAGTGGTCATTGATGGTAATGCCCCTGAGGTATCTATGAAAGACAGTGGTCAATGATGGTAATGCCCCTGAGGTATCTATGAAAGACATTAGTCATTGATGGTAATGCCCCTGAGGTATCTATGAAAGACATTAGTCATTGATGGTAATGCCCCTGAAGTATCTATGAAAGACAGTGGTCATTGATCGTAATGCCCCTGAGGTATCTATGAAAGACATTAGTCATTGATGGTAATGCCCCTGAGGTATCTATGAAAGACATTAGTCATTGATGGTAATGCCCCTGAGGTATCTATGAAAGACATTAGTCATTGGTGGTAATGCCCCTGAGGTATCTATGAAAGACATTAGTCATTGATGGTAATGCCCCTGAGGTATCTATGAAAGACATTAGTCATTGATGGTAATGCCCCTGAGGTATCTATGAAAGACATTAGTCATTGATGGTAATGCCCCTGAGGTATCTATGAAAGACATTAGTCATTGATGGTAATGCCCCTGAGGTATCTATGAAAGACATTAGTCATTGATGGTAATGCCCCTGAGGTATCTATGAAAGACATTAGTCATTGATGGTAATGCCCCTGAGGTATCTATGAAAGACATTAGTCATTGATGGTAATGCCCCTGAGGTATCTATGAAAGACATTAGTCATTGATGGTAATGCCCCTGAGGTATCTATGAAAGACATTAGTCATTGATGGTAATGCCCCTGAGGTATCTATGAAAGACATTAGTCATTGATGGTAATGCCCCTGAGGTATCTATGAAAGACATTAGTCATTGATGGTAATGCCCCTGAGGTATCTATGAAAGACATTAGTCATTGATGGTAATGCCCCTGAGGTATCTATGAAAGACATTAGTCATTGATGGTAATGCCCCTGAGGTATCTATGAAAGACATTAGTCATTGATGGTAATGCCCCTGAGGTATCTATGAAAGACAGTGGTCATTGATGGTAATGCCCCTGAGGTATCTATGAAAGACATTAGTCATTGATGGTAATGCCCCTGAGGTATCTATGAAAGACATTAGTCATTGATGGTAATGCCCCTGAGGTATCTATGAAAGACATTAGTCATTGATGGTAATGCCCCTGAGGTATCTATGAAAGACATTAGTCATTGATGGTAATGCCCCTGAGGTATCTATGAAAGACATTAGTCATTGATGGTAATGCCCCTGAGGTATCTATGAAAGACATTAGTCATTGATGGTAATGCCCCTGAGGTATCTATGAAAGACATTAGTCATTGATGGTAATGCCCCTGAGGTATCTATGAAAGACATTAGTCATTGATGGTAATGCCCCTGAGGTATCTATGAAAGACATTAGTCATTGATGGTAATGCCCCTGAGGTATCTATGAAAGACATTAGTCATTGATGGTAATGCCCCTGAGGTATCTATGAAAGACAGTGGTCATTGATGGTAATGCCCCTGAGGTATCTATGAAAGACAGTGGTCATTGATGGTAATGCCCCTGAGGTATCTATGAAAGACAGTGGTCATTGATGGTAATGCCCCTGAGGTATCTATGAAAGACATTAGTCATTGATGGTAATGCCCCTGAGGTATCTATGAAAGACGGTAATCATTGATGGTAATGCCCCTGAGGTATCTATGAAAGACAGTTGTCATTGATGGTAATGCCCCTGAGGTATCTATGAAAGACAGTGGTCAATGATGGTAATGCCCCTGAGGTATCTATGAAAGACATTAGTCATTGATGGTAATGCCCCTGAGGTATCTATGAAAGACATTAGTCATTGATGGTAATGCCCCTGAAGTATCTATGAAAGACAGTTGTCATTGATCGTAATGCCCCTGAGGTATCTATGAAAGACATTAGTCATTGATGGTAATGCCCCTGAGGTATCTATGAAAGACATTAGTCATTGATGGTAATGCCCCTGAGGTATCTATGAAAGACATTAGTCATTGGTGGTAATGCCCCTGAGGTATCTATGAAAGACATTAGTCATTGATGGTAATGCCCCTGAGGTATCTATGAAAGACATTAGTCATTGATGGTAATGCCCCTGAGGTATCTATGAAAGACATTAGTCATTGATGGTAATGCCCCTGAGGTATCTATGAAAGACATTAGTCATTGATGGTAATGCCCCTGAGGTATCTATGAAAGACATTAGTCATTGATGGTAATGCCCCTGAGGTATCTATGAAAGACATTAGTCATTGATGGTGATGCCCCTGAGGTATCTATGAAAGACAGTGGTCATTGATGGTAATGCCCCTGAGGTATCTATGAAAGACATTAGTCATTGATGGTAATGCCTCTGAGGTATCTATGAAAGACATTCGTCATTGATGGTAATGCCCCTGAGGTATCTATGAAAGACATTAGTCATTGATGGTAATGCCCCTGAGGTATCTATGAAAGACATTAGTCATTGATGGTAATGCCCCTGAGGTATCTATGAAAGACATTAGTCATTGATGGTAATGCCCCTGAGGTATCTATGAAAGACATTAGTCATTGATAGTAATGCCCCTGAGGTATCTATGAAAGAAATTAGTCATTGATGGTAATGCCCCTGAGGTATCTATGAAAGACATTAGTCATTGATGGTAATGCCCCTGAGGTATCTATGAAAGAAATTAGTCATTGATGGTAATGTCCCTGAGGTATCTATGAAAGACATTAGTCATTGATGGTGATGCCCCTGAGGTATCTATGAAAGACATTAGTCATTGATGGTAATGCCCCTAAGGTATCTATGAATGCCAGAGACAAATTTCGTATAACTGTTTTCTACGCCAATGCTGACAACCTTGAGACGGAGATGAATAGGCGTCAACAGGTATATAATGATGTAGCAGTTAGATTTCATAGTTTGGTCGATTTACCACAAACATCCCAGTGTTGTGAAGGACCAATAAATACATATCCTGAAGATTTCAACAATAATCTAGATACTGAACTACTACAGCTCAGCTCATTTATTCGCCACAAGCTTCGTCAATTAAAATCTGAAAAACAAAATGTTCAGTCGTGAAGAATTATACAAAGTAAAATTTTAGAGACAACATCGAGTTTGCTTATCCAAATGTAGAAATCACGTTGCTCATATTTTTAACATTAAAAGTTTCAAACTGTTCAATTGAGCGCTTTTTTTCTCAGCTAAAAACGTACGAAAAATCGAAGTAGATCGACAAAGAAACAAGAAGGGCCCGTTTTCCTTATCTCTGCTGATGATTGAGGTAGACTTATTGCGCACAATTAATTTTGATGATGTACTCAAAAACTTTGCCAGATGTTAATCTAGAGAAAATAACTTTAAAATTTAAATGTGTGCTCTCTCTGACTTTCTCATCTATTGAACAAGTTAAAGTATTTTTGTATATTATTATTTCGCAATTAATTAACTATAAATGTAATAGAGAAATACCTTAGTTTTATATGAGTGATAGTACTACAAAAACACGTGTTAACAACTTTTTGTTTTGTGTGTGTGTGTGCATAATTATAATATAGTACAAACCAGCGGTCAGTGGAGATTTGGGGGCCTGGGGAGGAAGGGTCACCCATATGGGTTTTTTGCATGGGCAACAAGATGGCTTAATCAGGCCCTGACTACCAGCCAACGTTAACGAGACTCATCTACCCGAAGCGACTGGTTTTGAGACGCCTGCGAACCACCTTCACTCCTCCAGGCGGGCATAGAGAGAATTTAAATCATTGAACAATTCCTTGATATCCTTGATTTCCTCATATTTCATTTGTACATTGCAAATCTCTCTAGCGCTTGTTTCTTTTATTTCATAGACGGCAGAGAAATTTAGTTTCCACCATTTTGATCGACTTCTGATCCTATTGGTTCAAGTATATCAATTAATACAGCAACAAAATGCCAAGTGCAACTAAAATACAACACAAGACGGGCATAGAAATAATTAATTCGTTGAAATATAAAAATTAATTCTTCTTCTTCTTCTTCGTTCTCAATTTGAGCATTGCGTGCCGACGAGTTTTGCGCCAATTGGCCCGAGGTCTCCGACTTCAGCCTGCTGTTTTTTCTGGATGTGCTTCCATAGCCTTTGGTCAGCCAAGACCATCTGCAAGGCAGAAGTTGATTTTGGCAAGTGATGCAGCGTTCACATGCCATGGCTATAAGGGTTCCACGCATTACCGAGCCGCCTATTATTTTTCCCTAACTATGCGTTAGGTACCCACTCGAAGCTGGGTGGACTCGGAGACGCCCTAGGCCCCGGGAACAAATCCATGGCATCCCATGGATTCGAACCCGTGACCATCGGTACGTCAGTCGAGCGCGCTGCCACTTGACCACCGTATCCCCTAAAAATTAATTGATATCCTTTATTTCTTCATATTACATGTGTACATTGTAAATTTCTCCAGCGCTTGCTTATTTTTTTATTTTATAGACGCAAGAGAAATTTAGTCTCCGCCATTTGTTAATTAAGTATAAAGAAATGAACAGAAGAAAGCTGGACACAAGAGGCCGTCCATAAATGACGTCACGCACCTAAAAGGGGGGGGAGGGGGGTCACACTTTTGTGACGATGCGTGACGAGGGGGAGGGAGGGGGGTTGAAGAAATGTGACGTCACATCATAGGGTAACTTTAAATAAAACTTCCACTGAAATATTTGGTCACTTACAATTTATTTAATGAATTTTTTTTTCCTTTAAAAAAAAATCAGTGATTCTCAATATGCCGGTCGGTAGGCCATCAGACGCTGGTTGGCGTATGCTATCAAGACACGAAAAGTAAATCTAATTATAATCCTTAAGTTTGAGAATCCACAAGATAACATATGAAATTGTTACACTGCGCCGTTTGATGTTGACATCAAAGCATTTGTGATGTCACCGCTGCTCCGTTTAGTTCTCTAATGGCAGGAGTCGTAAAACATTTTTGCCCGTTACTCCAAAATATACACGTTTATGTGTGCATTACCCCCCCCCCGACTCTAGGCCCTGTTCACATGACTCGGGGATTTAGGGGAGCGTCGTCAGCCCCCCACCCCGAAAATGCTACTGGTGAGTTTTACAAGCATGACAAATGTCTAAAATAGATCTGAATAGGATTATGTGTAGATATTTTAAGCCAAAACGACACGGAATATCCTTTTTCTTTAAAATGGGGAGGGGGGAGGGAATCTATTTGATAGAATTAAAAACGTTTTAAGTTTGATATAATTGTTGGATTGGTTTTTGGTCAAACGCCCCTAGCCCTTCTAGTCTTCTAAATCAGTGCTTCTCAGAGTGGTGGTCCGCGGACCGGTGCCGGTCCGTGGGCCATCCGCTGCAGGTCCGCAGATGTTCTCAAAAAAAGGACAGACAAAATTGTCAGTGCAGGGAAAATAGTGCACCGTTACCTGGTGCAATGGAAAAAAGTCCTTCCGGTCCGCCATACTAAAACGTTTGAGAAGCACTGTTTTAGATATAATGGTCAATGAGCCAATTTAAAATTAGTCAATTATTCATTAACTTTGTTGAATGCATCAAATTCTTGACACGCAATTTGAGAGGAGCACAAAACAACTTTTCTTCTTAGCTCAGTTTTTAAGGCATTCAATTTAAATATCACAGAAAGGATACGTGATACAGATTTTTCATGTGGATTAAGATTATTGTCACTCGTGTCAATATAAATGAAAGTAGGGTAGATTTAGGTGTCTTCATATAGTGCGTAGGTAAGAAATCTACATAGTTATTATCAAATTTAAAAAAAAATGCATTTTCTGGAAAGAACCGGTTCAATAATGGGCATATGTTCCAAGCGTACACGTACACATGACGTATTTTCATATATAAGCAGATTGTAGTGGATGTTATATGTCTCAAATGAGTCTGCATTACCCTCAAAAATCCCTCTTTTGACCCCAGTTGAGGTTATTTACCTCTGTTCGCCAACCTCTTTCTTACGGGATGCCCGTCAGTCAATTGAGGGATTTTTAAAAAATACATTTTTAAAATGTTATTTTTAAATAATTTTTTTTCCTAAACAAAGACGTTAACCGTGATGATTAATAGTCAATGTTTAATTTGTATGCATTCAAATAAAATATAATCTAAGGATCTTAACACAGTTCGTTTTCTGAAGGCCGGTTAAACGTTTTTTTAAAAATGCTTCACGCGGGTTTCGATATTAAAATGTAGATCTTCAATAAATAAATAATAAATTCTTAAATTACAATAAAAGTGATTTTAAACATTACTTATTTTCAAATAGAAAATAATGTGGGTTTTTTTTGAAAAATGTTTAGGGGGGGGGAGGGGGTCAAAGATTTGTGACGTATTTTTAGAAAGGGGGGGGGGCTAAGTTTTTGTGACGACGCGTGACAAGGGGGGGTCAAGAATAGGCGAAAATCGTGTGACGTCATTTATGTACGGCCCCCAACTACTTAACAATGCCACATGATGTAAGAAAAAGAAGGTAGTATCAAAAGTTACAAGTAAAACAACAATAGGAAAGGGACTTCTTACAAGTCTATCTGTAAGACTACTTCCCTCAGGAAAAAAAAAGACTACTTGTTTATAAGTCAATTTATACACAAAATAATATTATGATAGTAGCACACTAGTAATAAAGCTTTAATTTATCATTTTGTTCACACAATTCATGTGTGTATCTTGTATCCAATCGTTCTCATTCTAATCACCTTTCACTCACTTTCCTTTCTGTGCAAGAGTGGAACCCACTGGGATACCAAACCAGCTCAACGGCGTGTGCGCAACTCTTCAAGGTGGGTCTTATCAACTGTTCGATGAATTTAAGAGCACATACTTTTTATTTATTTTTAATTCACCAACTTGTATGAAGTCTTGTACGATAAACTGAATGAAATTATGTTTTAAAATCAACATGTTTGACTCTGCTGAATTTTAGGTAAAGTGCTAAAAGCATACGACTTAAACCCGAAGGAATACGTTTCTCTTCAAAATTATAATAGAAATCATTATTTAATGTAAAGGTGTCACGAAGAGTGATGGCTCTTTTTTGTTACCACTAATTTGTTTATTGTTTGGGATAACATTCTTAGCAGTGGCGTAGCTACGAGAGGGGTACGGGGATCCAAATTCGAAAAGGCCCCCAAAATGTTCCCTCTAAATTTTATTTGTCCTTGTGCAAAGCAGAAAAAGTCGCATGCAAAGTTGCACAGCATCCATTTTTTATTGGATATTTTACAAAATTTGCTGCACGGTAAATCTAAACTGCTGTGTGGTGTCGGTCAGATATCTGCGCGGCAGCGCAGCATAAAGTGAATATTGGCCCCCACTTGAGGAGGTCCCCCCAAAGGAGTTTTAGAATTTTAAAAAAAAATTACGCCAAGGCCAAGCCCAACGGGCCCCAAAATCCCTACCAATCCTTAGCTACGCCATCGATTCTTAGGTTGGGATTTTAAATCTAAAGTATGTTATTAAAAAAATAGTTCATTTTATAAAGATAATGTTACTTCAAGTTTTTATCCAAAACAGATTTTTGAGGAAATGTATAGAAATATCCTACAAGTATTGAGATCGTATGATACAGTTTTAAATCTAAAACATTCTAAAATTATTGTTTTTACTTTTTGGTAAAATTTTAATATGCCCTTCCATTAATATCCTATTCCTCTACTTGCATTCGATCCAAAGCCGAGGAGCTTAATTTCTGGGTCTACAAATGGTTTCAAAATAATGTTATGTAAAAAGAATTTTATAAAAGGTTGATGAAATTAAAATTAAATATTTGAATGACTTCAAAGCAGCAGTTGCTGCTAACTAGGGATCAGCCGGATATGGTTCTTTACTAGTTGCCAAATCCGGATATTTTGGCCCTAATATTTGCCGAATCCGGATTCCGGATCCAGATATCTCCCCATTTAAGTTTAAAAGCTAATATGGTGTACTTTACAACTTTATATCTAGTATTTAATACTATTTATTAAAATATATATTATCCTACAAATGGAGAGTATCTGCTTTCCACTTTGTGACATTGTCAACGTGAACGATGAAACTTTTACAATGCATTGAATGAACGAACTTGAACGAAGTTCAACGAAATGTGTAGTGTGTACCAAGCGAACAGTGTTGTAATGTGATGTCCAAGAAGTCGTGACCTAGAACCATAATAAAACTTTTCTTTTATTCTGACGATTTAATTTTAATATGCTGTTAGTTAATTTAGTTTGTTATCTTATGTAGGTAAGTAAAAATTATACTTATAACTTTTTAACTTAATATATTTTTCTCCTATTGAAATTGATTCTTTTACTATATTTTGCATGGATTTGAATGATTTCATGATCAATGCTTGTTAATTTGTTTATTTTGTATATATTAAATAGTTTAATGTATAACTTAATTTATTACTTAAGTTATTTTTTATAATTATAATATTTCACGATAGACTAGAGTTTTAACATTATATGGCTGAATAAGATATAACTCGTGAGATAAGCAACATTTTTATTTTTAAGTTCGCAAATCAAATCACAATTGCAACTGCCATTTAAAGTTTAACGAAAACAACAACAACAAAGAATATAAAATTATTGCAATGATATAAGTTACATAATATAATTAAAATGTTTAAATGTAAATACTGAATTGAAAGTAGTGAATGATTGACTACTGTTAACGTACTAGTCAATGACAAAGAAGTTAAAAACCCAAACTAAAGATGCAAAATACTTAGGAGTCTTAATAAATGAGAAACTATCATGGAATCCCCATGTCAATGAAGTTATTAAAAAATCAAACAAATCCTTAGGCTTTATAAAAAGAAACTTTAACAAATGTAATAGAGATATAAAACTAAAATGCTACCTCACTTTGGTGAGACCTGTATTAGAATATGCATCTTCTGTATGGGACCCATCCACCAAAGAAAACATTGATAAACTAGAACAAATTCAAAAAAGAGCTGCCAGATTCATTACTGTAGAATATTCCAAACTGACAAGAATAACACCATTAGTTAAATCATTAAACCTTGAAACACTAGAGGATAGAAGAACCAAGAGCAAAGTAGTAATCATACATAAAGCAATTAATTCTAATTTAGAAATACAACACAAAGATAACTTAATACAACCCTCAGATAGACATAAGGAAAAAAACACCTTTCTTATTCCGTATGCAAGAACAAACACATACAAGTTTTCCTTCTTCCCGTCCGGAATTCGGGCGTGGAATGGGTTGCCTGAAGAATCCAGGAAAACCAACACTTTATCAACATTTAAATCTCTAATAAAAATTCAGGACTAAACACAAACCATTGATAAGTGTAGGACGCAATAATCTTCTGTATAGAAGGAGCGTCTGTAAACAGATAAGATAAGATAAGATAAAAACGATTTCTGGTTATTGTTTTTTTACTTTCTATATAATTGTTTATAAACTTATTAATATTAATTTAATTTGATTTCAAAAATTCTTTACTACATAAATATCCGGATACTATTCGAATCTGCATAAGTATTTTCCGAATCCGGATAGTGGCAAAAATCCCGATAACTTGTCCGAATATCCGGCATTCCGGATATTCGGCTGTCCCCTACTGCTAACCAATCGGCAAACTTTATCATAAGACACATTGATGTAACACACTAAAATCTCTATGACTGTTTAATATTAAACAATTCTGAAAACAGGATTTAACTGAATGATAGACCAATTAAATATCTGTTTACTCATTGTAAGCGAAATGCCAAACCGCTTTTCAGTTCATAAAAAAAACATAGATCTCTCTGAGTTAAACAAGAAAATATAAAAATTGGATTTTCCAAAGAAATAAACTATAATTTAGCCTATTTTGGAAAATTTTGAAGCCTGTGTTTACGTCATATTTGTAATGGAAAAAGGAAACCTAAAAAAAAATATTAAACAAACCAAAGACAAAAAAAAATTAATTTTCACTTAAAACAAGTGTCACCTTAGTGACACACTAAAGACAGTTTGAGATTATTTTTAATGCTGCAATTAAATTAATAAAATAAAATAACTGATTTGTACTGTATTGCACATAAAGTATCATGGGACAGTCAAATATTCCAATGTTTTGAAAAAAATGTATCTGCAAGATCCGAACGAAAAGGAAATTGGCCTTATCACTTAGTGTGAAATCACCTTTCGGCCAAGAACAGGTATAAAAAGACACACAAAAGAAACGCACCAAACTGAAAACTCATGGTTTATGCCATGAGAATGATTCGTCATTCAGAACGGCCTAAAAAGCAACTGTTTTTTGGGCGGAATGATTAGCTTGAAAGAAGCGAGGAAAATACAAAAAACTGTTAAACATTATTCATAACTATTATATAAACCCAAACTGAATGTCACAAAACCACAGCTAATGAGTAGGAAACAATAAGTTTCTGTTTGTATGTGGAAATTGGTAACCAGGATGATAAATGACATTATAATGTGGAACCAAACATTCTGAGAAATTCGTAAAACAACTTTTGAAAGCATGATACCGTTCTTTGGTGGCCTTAAATTGATAATTGATTAATCAATAACACTTTGCAATAGAGCAGCACTCAACAAATACGCTGAGTACTGAATCGATTGTTTGGGATTCATATTTAGCAATCATTTTGTCATTTGGGATTATACATAGGCATGTCACAGGATGTAATTAGATTCCCGCCTTCTTGTTATAACATTAAGGAGTGACTATAGGATTTATTTATTATTTTAAAAAAGTCTGTTGTGTTGAAGGAGTCCATTAGTAACTAACAGATGTGTATTATTTTCAACAATGTGCAACAAAAGAGCAACGATAAGATTGCATATCATCAATGGTCTATCGTAATGCTGATTGAAAGAATGATAATAAATGCATATTCCTGTACCGGTCAGATGTGTGTCAACTATGGCAGGACCGGCTTTAGGCATAGGCAAACTAGGCAGCCGCCTAGGGCCTCCGATTAGTCTCATCGTTAGTGGGGGCCTCGCACAAGAATCTATGCGTATTTATTTATTTATTTATTTTTCTATTACATTTGAGGACCACAAATTCATTTCGCCTAGGGCCTCCAATTCCCTTAGGCTGGCCCTGACTATGGCTATGACAATATTCGATTGATGCTTTTGTCAGTAACGGTTATCATACAAGTAGTGTATTACTGCATTGCTTCGCTATTCACGTTGGTTGAGCGCTTAACCCAACCGCAAAAAACGAAAAAACGCGAATATTGGATACAGTTTTAATATACCTATGTATGAAATTATATACTGTACTAAATACTTCCAAAACAACTTCTAAAGACACTCATACTCATTTTTGCAGTAATAATGTAATACAGTTGCATTCATGATAATGTACATTATTTGGAATTTTGTACTGCAACAATTTTTTTTAATTTACAAAGACACGTTAAGTACGTGATGACATTACCACTGCATCGCATAGGTACCCATACTGTAGTACTGTACCTGTAAAGTTATTTTCTATGCCTACAACATATGTTTTAAAATTGACACAAAAAAATGGAACAAATGTAAATGCAAATTAAGACAGATAAATACTAAACGCACAGTTTAGGTAAAAATACAGTACAGTACAGTACCCAGTGGCGTAACAACGGGTTGGCATCGGGGCAGTTGCCAAGGGCGCCGGCTCAAAAGGGTACCACTAAATCTCTTTTTTTAAATTTTAAATTTTTATTTAAATAAATACAGTCGGACCTCTCTAAGTGGAACTCAAAAGGACCCTAAAAAAAATCTCGACTTACAGAGATTTTGAGTTAGGGAAAATGGCGTAGTAGAAGCCGATTAATCCAGGACGATGTAGATATTGAGAGGTGGGGGAAACAGCCATACCGGCTAATGGGCTTGACAAAAAAAAAGAGAGGCGGTGTCTGATGTTTCATATGAAAGGAGCCAACTTGCTTTGACATAGCGACACAAGCCCGTGATAGGAGACACCTTCCCTTCCCTCCCCCACTTTACTCCCTCCACAGTGGGATGGGGGAGTAAGAGTTTTCTTTTTAAAAAGAGTCACAGCATGCAGCAAAGGGACGCGAATTAGTTACCAGTCCTTTTTCTAGTCCTTGTCATTTATTGTAATTGCAATGGTGGCTTAATCCCTCGTGGAATACACTAAAATAAGAATTTACGTCAATTTACGTGGTTCTACTCTTTCCTGTCAAGCCTTCTAGCCGCTATGGCTGTTCCCCCCCCCCTTTCAATATCAACATTGTCCTTGAATACTCTGCGTCTATTACGCCAGTTTCCCTAGCTCAAAAACTGAAATAAATAAAGAGCAAGTTATAATTGAAATAAAAAGCTTTAAATACCAATTTATTGAACTATCGCAAAACAAATAAAAAACGATGACATGTTTCATTTACATCTTCTAAATGTTCTTGCTACATGGGAATTGTAAGAATCGTACCCAAATATCGAAATAGGTCTGAAAAATTTCTTACAATGCCAACCACAGTAGGCACTTTTGAAAGGAGTTTCATCAGCCTAAAAATTATCAAAAATTACTATTGGGATTATCTTCAGGTCAACAACGCACATCACCTCTAGCTCTTCTTTCGACCGAAAGTGAACTTACAAGTCAAATAAACTTCGATGAAATAATCACTATTTTTGCAAATGTTAAAGCAAGAAAAGTTAAGCCTTGAAAATTTGATATAGGACATTGGAGTGGATTGGCGGAGTGTTAATTAAATTTACTTTTAATTGTGCGTTTCTATTTCTATCGCTATGTATAAGATAATGAGTATGAAACATTGATACTATTGTTTTTATTTATAATACATGATACTTCAAGTTTTGCTCTATTCTTTATTAACGCAACAATATCCCGTTTTATCCACCAATTTATTTGGTATTATTTAGTAAATAATCAACTGCAAATTTGTATTGCTCCTGTCTTATGCATTTTGTTATATTCACGTTGTATGACTGTCACTGTAAGACTACGTAATAATTGTGATAAATAAAATAAGAGAAATTCTATTATTTTTTCTAAAAAATGAAAAAAAATCGCTAAGCTGAAACTTGTCAATTTTTAAACGGCGAAAAAAATAAATTAGCCAAGGTTGCCTAAGACCTAGTTAGGCCTCTGACAGTACCATGCGATAAGTTAAGAGCCTAACCATTGAATACGCGGGGCTGCGAATAGGGAACTTCGAATAGGTGAGGGTATGCTATATAAGTTTCCCTTGTCGTAATAGTACTGTATTGACGTCAAACAATATTTAATCTCCATAATCCAATATGATATTTGAATAACTTGTTTCTGTTGTATTTCTAGATTCTTGTTTGATCTTAAAAAAAAATTTATTTGTTGTAATGCTTGTATAATGGCTGGCTTTACCTTTACTGGATATTTTTTTATTCAATAAATATTTTCCCTCCAAATATAGATCGAAGTGTATGTTTCGACCATAATATAAATTCATGTTATTTATTGCTTTGTAGTTATTCGACGGATAATAATGATCATGAACTACACAGCGACAATATCTTACTTTTTTGTTTTTTGTTTGAATTTCCGCTTAAAACTAATCCAACTATGTCAAAAGTATTTAGTCTTCTACGAGAATATCCAAAGCGATTCCATTATTTACCAGACGAAAAAAAACACGCCCATTCATTAGAGATGGCACTAAACCGAAATCGACACCTTCAGCTTCCGTGTACATGATTAGCAGGTGCGCATACCAACCTTTAAAACGCGCATTTTTCCTTTCCAAGTCGTAAGACTGTCTTCTCAGTTCGCACAACTCACAAGATTAAATGAAAGCATAAAAAAAAGAAGAACCAAACAAACAAACTGTTCTGAGCGACTTGCTGTTACTGTTATCAACACCACGCGACGTTTTTGTCGTTAACAGCCGCGCAACACAATGGCCAGAGACCCGGCGGAAACCATTTTAGCCCCACACCGCGAACTAACCACCAACACCCACTGCATAAAAAAAATTTTTTTATTAAAGTAGGCATGAAATTGTTATAGAGTGATAGAGAATAAATGTTACATTTAAATATTGAATTGAGAAATGGGTTCATTTCATTCTTTAAGAAGACAAATGTTAAATTTAAATGTTGATTTGAGAATTGAGTTTATTTCACTCTTTACGACAACAAAAGTTTAATTTAAATGTTGATTTGAGAATTGAGTTCATTTCATTCTTTACGACAATCACTAATCATTGACCCAGAACTCAAGAGGAACTATGGGCAGTTAAGAACTTAAGATGGCGGATATGATTATTTTGGATCTTTATCAGGGTTTTAACCATTGTTCACTTTAAGCTGCATGGTTGCTCGACAGCGAAGGTATCTGACTGTTACCGCAAAAGAGTTTAGAATTACTGGGCATCTATATTTGTAAAATATTGCACAAATATTGCATTCTGTGCAACTTTGCGCTAGAGGATTTCTTTTTACCATGCACGCTACCAAAGAAACGTAGAGGAAACATTGGCTTAACTGGAATATTTTCATTTAATTCTTTGTTATTTTTTTTATTTTTCAACTGTTAGTGAATATCTATGATATCTAACGTTTTTCACCAACATCATGATGGTATGATTAAATAACAAACTTGAGAAAAATGTTCATCACTAAAATAAAACTGATCTTTATAAATTCTATTTTGAAACAAATCTCTTTGCAGACATGTTTTGCAGAAATACCGTGGCAAATAAGTACAATAACATTTTTGTGCAAAACATTTTTTTTAAGAGTTTTTTTTTAATGGACGCCGTCCAGGAATTACCTTCACAACAAACACTTCAGTATCCACCACCATTGCCCCACCAAAATCTACCATCATTGCCCCACCAGTATCTACCACCATTGCCACACCAGTATCCACCACCATTGCCCCATCAGTATCTACCACCATTGCCCCACCAGTATCTACCACCATTGCCCCACCAGTATCCACAACCATTGCCCCACCAGTATCTACCACCATTGCCCCACCAGTATCCACAACCATTGCCCCACCAGTATCCACAACCATAGCCCCACCAGTATCTACCACCATAGCCCTACCAGTATCTACCACCATAGCCCCACCAGTATCCACCACCATTGCCCCACTTCTAACACCTACCTACACCATCACCCATACCCCATCCCAACCGCATAAAATCACCCACCCAGCACTACCATGTACCTAGTTCATCGGAGTGTTAACACGTTTCAAAGACCCTACGTTCCCACGTATTCTATTCATCTGTGCCCTATAGCATTCCTCCGACAATTGGTCACTTAATGTGTCCCGTATACACTTGAAAGACTTTTTAGAAATACTAAACATCATGTATCTTAAGTAGTTCTGTTTTTAACCTCTGATACAGTGGTTCCCAAAATTTTTTGATCTGTGGACCATGGACCCCTTTTTTAGTCAAAACTTCTCCACGGACCCCCACGTGAAAAAAACTACATAAATGTATCGTAAAAAAAAACGAAAGGGGCATTTTGATGAAGTATTTATTGAAATTATAACTATTGTTTAAGGCTGCGGCTATTGGTAGTCAGTTACCAATAGCTTCTAGAGAGCTATTGGTACTCGACTACCAATAGCCGAAAGCCGGAAGTAATAGCAACTTCCGGCTTTCGGGTATTGGTAGTCCGCTATTATTAATTGTTAATAAAACTACTGCTAGGTGATATTCTTAGTTTGATGTTGAATATCATTGACTAAAAACTCGTATTCGTATTTGTAACTGTTGGCGTTGGTCATTGGTCGGGTTTTGTTTTTATTTTTACCACGATCTATTTTATTTTACGTAGTTATCAACTAGTTATTATAGCTTTTCCTTATTAAAATGTGTATTATTATTTTTTCTTAAATAAAAAGTTGTTATTTGTCTTGTAAGCTCTAATTAATTAACAATTATATAAATTTTAAAAATTTTTTCATTAGTTTTAGTCATAGGTCTTGTTTTAGTTGAGTGGTTTTAGTCTTTTAATACTTTTATCATAACATCTATAGTATTAGTGTTATGGGGCCGTCAATAAATGATGTCATGCAACTTCAGCAGATTTTTCCCCCCTCCAACTCGTTTAATAAACTTAGATAACCCATTTTTTCCAATATGACGTCACAAAGCTTTAACACCCCCTCCATTTTCTTATTTAAACTTAGAATGTTGCAAATTCCTTTTTTGTCATTTAGATATTATTTAGTGCAAGTCTGCTCTCCATTATCATAACACGTGTAAAGCCATTTATTTGAAAACGTCATTAAATAAATTCCAAGAAATGAAATATTTAAGTGGAACTTTACTTGAAAGATGAGCGGTTATTTTATATGACGTCACATTTCTTAAACACCCCCACCTCCTCGTCACAATACGTGACACCCCTTCCGCGTGACAACATTTAAGGACGGACCCAGTGTTGACATATTTACATGAAGTATAATTATAGTAGGTCAATGTTCTATGTCTTGTAAGTGGTATTGGGACAGGATGTTTTTTTTAAAATCCATGCTAACATATTACTATTACTAATAATCACTTCATTTTAATTTTAGCCTTAATAAAAAATGTTAAAATAAATATATGAATGGCTTGCTGGTTGGTGTAAGTGTAATAGTGTTAGGTAAATCACAAGTAGTAAATTGTATAAATATTGAAACTCTATATTAAATTAATTATATAGAGTATATTTGACGGGCTGACAATTTTCTATATAAAATCTTAGCATACTCCTAACATGGTCGTCATATTGTTTTTGAATTATTATTTTCAGGAGGGTTATGTGATTTTGTAATTGTTTACTAAGTCACTCTATTTATTTTGAAATAATAGAAATATTATTGAAACGTTCTTTTAATAATCTGCATTTAATACATAAGTTTTAAAAAATTAGCAATTTGTAGGTAATGCCCATCTTTACCTCAGTTGCCAAGTGATGCTTGCAAGAGCTCTATATTAGGCAATATTCTTTATATCATATTATTACACAGATAACAAATTATTTGCCATTCAATTTACACAACCTTAAACAGCATGTATCCAAATGAACTAAAATTATATAATAAAATAAATATATTATATATGAATTAAAATATTGAAACAATTTAAAAACAATACTAATAATGAATAATTTATCAATTCTAATAATTTTATTATACATGTAATTGTAATTCAACAGGAGAATATAAATTATTATAAACAAATCATATATGCCAATGAAACAAATTGAACATTAAAATAAAATACAAAAACTTTACCAAAAGTATATATATTATATTAGGTTCAGGAAACTAAATTGACATAAAAACCAAATACAAATTTATAATTAATATACTAAAAATGACATTTAATACAAGGCAAAAATTTACATATTTACAGTTAAAATTTTAAAAATGATGTCGACTAAAATGAATTAAAAATGTAAATTACATTGTAATAGAATATACTAGGGCTGCGGATATTAACTTCTCGATTAATCGTTAAAACGACAGCTCTTCTGGTGAACTACTGCGTTACATAATGGAGATGAAAGTTCCTGAATCCATTAACATTCTAAAATGGTGGAAACTTAATGAAGACCGATATCAGATAATGTCATTCCTTGCCAAGACCATTTTGTGATTACCAGTTACCTCAGTTCCAAGTGAATGATTGTTCAGCTCGGCTGGTTATATTTTCAACTATACTTGCTCATCTTTGAACAAAATAATGTCAACACACATGTCTTTTTGTGTAGTTGAAGTAGTTGGTTAAAAGATGACTTGTAAAGGAAACATTCCAGTTTTATTTAGATTTTCAACAAGAACGGTTAATAAGTGTTACTTATGACATAAATTTTAATTTTTGGCTTAAATCAAAATTAACGATTAATTAATCGTTAATTTTTCAAAAGTTAACAATTAAATTTTAAATAATCGTTAACAGTCCTAGAATATACACATAAAGAATGAGAAAAATATAAATTAACCACACATCAAGTGTAAAATCTGTAATATCAAACATTTGCAAAGAACGGAAGAAATGACAAATTATATAAGGAAAGCAATGTACAACAGAGTACAAAAAAATTACCAACATGACTGACAAAACCATGATTTAAATTTCATATTGGATCTATATCCAATGCAATCATAATGTAACAATTCCAGACAATGGTCACATTGCACCATCTTCAACTCACCGTTATCTAAAATGTTACAAGACAAACAAGGAAATAGATTGTCATGTTTTTTCACATGCACTCTAGCTAACAATTCTTCCTAGGCATCATCATGAAATTGATCCTTAATTGAGCTGAAATCTTTATCTACTAAAAAAGTACCCAAAAAACTGGGGCAATTTCAATTGGTCTATGGTGTAAAGGGGCGGCTCCCCACCTGTTACACATGCATTTACATGTAATCCAAATTTAAGGTCATTTGTTAAATTTTCAAATTGCAAAGGAACTGAATGCTTTCGTTTTTCTCCTTGTGAAAGTCTGTTTATTACGTGGCCTGCCCTTCACTCGTAAAGCAAAGCTAAAGAAACTAGTTGTCTCACTAACTGACAATGATACACAAGGTAAAGATTGAGCATCATTTAAATTAGCTGCATTTGTAGCAGAATAAGACAGTGAAATACATTAAATTTGGTAGTGCCTGATGAACTAGGCAGTGAAATAACATTACATTTGGTAGTACCTGAGGAACCTGGCAGTAAATTAACATTACATTTGGTAGTCCCTGATGAACTAGGCAGTTAAATAATATTACATTTGGTAGCACTAGGCAGTGAAATAACATTACACTTGGTAGTACCTGATGTACTAGGCAGTGAAATAACATTACACTTGGTAGTACCTGATTTACTAGGCAGTGAAATAAAATTACATTCGGTAGTGCCTGATGTACTAGGCAGTGAAATAATATTACATTCGGTAGTGCCTGAGGAACTTGGCAGTGAATCATTAGCCGATGGTACATCAACAGACAAAAAAGACAAGGAATCAACATGATTTGAAAGGACATTTATTGAATTGGAAGCTAAGGAAATAGAGGGAGTGAAATCAGCTATGTCATCTGAGGAGTCAATACCATGCCAGAGATTAATCAAATGTCTGACTTGAAGATATTTATCTATGAAATCAGCGTCCCCAAGCAAAGGCAAATAGGAAAATATTTCTTTAACACGTTTACTTGTCAAAACACATTTATCTTCTGGGGTACTTATCAAAACATTCTCAAAAACATGTTGGCTGATAGCATCAGTGCCATGTACATTTTGACCAAGGCTAAGACAGTCAGACTGAAGCATATTCTTGAACTTATGTCTTATATGCACTGACTCGTAAATTGAAAGACCATTCTGCTTTCGCACAAACATAACATGTTTGCAGAAAAGACCAACATTTTTTTAAAAAGTAACAAGTGCAATTATCAAATGTTACAACAAAACTTGTATTGGAGCATACAACATTAAAGAAAGGGTCACTAGATATTTGATTAAATTGAAAGGCAGTTTTATCTAAAGATAAAAACTGTTGAATGACATATCCTGAAGCAAAATGAGGCAAATCATTTTTAATTTGGAAATCTTTGTTATTTAGTCATCATGGTAGATGAGGCGACTAATACACACATTTAAATTTGTTTGATGATTCAGGATTTTTTAAATTTTGGAATGATAAGATTCCACATGGTTTGTGGTGGTCAAGCCTAATGTGATAGTTTCTAGGTTTAAATGTCTGGCACACATTTCGGTCTTGTTCCACCAGTTTTCCTCAAAATACGTTATGACCTGTAACGGTGCAATATTTTCAATTTCTTCTTTTCATAGGTTATATTCATAAACTTTGGGAAGTTGTTGAGTACAATCCCGCGATGGTAACGGGGGAAAAAAATTAAATTATCACTTCCTGTGGGCCGAGGCCCAAATGAAGTTTTTTCCTTATATGAGCTATATAAAAACTAAAAATCACAAATTCTCCAATTTCCCGTGTAGATAGAAGCATGAAACTTGGGGTAGTCGTTAAGTACACTTCCGCGATGGTAACAGGTAAAAACAATATTTAAATTATCACTTAATGGGGGCCGGGGGCCCAAATGTAGTTTCTTCTTATATTAAAACAGACTCATCACTAATTCTCGGATTTACCGCGTAGGTAGAAGGATGAAACTTTGGGAAATTGTCAAGTAGCCTCTTTGGACAACAAATGGCGAAAAATAATTTTAAAATTACCTTCATGGGGGCCGGGGGCCAAAAATCGTTTTTTTCTTTCTATGGGCTATATAAACATTTGAAAATCATTAATTCTCCTATTTCCCGAGTAGATAGAAGCATGAAACTTTGGGAAGTTGTTGAGTGCAAACCAGCGATAGCAACGGAAGAACAAAAAATTAAATTATCACTTCCTGGGGGCCTGGGGCCCAAATAAAGTTTTTTCCATATATGAGCTATATAAAAACTAAAAATCACAAATTCTCCTATTTCCCGTATAGGTAGAAGCATGAAACTTGGAGTAGTCGTTAAGTACACTTCCACGATGGTAAGAGGTAAAAACAATATTTAAATTATCACTTAATGGGCGCCGGGGGCCCAAAAGTAGATTCTTCTTATACTAAAACAGACTCATCACTAATTCTCGGATTTACCGCGTAGGTAGAAGCATGAAACCTTGGGAAATTGTCAAGTAGCCTCTTTGGACAATAAATGGCGAAAAATAATTTTAAAATTACCTTCATGGGGGCCGGGGGCCCAAAATCGTTTTTTTCCTTCATTGGGCTATATAAACATTTAAAAATCACTAATTCTCCTATTTCCCGAGTAGGTAGAAGCATGAAACGTTGGGAAGTTGTTGAGTACAAATCAGAGATAGCAACGGGAGAAAAAAAAATTAAATTATCACTTCCTGGGGGCCGGGGCCCAAATGAAGGTTTTTCCTAATATGAGCTATATAAAAACTAAAAATCACAAATTCTCCTATTTCCCGTGTAGGTAGAAGCATGAAACTTGGGGTAGTTGTTAAGTACACGTCCAAAAGGGTAGCAGGTAAAAACAATATTTAAATTACCACTACTGGGGACCGGGGGCCCAAATGTATTTTATTCTTATATTTAAATCTGAATCATCACTAATTTTCCAACTTCCCGTGTAGGTAGAAGCATGAGACTTTGGGAAGTTGTTGAGTAGCCTCTCACGACGAAAATTGGAGTAAAAGAATTTTAAAATTAACACTCATGGGGGCCGGGGGCCAAAACACATTTTGTTCCTTATATGGCCTATATAAAATTTGAATATCACTAATTCTCCTAATTCCCGAGTACGCAGAAGCATGAAACTTTGGGAAGTTGTTGAGTACAAACAATCCCACGATGGTAACGGAAGAAAAAAATATTTAAATTATCACTTCCTGGGGGCCGCGGGCCAAAATGTAGTTTTTTCCTTATATGAGCTATATAAAAAATAAAATCGCTAATTCTCCTATTTCCCGTGTAGGTAGAAGGATGAAACTCTAAGGAGTCGATAAGTACACTTACGCGATGGTAACAAGCTAAAATAAAATTTAAATTAACACTTAACCAAAAGAAGTTTTGTCTAATATTAAAAACTGACTCATCACGACATCTCTAACTTCACGTGTAGGTAAAAGCATGAAACTTTGGGAAGTTGTTGAGTACTCTCTCGCAATGCAAATTGAAGTAAAAGAATTTTAAAATTCACTCCCATGGGGGCCGGGGGTCCAAGAGCGTTTTTTTCTTCCTTATACTGAAAATCGCCTTATTCTCCACTTTCCCGTATAGGTAGAAACATGAAACTTTGGGAATTTGTTGAGTCTACTCTCTCGATGGTAGCATGCAAAAATAAATATTTAAATTATCACTCACTGGGGGCCGGGGGCCCAAATGTACTTTTTCTTATATAACTTATTCTCCACTTTTCCGTATAGGTAGAAACATGAAACTTTTGGAATTTGTTGAGTCCACTCTCTCGATGGTAGCATGCAAAAATAAATTTTTAGATTATCACTCACTGGGGGCCCGGGGCCCAAATGTACTTTTTCTTATATAACTTATTCTCCACTTTCCCGTATAGGTAGAAACATGAAACTTTGGGAATTTGTTGAATCCACTCTGTCATTTTAGTACCCATTTTATTTTAAACGATCTTGACAAATATTGACAAACAAGTATATCAATCATGATTCAGACTGAAATCTATTGGTGTTTTGAAAGGGTGTGAAACGGGTTTTCAACGCTTACTAAAATTCTATCTTCCGCAGCGAAGCGCGGGGATTTTGCTAGTTCTTGTATATACTGTATATTCATTAATTGGTTATTCAGTTTTATGTGTATGATTATTTCAGCAAGTAAATGTAGGGTAGTGTTACCTACAGTGGAGCAAGTAAATGTAGGGTAGTGTACCTACAGTGGAGCAAGTAAATGTAGGGCAGCGTACCTACAGTGGAGCAAGTAAATGTAGGGGCTAGCATAGCCAAGCTTACGTAGTATAGAAGTTTGAGCACCAGATGTGCCACTGGCAAAAGTGAGCAAGACAACCCTGAGCCGGACAGAAGACTACTGTTAGTAAACAGTGCAGCCAACTGTGACGCTGTCAGTCACTGGAGTCGTAGAGGGACGTGGTGTTACCGGCCTCCCAGACGATGAATGGGTTAATAGCATCTGGCCTCCCAGACGATGAATGGGTTAATAGCATCGCTGATCACTGAGGCGGAACACGGACTGACCCCGTGACCTGAGACCGTGTGTGATGTGGGATCGGCAGACATACAACTGAGCCTGGCTGATTAAGAGTCATAGAATGTATTTGTGAAGTTAAGTTGTAATCTGATTGTATTTACTATTTGAGTTATTGAGCTAGAGTCTATCCATTATATTGAATAATCTATTCCAATGTGTATTTATATCATTTAATTAATGTAATTAAATATTGTCATCTGTTGTATCCATCGGTGTTATGTTTTCAGATACTTAAATATTTAACAGTGATGTCATTGAATGACACAATGTAATGAGAATACATTTTGGTACAGCTTATTTTAGGTGTGCCAGAAAGTCAAGGGTATAGCTTTAACCTTAAAAAAATAATTAATTCAGTAAATTACGTTTCACCTTTCGTATCTGTTTCTAAATTTTTAACAATTTTTTTCAAATATTCAACAACATTGTATTGTCTTCATTTGTTTCTTCGGGTCACTCATTTTCTTATCTGTTGTGACAAGACACTGTTCATAATTATACGTTTTTTAAATGAATGCTGCAGTAGCTCCATTTTGAAAAAAATATTTAATGATAAGACTCATGATACAATTTAGATAAATATAAATTCCCGACTCATCGAAATTTACCCAACCATGAAACCCTCGTTGATTCACGTTAATAAAAACTTGTATTTTTCTGACCTACTGGTAAAAATTCTGCATTTCTTACGCATCAAGCGTGACCTTTCAGTAAACCAAGTACAGTGGGGCCCGCTTACAGCCTCGGGGTATGAAAAATGGCAACGACATAACCGATCACCGAGTTAAACGAAAACCTATATGGCGGCAAAACATTAATATGCGCTTGAAATTTCTTTATAATTTTATGCATGATGTGCATTAATTAGTGATGGGACGATTAATCGGAATCGTATCGGAAATATCGGGACCCTAATATTTCTTCACTCATTCCTAAGGTTAAGACCGTTCATTTTTAAGGACCCTTTAAATATAAATATAACGTAATGGGTGTGACTGCAATCAATTTAAATAATTTAAGTATAACCCAGGGTTCCCACTCAGTCGGGAATTCTTAAAATAATTTTCCCTGTCTAGAAAGTCGGGAAATAGTCGGGAAAAGTTATGACTAGTCGGGAATTTATATATATATATATATATATATATATTTTTATTATTTTTTTTGCCGAAGAAAATGACTTTGATTACGTCTCTGTGGTCATGTTTCGATTCAATTTAATTTTTTAAAAAGTTACCAGTTTATAATAGTTTGCGCATGCGTTAAAGGTCAAATTTTTCGCCTCGCCTCATGTCGCGTGTTTGCAATGCCCGTCGAATCGGCGAATTTAAAAAAAAATAAACATATCAAAATGGTAATTTTAAGTTTAATGTATTTGACGTGCAGGATTGACGTGCAGGATATCTGTCACTATGAGACCGCACTCGAATTTCCTCCGTCAATCAAATGATACGTGTAACTTGTAATATAAATAGTAGCAAATGCGGCCTTGACCTTATCAGAATTCGACCTTCAACAGTGATGACGTGTATATTATACAAGTGGCAAACCCTGCTGAAGCTGGCTGAATGAAATCCGACAGAAGAAATAACAAAGAAATATACGAAATACTGCAATAGAAAATAACATGTGGCCTTTATTGCCATGAACTGAATACGATATGAACAGAAATAACAAAAAATGTATGAAACACTGCAATAGAAAAGAACATTTATCTTTTATTGCCATGAACACAATACGATATGAACAGATAAATATCATAGATTACCTTGTACACCACATTTTTAGTGTAGCAGGCGGACGAAATATTAAACTTCCTGAAATGTACCGTCGTAATCGGAGGACTACCTATATATCAACATGCATATATATGCTTTCACGCCTATCATAAAAAAATATATATAACGAAATATTTAACTCAAAGACATTGAATTCATAATTTTCCTCAAGAAAAGCATCAAATAATAAAACCCATCTTTTTATTTTTATTTATTTCATTTTTTTTGGGGGGTTGGGGGGGATAAAATCGTATTCCCCCACCCCACTGGGGCGGAGGGAGTCGTGAGGTAGGATTCGACCATGCTGTCGGTTTGTCCAAGCCCAAATGGCTTTGTATCTTTTAAAACATAAGACAATGCCTCTTTCATGTCCAGCCTTTTTAAAAGATTTTTTTGCTGCGAATGTTTCTTTTCTTTTTTCATAATTTGTTTTAATGTTGTTTGTGTGTTGGGACTGTTTTATTATTGCAAGTTAACAGATTAAAACAAAATTGCGTTTAACTTATTTCATTGTTATACTTAATTTCTTCCTAGATGAAAAAATGTGTCTTCTTTTTTTTCTGACAAAATCGTACACAGTAAAATTTTAGGCTCGGGTGTCACTCCCTGATGGGTGTCACCCGGGGCGGCCCGCCCCTCTCCCCCCCCCCTTAGCGACGCCACTGGTTGTAGGGCACCTGCGAAATATTCCTGAAAATGCACACAAAGTATTTAATAATTAACAATCCTCATAAAACAATGAAATCATTGTTAATGTTAATCTGGAAACCAAATTAGATTTTTAAGTCTCTCTTTTCAATTAAAAAAAAAGCAGAGTGATGTCCCTTTGGGGAATGACACGCACAGGTAGGGCGATTATGTATTAGATATCTACTAGAATATAAAGAAAATAGTTTGATTTCAACGTCATGCGCGTGTTAGTCACAGTCACGTATCTTACTTGTAACAAAGCAACAACAAACTTTTAAAAGAACAATAATATTTTTTTTATTTAATTATATAAAAACCACCGTCGATTCTCGATACAAACATTTGTTTTCTTTTCTAAAGAATATTCTTACAAGCTACACAAATACATTACCACCCCTGTTTCCCTCAACATACAATGGACTCGCAATTTCTTGGGTAACTTGAATGCTAATCGGACCAACCAACAAAAATGGTGTGGGAGATTGAGAGTGGGGATGGGTTAACTGTCTGTAGTCTGTTATATTATATATTTTAAAATCTGGGGAGTCTTGTTTACAGTAAGCACCCTATGAATTTTCGTCCCATCACTAGCGTTAAAAAATGAGAATGTACATTTACATGCACATGATTTTGGAGGTTTTCTTTTACACAAAGGCGTTGCCGTCATTTGTTTATCATGACCTTTAGTTGACTCATAACAAAGCGAACTCTTCTCTATAAAAGTGTACAAAAATAAATTAGGAACTCCTTTTGAACTTTTGAACCTTCAACTTTGATACATTTTAACTAATTCTAACCAATAGTTAAATGGCTTTTGCACACGGCCACTTCTTATGTATGAAACAATGAGAACAAAGCAGAAGTAATAGAGTGAAAATGAGGATGAAGGATAAATGGTTGCCAATGACAACAAGTCTTCACACGGTACATTTGGTTATTCCATACGAAACGAAATGTTTTAGACATGCGATTCTGCGTGCATCTTTGCTATTAGAGCAATTACGTAATACTCGGCATCACTTACGCGGCCGATTGCCGAGTATCTCCGAGTATACGAAAATCGGTCGATGTCGAGTAGCCGAACCGATCGGTTCAGCCCTATCGATAAGAACATTTTCAAAAGCTGGCGATTTAAGTTAGTAACACAGCGCTGTGAGCAAGCGGGCTGTGACGTCACCAGCGAGGCAGAAATTGTATGCCTTCACTTGGTTATCAAAAATCACATCTAACATTTTCAAAAGCTGACGATTGGTCATGGGGATCGAGTTAACCAACAATAAGTGGCAAATTCGGCACTCTTTTGTGCTCGAAAATATTAGGGCTCAGCAACTTTAAAAAATCGAATTAACCGCTGAAAAAATGCAAAGACAAAGAGAGAATTTGGCGGTTCCTAAAAAAAACGTCGACTTAATAGAGCTGGCGAGTTAACCAGGGCTCGAGTTAAGTGGGCCCCACTGTAGATGTATTTGTGATTGGTTAATTCTGTTTAAATTACCGTAGCTCCAATTCCTTTTCTAGGAAACACAACATTGTACTCCACGACTGATACCAACTCAGATGGTATTTAATTAGAAGAAAAAAGATTCCTTTTATTTATTGTTTTTTATTTTAATTTCTATAATAATAACAAAGTAAAAGGATCTGAATTTTATCATTTTTGTTAAATCTTCCGCGGTCCCCAAAAATCAAATTTAATTTTCCACGGATCCCTTGAACGATTCCGGGGACCCCTGGGGTCCGTAGGGACCCCTTTGGGAACCACTGCTCTAATACAACTCGTAATCAAAGTTTAGGATGTTTTTAAAAAGAAATTATTAGTAGTAACTTGGGAGACCATTGCTGAGGAGCGCCACCTCGGGTGGTCAAAAGTGCGTGAGGGCATTCAGTTTCAAAAGTCACTCTCACAGCTTGGAGTGAAGAGAGAAGAGCAAGGAGAAAGGGGAGAGGGTTCACAGGAGCAAGAGTCAAGCCATCGCCCCTTGTGGACTGAGGGTATGCCATCATATTAGTAATAAACTTTTGACGTAAAGTTGTAACGTATAAACTTTGATTGGGTTTGATATTTTGGGTGTATCTGTTATATTTTGCGATTAGGAATGAAGTTATCGGCAGGCATGAATCTTTTTTAAATCCTTTATATTAACTCGTGGTGTCTGCGGCCGACCGACCGACCGACCGACCGACCGACCGACCGACGTTGTCGCCAAAACTTTTGATCGATTTTTAACCCACTTGCTCGCAAGATAGCGAGCTGAAATTTTGCAGGCAGTTTCGTACCAATGATAAAAACAATGTATCAAAATTTCTGATCGATCGCATGTACCGTAATTAAATTATTGAATTTTTTAGATTATTTTATTTATTCCTATGTATCATGCTATTTTTTGAGATAGAGCGTCGCGGTGCGTATTATATTGAACAACCTTTCTGTCGCGCAATAAGGTGCGTATTTTATTGACAGCTCTTTTTATAAACATATTCCTGATCGGTGCGCATTATATTAAACATGTTTTACGACACAACTGCAATTTTGTATTTCTGGATGGTCTGGCGCTGCGTATTATAATGAACATTCTTTTAGTTACTTCTCGTACATAAAGGATTTATAGTCAAAAACTTGGTTTTTTACGGGTTTTTCTTTATTAAATCCTTTATATTAACTCGTGGTGTCTGCGGCCGACCGACCGACCGACCGACCGACGTTGTCGCCAAAACTTTTGATCGATTTTTAACCCACTTGCTCGCAAGATAGCGAGCTGAAATTTTGCAGGCAGTTTCGTACCAATGATAAAAACAATGTATCAAAATTTCTGATCGATCGCATGTACCGTAATTAAATTATTGATTTTTTAGATTATTTTATTTATTCCTATGTATCATGCTATTTTTTGAGATAGAGCGTCGCGGTGCGTATTATATTGAACAACCTTTCTGTCGCGCAATAAGGTGCGTATTTTATTGACAGCTCTTTTTATAAACATATTCCTGATCGGTGCGCATTATATTAAACATGTTTTACGACACAACTGCAATTTTGTATTTCTGGATGGTCTGGCGCTGCGTATTATAATGAAGCATTCTTTTAGTTACTTCTCGTACATAAAGGATTTATAGTCAAAAACTTGGTTTTTTACGGGTTTTTTCTTATTTGAATCCCTTATATTAACTTCACCGCCGTCTCTCTCTCTCTCTCTCTCTCTCTCTCTCTCTCTCTCTCTCTCTCTCTCTCTTCTCTCTCTCTCTCTCTCTCTCTCTCTCTCTCTCTCTCTCTCTCTCTCTCTCTCTCTCTCTCTCTTGGGTTCGCGGTCGGTCGGTCAGGAGGGCGAAAAAAAAAGTAAAGAATGACACACTTTCCGTGAAGCTATCGAGCCGAAATTTTGCACATAGACTCGTGTCACCTAACAATGCATCGTATCAAAATTTCAGATTTATCGAATGTACCGTAATTAAATTAATGCACCTTTAGTTTATCTATATAAAACTATATGTAGAAGTCACTTTGTTTACATTTTACTGGTCACTTAACTTCATGCCAGGCATCGATGACCACATCTCGTGTTTTACACCAGAAGGGATTCACAAATGTTTCATGCTTTAAATGATTGTCGCGTTGGAACATAATCAATACTTTAAGTTCTGTATCATATATAAGGGATTTATAGTCAAAAACTTTGTTTTTAAATCCCTTATATTAACTTCACAGCAGTCTCTCTCTGTCTCTCGTCTGTCTCTCTGTCGATCGTCGTCGGGCGGGCGGAAAAACTAAAGTCAAAGATGTCCCACTTACCGTGATGCCATTTGTCACGTAAGCTCGTGTCTCCTCACAATGCATCGTATCAAAATTTCAGATCGATCGAACGTATAGTAATTAAATTAATGCATTTTTTGTTTATCTATATAAACTTATGTAGCGGTCGCTATTGTTTACATTTTACGGGTCATTTGACTTCACGCCATCCACCGATGACCACATCTCGTGGAGGAGGAGTTCACTCAGTTTTAGGCTGTAAATGTTTGTCGCGTTGGAACATAATCAATACCTTAAGTTCTGTCTCACATATAAGGGATTTATAGTCAAAAACTCTGTTTTTACGGGATTGTTATATTACTAGGTTGTTTTATAAATCCCTTATATTAACTTCGCCGCCGTCTCTCTCTCTCTGTCTCTATGTCTGTCGTTCGTTGTCGGGCGGGCAGAAAAATAAAAGTAAAAAATGACCCACTTAATGTGAAGCCATGGAGCTGAAATTTGGCACATGGACCCGTGTCACCTAACAAAGCATTGTATCAAAATTTCAGATCGATTGAACGTACCGTAATTAAGTTAATGCATTTTTAGTTTATCTAAATAAAACTATATATATACTATATATACTTTGTTTAAATTTTACTGGTCACTTAACTTCACGCCAGTCATCGATGACCACATCTCGTGTTTTACACCAGGTTGAATTCACTCGGTTTCTGTCTGTAAATGTTTGTCGCGTTGGAACATAATCAATACTTTAAGTTCTGTCGCATATAAGGGATTTATAGTCAAAAACTTTGTTTTTACGGGTATTTTTTAAATAAATCCTTATATTAACTTCGAAATCTTGTCGTCATCTCTGTCGTGATCTCTTCGTACGTCGGACGGAAAAACAAAAGTAAAAAATGACACATTTCCGGTAATGCCATCGAGCTGAAATTTGGCACAATGGACCCGTGTCACCTAACAATTCATCCTGGCAAAATTTCAGATCGATCGAACTTACCACAAATAAATTAATGCATTTTTAGTTTATCTCTATACAACGTATGTAATTCAATTTCACTGTTTGCTATTGTTTTTTTTCACGTGACAGTTCAGTCACGCGTTGACGCACCCGTCGAGGCCCACGATAACTCCCGTCCCTCCCCCCATTTTTAAGCCAGGGGATATCACTCGGTGTCAGTCTGTAAATGTCTGTCGCGTTTGAACATAATCAATACTTTTAGTTATGTCTCATATATAAGGGATTTATAGTCAAAAACTTTGTTTTTACGGGTTTGTTTTATTAAATCCCTTTTATTAACTTCAACGCCGTCTCTCTCTCTCTCTCTCTCTCTCTCTCTCTCTCTCTCTCTCTCTCTCTCTCTCTCTCTCTCTCTCTCTCTCTCTCTCTCTGTCTTGGGCTATAGGTCGGTCGGGCGGAAAAACAAAAGTAAAAAATGACACACTTCCCGCGATGCTATAGGTGTTGTTTAAGTTTATCATATTAATATTATTTTCTGTTTATAGTAATATTTGCTTACTTCACACAATTCCTAGCCCTTCTCCGGCTGGTGGTAGCTTACGTGCTGACTTTATCCAGACAACACACAAAACAGGTTTTTATTTCCGCCTCGTAAATGCGTAAGGCTATCAACATAGTTTCGAATCTATAGAAATATTTACTAATTGTTTCCTGTCATCTATTTTATTAGTATATATATAACAAAGATTTGTTTCTTATGCAAGCGTTGGGTTATTCAAATAAACCCGTGAAACGAGGAAACAGACTAGCGGAGAAAAGCATTAAAACAGCCATTGGCGCCTGATTTTGCTAGAAAAATATCTGACGTACTAGAAAAATTTAATTTTAACTTCTGCTCTAATTATGTTTTGATGTTTTGAATGTTTTCGCTCCCCGTAAAGCCCTTATCTTACATCAGCAAATAATCTGTCGAAAATACCTTAGATATTTTGTGTTTACTGATGCCATTGGTTTCTGCTGTGAACTTCATTCGGGGACATACACTCAATCACCATCAGTTCCAGGCTTTTATTCGAAGAAACTTACTGTGTATTTTGTTACGTGTTACACATCAATGTGGTGGCCCAGTCCTAAATTCGATTTTACAAGCTCCGATAAAAGGAAGAGCCACGTCTATCAGATCATAACCCAAATGAATGAAACTATTCTCGAAACTTGAAAGGAAGAAAAAGATGACCTGACTGAGATCTCTACAGAATCATCAAAGGATTTCGGAGATAGATGCCATTGTTTGAGATATATTGGGAAGTAAAAAAAAACTGGTCTTATTCTCAATGTTTCAAAGAGCTTTTTTCAACAGTCACATAATTCTTCCACCTCTATTTTATTAAAAATATTATTTGTTACTTAAAATATCTTTTTTTTTGGATTGATTTTCAAACATCGAAAAGAATGAAAGTAAACTTATTTATTATCCAGGATCAGTTTTATTTTTACCTTGGTGATGTGCGATTCGAACTACAATTATTGCAACTCATATATTTTCAGACAAATATATATTTTTTTTAAAGAGAAGAGGGTGTTGAAAATGTATTGAATGTATATGACGCTCGGCTAAATCTGAGGCTATGAAGCGGGCGAATTTAGTCTCTTTCAAGACATCAGTGTTTGGAACAAGTTATATCGGTGTGAAAACTGTTTCAAAAATGAAGTACACGAAATCAACACATCGAAAGAGATTGACTGATAACATTTGAAAAGCTAAAATCTTTATTAGATGCAGCAATTCCAAACTAGATCTTAACATTGATGATATTTTGAAAGCCAAGTGCCAGATTCACAATTTTCACGAACGTTTTTCTGTTGTTTATTATGTTGTGAGATTCGTATAAGTGCATACTAGGTCGGATGTAACTACATTTATTTATTTTTTTAAAGGTGATTTGCAGGATAAAAAAATTATAATTAAAGTTATTTGCTGGTTAGCTTTTGTTTTTTGTTATTGGTTTTATTTCCCTCCACTTACCCATGATTGACACGGTAGGCCAAACTTACAATTAGTTTTGGGGTATAAAATTGTTATACGGCCCACTATAGACATGATGATAATATAATATACATTTAACTCTAGTTATTTTCATAAGATAAATTTGAAATAATACAGTACAAATAGTGCAATTTAAGCCATGTGATATGAAACGTATTATTGAAAATTTTTGTTTAAAAAATCAGATATTATCCTATGTATTTGAGCTTTTTTGGTAGACAGGATGTTTCTTTTTTGTTTAAAAGTAAAATAAATTAAAAGTTTTTGAAAATATTTTGTGAACAAATTCTTATTCGGAGTCTCGAGTGTTGTTTGATTAGATATACTCTAAGATTTTGTCCCCTAAAAGACGTAGAATGCATTGTATGTAGAAGAAAAAAAATAGCCCAAATTTATTTCGTTATTGATGGAGTTTTTAATCAAATTATCGACTGATGAATTAATAAAACAGAAAAGATCTTCAATGCAACTTTAAAGAAATCAATCTTTCAAACAAACAAAACAGAAGATAGAAAACCCGTTGGAATCACGAATAAAACCATACAATGGAGTTTTTTTCCCCTTAAAACTTACTGTGTTAATAGCCCTAACCGATCCAACCCAGAGGGTAGTAGTCTTGTAAGTCAACGCCTGCCATCAACGGTGTTCCCTTAACTAAACATTTACTTTAATAAATAGTGATGCCATGAGCCAACCAGGCCGACCAGCAACCACAAGGCCCCACCCGAAAATATCAAAAGTCTTCCATTTCTGACTGATCTTCAGTTAAGCAAAGATCACAAGCTAGAACGGGTTCTCTTTGGCCCCCCTTTAAAGTTAAATAAAAAATGGTTAGAATTATAGAAAGTCTTTGGAATATATGTTTGTATTCGAAAACTAGTAGCACCAAATTAATGAGTCTTTACTAGTTTATGTAATAATAATAGTGGAAAAGTCTACTAAGGCTCACACACGCGCATAGTTCGTGCGTTGTTTCGGTAATCGACGTTCTGTGCTAAAACCATGACGTCATATAATATTTTTCACGGCGAAAATTTTTAAATTTATTTATAATAATTTTGCGCGCCTTTTTGTGCGCCTTTTTGCGCGCCTTTCGAGCGCCTTTTTGCGCGCCTTTCGATGGGTAGACACACGCATACGAAGGGCGATTATGTATTAAAAGTGTGGGGATGGGATTAGTAATAATTTTTTTTTAAAACTTGAGCTTTCAAAGGAATAACTTTCGTTTAAACTAAATGCAAGGGAATAAATGAAGGTGTCAAATAAACGTAACTGTTACTTTGATGTGTGATTAAACCCAGCCTTATATGGTAATTATCTCCATAATACGACATGGAACGGGCTCGAACGAGAAACGCGAGAGAAGCTGAAAGCGGAAGCCAATTGGAATGGGATCCTATTACACTACATGCTTAAAGGATTGTGTGTGTTTTTTTAAAGTTTATTTTTTTCAACTTATATAGTGATGTTTCCGATCTACGGCTTTATTCACCACGCATTACAAACATTTCCAAAAACCCTTTGAATGGACATTGTACTCTCAATCTTCATAAACATGGTAAATACAACAAAAAAAATTATCTACAAATGTCAAGTTGAGGGCGTACGTACATCCGTCACAGGCGGGTGGTTAGATGGAGCGAGACCAGCGAACCTTATCGCCAATCTGGCAAAAGAGGTAACCTGGACAAAACAAATGTCAGCTTCATAGTCTATGTGTCAATCTATTCATGACAGTCAACATACCAAGCGTCGACAGTGGCCGTGTGACAATATCTGTCTAACAAACAAACCACATGGCATGTACGTTTCTAGGGTACACACGTGATCAGGTGTCATATTGCGTAAGCTTGTAAATGAGAGAACCAGATTTCTTGAGGAAACGGAGTCATGTTTAGGAAAGTGATTTAAAAAAAAACATTGCGGGATCCCGTTGTGCAAAATTATCATACTAAGATACACATGTATAATAAACTAAAATATATTATCTTATCGGGAAAAGGGATTTGACGTAAAAGGGATCTTATTATGCAATGTCACTATTTTTTTGGATACATAATCCGATTGAGTGAAGTGGAGTTAACCAAGAACAAGACACCATTATTAATAGTGAGAATACTGGGTTACGTGACTTTATAAAACATGGTAACAGATCGAGAAAAGGGATGATCCCAGAATGGGATCCTATTATGGAAGGGAATGATAATGGGCTATGTAAATACAACAAAATATGAAAACATACTGGTGACAGGGATTCGAGTAAAAACGGGATATAAACTTGAACGGCATCCGATTATGCAACGGGATCATATTGGGTTATGTAATGCTTCAGAAGAATGTTATCATATCGAGGAAATGTACACGACTAAGAATGGGATCGCATTGTGCAACGGGTTGTTCTGGGTGAGGTCTGTTCGTATCTTTCCTTGTCTGTTTACAGATGCTCCTTCTATACAGAAGATTATTGCGTCCTACGATTGCCTATGGTTTGGGGTTTAGTCCTGCATTCCCATTAGATTTTTAAATGTTGATAAAGTGTTGGTTTTCCTGGTTTCTTTAGGCAACCAAGTCCACACCCGAATTCCTGACGGGAAGAACGAAAATATGCATGTGTTTGTTCAAGCATACGTAAAAAGAAATATGTTTTCATTGTTATGTCCATCTGACGGCTGTATTAAGTTATATTTGTTTTGTATTTCTAAATCAGAATTTATTAAGGGGTACAAAATAGGATCCATACTGCAAGTCCTGGAAACGCTGGGTTTATTAGCTAGTCTTTCTATATAATTAATTATACATAACTAGCAGACCCATCGTTCGTTGCAACGATCTCTTATCTTATCTTATCTGTTTACAGACGCTCCTTCTATACAGTAGATTATTGCGTCCTACGCTTATCTATGGTTTGTGTTTAGTCCTGCATTTTTATTAGAGATTTAAATGTTGATAAAGTGTTGGTTTTCCTGGATTCTTCAGGCAACCCATTCCACGCCCGAATTCCGGACGGGAAGAAGGAAAACTTGTATGTGTTTGTTCTTGCATACGGAATAAGAAAGGTGTTTTTATCCTTATGTCTATCTGAGGGTTGTATTAAGTTATCTTTGTGTTGTATTTCTAAATTAGAATTAATTGCTTTATGTATGATTACTACTTTGCTTTTGGTTCTTCCTCTAGTGTTTCAAGGTTTAATGATTTAACTAATGGTGTTATTCTTGTCAGTTTCGAATATTCTCCAGTAATGAATCTGGCAGCTCTTTTTTGAATTTGTTCTAGTTTATCAATGTTTTTTTTGGTGGATGGGTCCCATACAGAAGATGCATATTCTAGCACAGGTCTCACCAAAGTGAGGTAGCATTTAAGTTTTATATCTCTATTACATTTGTTAAAGTTTCTTTTTATAAAGCCTAAGGTTTTGTTTGATTTTTTAATAACTTCATGGACATGGGGATTCCATGATAGTTTCTCATTTATTAAGACTCCTAAGTATTTTGCATCTTTAGTTTGGGTCAGTAAAAAGGAATACATTTAGATAAAAAAAAGGAATTACATTAAGGGTCACCGGGCCCATCAGTTTAACATTTGAAGTTCGAAAATCTGTTCAGCCCCCTTGTGTGACTACTTAGTTTGTGACAAAAAATTAATTTTGCTTTTTCATGCGAGATTCTACATTCCTCACTGCAGCTGGGCCTCATTCTTTTAAAAAAGCGTTTTTGTTAATTTTATTCTATTTACATTCTTGTGACAGCTAAATCTGTACACATTCAACTCTTCATTCTTTGACATGAATGGCGGCGCTTCGTAAGTCTTTCATAGTTACACACATTTGTGCACTGGCAACAATACTTTATAAAGTCACCCTGAGAAAAAAAAGGTGTCCTTGAACCAGAATTTTTTTAGAACAGTCTTAAAACTCGATATCTCCAACCGACATAAAAGAAATGTTAGCATTGAAAGGTGATCATGGTATATTTAAAAATGTAAAATTACGGCAGCATGACTATGTGCGTAGGGGGTGACCGGAATAAATGCTAAATACTGAAAATTCCCATTACCTGCTGATCAGTCATGCTTGAAGTGTTAACGACTTCTGAAGGAGTTTTTCAAGTATTTCAAGCGAATGACTACTTGTTCATAATACACGGCGGGGGAAGGGGGGGGCGGAGCGGGGGGCGGTTGGGGGGAGGGGGAGCGAAATGCGGTTGGGGGAGGGGGCAGGTGGGGGTAAGGGGTGGTGGGGGGAGGGGGCGGGATGGGGAAATGTGGGCTGGGAGCGAATTTTAAGTTTCTCTGATGCATAATTTCTATTGATAAATGATCGTGAGAGACACCGCATGTCGTACTATAAAGGTTCTCCATCTTGAATAACTAATGGTCAATGTCCAAAATGATATTTGAATACACTACACTATTCCAAATACGATGTTTTTTTAAAAAACCGGAATTAAATTTGATTCGAGTTAGAAATAAAATTTGTGTAGTTGGTAGGTTGTGGAGTGTGGACGGTGGGGGAGAGGGTAGGTTGTCGAGTGTGGACGGTGGGGGAGAGGGTAGGTTGTGGGGTGTGAACGATGGGGGAGGGGGTAGGTTGTGGAGTGTGGACGGTGGGGGAGGGGGTAGGTTGTAGAGTGTGGACGGTGGGGGAGAGGGTAGGTTGTGGAGTGTGGACTGTGGGGGAGAGGGTAGGTTGTGGAGTGTGGACGGTGGGGTAGGGGTAGGTTGTGGAGTGTGGACGGTGGGGGAGGGGGTAGGTTGTGGAGTGTGGATGGTGGGGGAGGGGATAGGTTGTGGAGTGTGGACGATGGGGAGGGGGTAGGTTGTGGAGTGTGGACGGTGGAAGAGAGGGGTAGGTTGTGGAGTGTGGACGGTGGGGGAGGAGGTAGGTTGTGAGTGTGGATGGTGGAGGGGTAGGTTGTGGAGTGTGGACGGTGGGGGAGGGGGTAGGTTGTGGAGTGTGGACGCTGGGGGAGGGGGCAGGTTGTGGAGTGTGGACGGTGGGGGAGGGGGTAGGTTGTGGAGTGTGGACAGTGGGGGAGAGGGTAGGTTGTGGAGGATGGACGGTGGGGGAGGGGGGTAGGTTGTGGAGTGTGGACGGGGGGGAGAGGGTAGGTTGTGGAGTTTGGACGGTGGGGGAGAGGGTAGGTTGTGGAGTGTGGACGGTGGGGTAGGGGGTAGGTTGTGGAGTGTGGACGGTGGGGGAGGGGATAGGTTGTGGAGTGTGGACGATGGGGAGGGGGTAGGTTGTGGAGTGTGGACGGTGGGGGAGAGGGTAGGTTGTGGAGTGTGGACGGTGGGGGAGGTGGTAGGTTGTGGAGTGTGGATGATGGGGGTAGGTTGTGGAGTGTGGACGGTGGGGGAGGGGGTAGGTTGTGGAGTGTGGACGGTGGGGGAGGGGGCAGGTTGTGGAGTGTGGACGGTGGGGGAGGGGTAGGTTGTGGAGTGTGGACGGTGGGGGAGAGGGTAGGTTGTGGAGTGTGGACGGTGGGGGAGGGGGTAGGTTGTGGAGTGTGGACGGTGGGGGAGAGGGTAGGTTGTGGAGTTGGACGGTGGGGGAGAGGGTAGGTTGTGGAGTGTGGATGGTGGGGGAGGGGTAGGTTGTGGAGTGTGGACGGTGGGGGAGGGGGTAGGTTGTGGAGTGTGGACGGTGGGGGAGGGGGTAGGTTGGGGAGTGTGGGCGATGGGGGAGAGGGTAAGTTGTGGAGTGTGGACGGTGGGGGAGGGGGTAGGTTGTGGAGTGTGGATGGTGGGGGAGGGGGTAGGTTGTGGAGTGTGGACGGTGGGGGAGGGGGTAGGTTGTGGGGTGTGGACGGTGGGGGAAGGGGTAGGTTGTTGAGTGTGGATGGTGGGGGAGAGGGTAGGTTGTGGAGTATGGACGATGTGTAGAGGGTAGTATGTGGAGTATGGACGGTGGGGGAGAGGGTAGGTTGTGGAGTGTGGACGGTGGGGGAGAGGGTAGGTTTGTGGAGTATGGACGATGGGTAGAGGGTAGTATGTGGAGTATGGACGGTGGGGGAGAAGGTAGGTTGTGGAGTGTGGACGGTGGGGGAGAGGGTAGGTTATGGGGAGTGGAAGTTTTGGGAGAGGGTAGGTGCTGTTGATTTTCTTACATTTAGGCAAGAATAATGATTTGTTTAGGTTTTTGTAGTGAAATTATTATAAAAAACCTTTTCTCTTCCAGCAATTCAGAATTCCAGTATGTTATAGGCAAAATTAACTGCTTCTTTTAGTTTTTTTAAAGTGCAATTTAAATGAAAGACTCTTGCTTTTCCCGCATTTCATATGTATATCATGTGCAGATTTAAAATAGGGCTGGTACTGATTAAAAAACTTTTGTTTGATTAATCGGGAAGAAGTTTAATCGATTAATCGATAAATCGATTACTTTCGATTAATTATATAATTAATTATATTTTTATTATGCTTATATAGATCCCGTTAAGTTGCAATTCATTATTTCTTGAAATCGGTTAAGTCGCGGTAACTCCATTGCTCCCAAATTTTGTGACGTAACACTGCAAATTCGTTCTGCTATGCGTCAGTGGTATGAGAATCACTGTAGTGTGTGTATGTGTGTTGACTAAGTGAACACTAGTTCACGGGGAGGATGTGTTGAGTGAACTCTGAGCACGGGAGTGTGGGCAGAGGACATTCGAGGGTCAGTTGTGTAGTTCAGACCGGTCTGGTGAGACCGGGAAGTTGCAGCGAGTTGAGGTTGTAACGTCGCCCAGAAGCGGTTGGGTCTGGACCGAAGGGTCTTAGACGTGTTTTGTGTATACGTAGATCTGAAAGTGGGATGTGAGCATGGGCCCAGGAGCGTTCGCGTCGGACCGAGGGCATGCTCGTGAAGAAACTATAGTGTCGGGTTTTGTGCACAGCCAGTTGTATAAAGGTGTATTTGCTGTCTAGGCAGGACGGCCAGTTTGTACAGTTTGTGTACAGTAGAATAAACATTTAATTGTTACATAGAATTGTGTCATCTCTTGAGTGTTGTATGTAAGCGGAGAGCAAGACAACAATCCTATAACATCGAGACCAAACACTGAGCAAGAAATAAGGAAGAAAAACCTTTTTGTTTATGTATGCACGTCTAAATAAATAATAATAATACGAGGGAAAATAGTAAGTAAAAAAAAATAAAAAAATTATTTATAAATTGGAAAACAAAATTTTAGAAATATTTATTAAATTTTAATCGAATTTTAATCGAAAAATTAATTTTAATCGATTTAAATTTTTAATGATAAATTCATTAATTATTTTCCACAGCCCTAATTTAAAAGTTTTCTAAAATGTAAAATTTAACGATATACGTATCTTTACCAATATAACATACTAGATACGACTAGCGGCGTAGCATAAGCCGCAGACTTGCTCATCATAGACAGTGCAAAGAGCGGTGGGGGGATGAGAGTATGGACACAAACAGCAGAACGAAGTAATAAAAACATAGCGAGCAAACATGGAGACATGCGCACTGAGGTTGTTGTTACCCACCCCCATCTCCTTTATTACTAACATATCTTAAATAAAAACTGTGATTGGTCGACCCTAGCGATGTTTAGGGTTGTTACTTGCTTGTTGTTGTTTTTTTGGCAAACTATATATATATACATACATATACCTAACATTTAACATATATATATATATATATATATATATATATATATATATATATATATATATATTCTTCCAAATATTGAGGATTATATATACATATAATATATAATATCAAGAAGGCTATTCTACAACACAAGTCACTTGTAATTAAATCATACATACGCCTCCTACTTTATGAGAAGAGATTGCTGCGTCTAGAGCAGCTTCACGAGAATCCTGCTAAAAGCAAAAGCCTTCTATAAAAGGGGAATAATCTAGAATAAGATTAACAGTTCAAATATTATTTCAACCCCAAACCCCTCTCCTTAGGTTTCTCCCATGAAATTCACTGACAATACGCAATGTCAAAATAATTTCCTAAGCCCATTTTCCATGGGAATATGTTCATATCAAGAAGATAAAAGTCAATAAAACAATCAAGTTAAATCTCTTTTAAGCTATTTTTAATTTGAATAAAGTGTCGCAAACTTGATTCTAAAAATAAAAAGTCCTTACCAAAACGGATAAAGGCATCTAAGTAATATCTTTTTTTTAATGTACAAGGCAGAAATGGCATCTATGGATGATGACATATACCGAAGAGTGCTTAAAGTGCGTAAATCAGGGGGTCTCCAAAGTCAGGCCCGCGTCAAATTGAGGCCCGCGTTAAAATTTTAGCTAGCATGCGACCTTAACTTAAATAATTAAAGGACTTATGTTTTTTTCCCATAACAACGAAGTTATATTTGTTAATAAAAGAAAACCGTAAAAAAAAAGTTTTTTGCAATAAATCCTTTATATACGAGACATAACTAAAAGAATGTTCATTATAATACGCAGCGCTCGACAATAAAAAAATCTAAAATTTTAGTTCTGTCTCGTAAAACATGTTTAATAATGCGCACCAATCGGGAATATATTTTTAAAAAATATCGCCAATATAATACGCACCGCACAGCTCGACAGGAATGTATTAAAAAGGTTGTTCAATATAATACGCACCACGACACTCTAGCACAAAAATAACATGCTACATAGAGATAAATAGAGACAATTTAAACATTCATTAATTTAATTACAGTGCATTCGATCGATCTGAAATTTTGATACATCATTTTTATCATCGGCACGAGTCTGCCTGCAATTTCAACTCACTAGCTTACGAGGAAAAGGGTTAAAAATCGATCAAAAGTTTTTTTGGCATTCAAGCAAGCAAGACATGAAGCAGACGCCACGAGTTACCGGTAATATAAAGGATTTTAAAAAACGAATTTCTTTTCTGTTTTGAATACAAAATTAGATGACGTAATATGATATTTTAAAAAAATGTATGACCTTTTATTGTTAACTGGCTTAGGTATAGATTACAAAAAGTCGAAGAATGTTGGTGCAGTCAGCTGTACAAGTTTTGATGACCTCCGATTACAAAAGCAAGTGCTGATATATATATTTTTTCCTGCCAAATGGAAAAAAGAAATTAATTCAGGATCGGTGTACTTAAAATGTTAAAAATGTTTTGATACCATAATTGTAATACATTTTGTCTATAGTTTTAATTTAAAAAGTTTTATTTATTGTACGGTTCGTTGCATATTAGTAATTTCTAATAACGGAATAAGATATTTATAAAGTCTAGAAAATCAGGATAGTATTTTCGAATTCGTGTCCCCTTTAAATATCACTTCTAAACATTACCCCAAAAAGTGTGTACGCATATATATATATAATTTATATTAAGGCTGTTAATGATTAATTTAATCTTAATTGTTAACTTTTGAAAAAAATAACGATTATTTAATCATTAATTTCGATTACAGCCAAAAATTTTAATTTATGTTTTAATAAGTAATATTTATTAAAATACTTGTCGAAAATCTAAATTACACTGGAATGTCTTCTTTATCTGTCATCTTTTAACCAGCAACGCAAACAGACAAGTGTATTGACATTATTTGGTTCAATTGATGAGCGGGTCTTACTGACAATATAACTAGCCGAGCTGAACAATCGTTCACATAGCTTTATATTTTCTCAGCTGAAGTTTCCGATACTGTAGTGGATGTTTAGTTTACAGGTGATATGTTAGCAAAGTGTTAGAACCATGGGAGCAATGTTCCCTTTAAGCAGCGCACCTGCGAAGATAATTGACCCACGCCACGCAGAAGTTTAGAATCACCGCGAAGCAAATTTTGCAACTTTGCACCCTAGTTGTTTTTTTTACCACGTTTTTATTAACTCGCTTTCGTTCCTGTGGCATTGTGTGTCTGTCCACAATTTTTCAAATCTGCAACGTAAAATTAAACCATTTCTGATGGTCCTAGAGATCTCAAAATGTTACCACAGATAGATATTGTATGACAATGCATCAAATTAAAATTTCAGATCGATCGAATGTACCGTCATTAAATTATTGAACTTTTAATTTATCTATATTTTATTATATACTTGCTTTCGTGTCTGTCTGTCCGCAATTTTTCAATGTTGCCAACGTAAATTTAAACCATTTCTGATAGTCCTAGAGATCTCAAAATTTTACCACAGATACATCTTGGATGACAATACATTCTATAAAAATTTCGGATCGATCTAATGTACCGTAATTAAATTAATGCATTTCTTAGTTTATCTTTAAATAAGCATCTGTACACGCCTGCCGAATTCACCCCGTGACCTCACCGCTTTCTTATTAAACGTTGGGCGGGCGCTGATGAGGTAGGTGTTTGGTAAAATAAATAGAGGTAAAAAATATTGTTAGAAACCACGTTTTTATTAGTGGACTAAAAAGAAGAAAATAATTAAACACTTGTAAGTTCAAATACTTCAATTTAATTTGACTAAACACGTGGGGCGGGTGTTTGGTATAAAAAAATTAATTAAAGATTTTTAATTTAGAAGGCAAAAGAGAGAACTATAAGTGAGAGAATGAGTGAACCGCATATGTTAAGCCTTATAAGTGCCCGCCCCACGTTTTTAGTCATATTAAATCGAAGTACTTGAACTTACAAGTTTTAAATTATTTTCTTATTTTTAGTCCACTTGTAAAAACGTGGTTTTTAAAAATCCTTTTTTACCTTTATTTATTTTTAACTTTGCACACTGGCCCACGTAGTTTAGACTTAGAGGGAATATTGCATGCTATTGCGGATTAAGGGGGGAGGGGGATGAACGGGCTAAAGCCAGGGGCCCCGATAATTTAGGGGCCCCCAAATTTAGTATATTTTATAAAAAAAAGGTGGACAAATTCCTGCATGAATGCCTAAAAATTTGATAAATTAAATAAATTAATAAAATCGTATGTATTAAACTGATCGCTATTCGGACCCGATAGTAAATACTTTTTATTTCTTTTAAAAGTATCTTTCACATCATGTTCCGGTGGTCTTGTGGCAGCCTACAGGCTTGCAGTGCAAGCCGTGTCGGGTTCGAATCCCAGTGGGGGTATTAATTTCTTTTAAATTTGTCTTTTTGTTTTAAAAACTATCCTTTTACACTCAATTTTACGTTACCGACGAACAGTTATTTCTTTGTGTTTGGTTTGTTTATGAATCCGATCCCGTAGTACAGAAAAATTATGAGAAAGGAACCAATGGACTATTTAGTTACAAGTTACAGATATAGTCATTATATTATTAGCTGTCAGTAATCGTTTTATTTAAGGGAGGCGTTATACGGAGATATCTCCGAATAACGCCCGGCGTTATACGGAGATTTCTTTTTTTTTAAACAAACAAAATTTCCGTTCTAATTTAATATATATTAATTATATGTACCTATCATAGCTTAACATTTATTTCAAAAAGATTTATGATTTTAAAATTAATTTTGTAAAAGCAAAGAGAACGGTTCGCTCGATAAATCGTATTTTTGGTTGCTATATTTGTTGTTTTTTTTCTATTTTAATTTAAAAATTAGGCAACTAAACCTAACACAGACCCTAAAAGTACAACCTTTAAAAAAAAATAAGACTCAAACGAAAATCTTTTTCTATTTTAATTTAAAAAATAGACCACTAAACCTAACCCAGACCCTAAAACTGAAACTACAACCTTAGAAAAAAAAAGACTCAAACGATACTCCAACCTCCACTTAAGAGCTCAAGAATCTAATGTCCTAACCCTGAGACCACAGAAGCTCATGACTCAAATGCATTTTTAAAAATCATATATCAAATTGGCAAGAAGTCACATGACCAGCCAAAAAAATTTGCGTATGACGCTAAGAATCATGGGAAATATCTGTCTATAACGCCCAGCGTTAAACGGAGATATCTCCGAATAATCACTTCGTTTATTTAAAGGGACCCTGGCTGGATAGGGCCCCAGTTTGAATTGCAGCCAGGGGCCCCGTGCAGTCTTAACGATTGCATGGCAGGCAAACGATTTCTCTCAATGGACACAATAACCATTATCAACATGATATATATATATAATATATATATGTAAATATACTAGAGATATACCAGCGTTTTCAGCGGAAATGCACTAACTTAAAAGTTCAATTACGAAGGTTAAAATATATCACTTATCGTTTGTTAAGTATCTCTCTGTGTGAGATGATTAAAGTTAGGTTTTCTTGTTTAAATGTAATTTTTTTTCCCTAATTTTACTATTGCCAATGCAAATTATAGTTTTATATACATATAGTAATTTAATTCCATAATATTGAGATAATTTGCGTACAATAAAGAGCTCTGGGGAATTAAACAAAACTTCAATCAGGTAAAAATGCAATTTAAAACATACTTGACAAGATAACTCATAGCTATAGATCCGGCTTAGCAAAGAATGGTATTTAGATTAAAACATATATAGTGTTTCACACGCTTAAAGAATTCAAAGAATAAAAGTCTAATTTATACATAAACACAACAAAGCAAAACAAAATAGAAAATATTGTAAAAATCCCCATAGTTTAGACATTTTATATAATGTGCCATTCTACCGATGGCATCAAATATCTACAAGGTTGCTGTTTCCCTAAGGGAAGAAATTCATTGTTTATTTCTCTTTTCCGATGAGACATTACATTTTATAAATTCGATCACCTGCCCCTCTTTTTTCCATTATTAGGTGCTCGATATAATATTTTATAACATTTGTCAAGTTAAATTTAAAATTCAGAATATATGTTTTTATTATTATTATTAAAAGGTTATGTTAAACAGATATAAAACATTTAACGAAAAAATTGCGTTTGGTAACCCGGGCACGATATGGGTTTTCAGGTTTATATGTATTATGTTTGGATTGATCTGTCCTTTAGTCCGGTGGCATATGATAAAATTATATTAATTTAGCAAATATAAGAGAAAATGATATTATTTTAACTTAAGTTTTGTCTTATTTTGGTAAATAATGTAAAGGTATGAGTATGAAAGATTAAATCCTTCTATTCATATGAGAAATTAGAAACTTAATGATAAGGGACAGCGGGGTTAGGCTGTCATTTGTATAGAAATCAGACACACGAAAATAAATGAATAAAAAACATTTAAATTGGTCATACTAAAGAGATATCGAATAGTATGTTTACATGAAACGCTCTTGGTTAAAATATGTATATATTTTTGTTTCTAAATAATATATCGGCATTTTTTTACACGCGCCCTCCCCCTCCCAAAAACTAAAAAAAAACAACAAACAAACAATCAATCAAAATAATTTATTTATTTAATTATATACTATTTTATCACGTGACATGTATTCACTTAAAGCAGTGTAATAAATAAAAATGATCGACAGTTTTCCAAAAGATCTCTACCACTCTCGTCTTTCAAAAAGTTCATCTATATTTAGGACACTGCATCTTCACACAATTGTAGGTAATACAATATTTGTAACAGCGTAAATGAGATAAAGAAATATTGCACTACCACCCCCCCCCTCAAAAAGGCAAAAGCTACTTAAACTAAAGCACCAATTAACTAAATTATAAATGTTATAAAATTATTATACTTTTAAAACATTTGATAGAATATAAAGCAGTCGTATTAAAAAGAATTAAGGAAAATGTGCCCACCGTATTTAAACAATAAAGGTTATAGAAATCTTCTGGCTTAAAATAAATTCAGCGTATCACACACAGGATCACAAATAACTCTACTTTTTAAACGTATTTATAGTTGTTTTAATATGGAAATAATATTTGAATTGTTATATATTTCTTAATTTATGATTTAAAATAAAGTCCGGTAACCAAAGTTTAAAATGTATTAGTGTATAGATTACGTACAATTTTTAACATGTAAGTTTATTTGACATGTGCCATCGGTTTTCAACAAAAATTAAAACTCACAAATTAGGGAATTAGTTTGTTTTTTTCAATGACGAATTATGAATCACAACAAAAAAATTGCAATTTTATTCACATATGTTAACATATTAATCGTATGCATCGTGCAACAATTGTAATAAAGTATTTTAAAAGCCTCCATAATATAAAGAAAGTACCAGCACAAAAAGCCAATACTTTATGCCGCAAACTCAAAACAAATATAAATGTTATAATAATATAACACAGCTGAATTTGAAATGTGTACACGAAAATGTGCGAACCGTAATTTGACAATAAAAAATTGTTTAAGCGCAACGCTAAAATAAAAGAATTGGAAAAAAAATACCACACCAAAATGAACTCGTCTTGAATGTCCGCATGAAGATGTTCAATATGAAAATGAGATTTAATATTTCTCTCTTTGTCTCAACATTTTGTAATGTTTTAATTGATGGCTTTCGGGCCAAAGGGACCATTAGGAAAAAAAATACATAAACCATCTGCAGGTTAAAAGGAACCGTCTTGGCAAATTTGGTCCCCGTCCATCATTTACTTTTTCCATGATTGTGGAACTTACAGTCGAAAAGTGAAACCTGCAAACATAGCCACGTACCAACATAAAAACACAAACTGAGCTTTATATATTACTAGAAATTTACCCGCTCTTTGTAGCGGGAGTGTGCTGACCCTTTTTCCAAGTATTAGTTGCTGGTTATTACAACTTTTATTTGCCCAGTTATATTTCAGATTCATCTATTAGTTAAAATCTGAAGGGAAACAGAGATATGCACAGCAAAGGGCTTTTACGCATTAAACGGGCATCGCCATAACGATATTCTGCCACAGCTGTTTGAACCGACCCGTCAAAATCCCCCATCAACGTAGGGAACTCGTCTCAACAGGTGCACTGCCGTCTCGTCAGTGTTGCCAAAGGCCAAGTCTCCAGATGACAAGTTCTAGAGTCACTTCTCTGGGTTTTCACTCCATTTTTGGAGTTTATTTAAAGTACTAGTTTGTGCTGCAGCGCCGTGGCGCCCCCTTTTTTAAAGGGCGCCGACGGCGCCCACCTTTTTCAAACGCCCAACTAACTTGTATGATAAATACGTAATATTAAAATTTCTTAATTGACTTAAAGTATTTTATAATAGTTTTTTTTTGTGTGTATTATTTATATTTTATGTCAAAAGCCCACGTAACTTATCCTTGTATGATAAATACGAAATATTCCTGAAATGTACACAAAGTATGTATATAATATAGGTTGTGCTGTGGTGCCCACTTTTATTTAGGGCGCCCACGGCGCCCACTTTTTTCAAAAGCCCAACAAACGTGTCCTTGTATGATAGATACTTAACATTAAACTATCTTAAATAAAATAATTTTAAATTGAGGTTGTAGGGCGCCTACGGTGACCACTTTTCTTTTGGTCAAAAGCCCAAGTAACTTATCCTTGTATGATAAATACGAAATATTCCTGAAAATTAAACAGTGCTAATCACCACACGAATGTTTAACTAATTTTAGAAAGCAGCGCACCAAATTACTGCACAAAAAATAACTATTTGAGTCAATCAGCACTGCTTACAACGCAAAATTTTAAAAAAGCAGAGTGATGTCCCGTAGCGTTAGGCGTCAGCGATAATTGAGCGTAAATATAATACATATGACTAGCAAAATCCCCGCGCTCAGCTGCGGAAGTTATAATCTTAGTAAGCGTTGATAACCCAATTAATATAAAAGATTTAAAAAACAGAAACCGACTAGAAATTGGTGCTCGTGGAAAATTTGCGGTTGCTACTCAAAGACATTGAGTCGGACATAAATACACTCATAAAATCACATCACGTTCATCAAAGTTATTAATTGTTTTCAATTTTATTTTAAACAAAGTTATAATTTCAATAAAAACTTCTTCAACCAAACAATGCTATTTTGGATTTGTAATTTGTGTACTATGCATTTATGTATTTTTTAACACTGGGGTCCGTGGAGGAAGTTTTGACTATAAACGGCTCCGTGGGTCAAAAAGTTAGGGAACCACTAATTTACACTATCTATGAGCAAGTCTGTGGCGAATGCCATGCCGCGGGTCGTATCTAGCTTAATATAATTAAGAGGCAATTATATTTTAACCACGGGGACATTAATTTAAAACAAAGCATCCCTCGGAGACTTTATTTTTTGGTAGAATTCATTTTGTGACACCGGTCATATTATTATCTTTTGTCTATTCTTGTTATCAAGTAAAGGGTGGAATAAAACGATCCACTTAAAAAAAAGAGTCATAGAAAAAAAGAGTCTTAGAAAACAAAGTGTCATAGAAAATAAAGATCTTAGTAATAGTAAATTAATCTTCAAAATATGCCATTTAAGGAACATTATAGGAGTTGAAATTTTTTTTTAAATCCCTTATATAACTTCACCCTTTCTGATCTCTGTTTGTCGTGGTCCCGCGGAAAAAACAAAAGTAAAAAATAATACAAACTTCACGTCATCTTATCGAGCTGGAATTTAGCGCATAGACTTTTGTCATCATTGAATTAAAAATTTTAGATCTATCGAATTTTCCGTAATTAAATTTATGAATTTATAGATTATCTCCAGGAATCTTTGTGTAGCGTGTAAATATTTGTGATAGACTGTCGCGCGGTGCGTATTATATTGAACAAACTTGTTAATATTTTCCTGTCACACGGTGTGGTGTGTATTATTTTGAACATACTTTTTATAATATATTCCCGATCTGTAAATCTTTATGCTAGTCTTTCGCGTGGTGCGTATTATATTGTAGAGAACCTGGGTACCCCTGTGGGATTAAGCTCTGTGCTTTCACTCAATTCCTCTTAAATACTAGTCACGCTTGTCTTCTCATAATCAAACACCAAACTCCAAGACTGCATGAACACTTATTATTACTTTATTGCTTCACTCATTGGCTCCAACATGTACTGTACTCTAACTTCACATCAGTAAAGACAAACTGTCCTAAGTCAATTCTACTATCTTTATCTACCATCTACTGTCTACCATCTACCCTCTTCCCTAGCCTGGCTCTCCTCCTGTTCTCCTGAGTGCGTCCCCTCTAATACCCCTTAGATTCCGCCCCTAAAATTCATCTCGTGTCCGGTCGGCTATGTCTAATCTGTCAGTCTGTTTTTTGTAACAGGTCTGCTCATGAAGTCCCACTCATCTAAGGGGCAGTCCATTCATTTAGCTTCCATTATAATGAAATAAATTAATCTCTTTAGAGATATGTAATTAAATACATTGTCGGCTGGATAGAATAGTCAATATTGCGCTCACCTCGTTAAGCTGAGGTCGTGGGATCAATAAAAATATTGATGACTCTGACTTGGAGAGGAGATGGCGCCGCCAGATCTACCAAAGCCCCGAGAAAGTTCTGATTCGGTGCTTCTCAAACTATTTTAGTTTGGTGGACAGTCTGGATTTTTTTCATTCCTCCAGTGCCCCGTGCACTATTTTACATGTGCTGACGTGATAGCGAAATATATTTTATTTCTTTCATTTTATGGGCTTGACGGAGAAAGGTTGACAAACTCTGCAAGGTTTGTATAATTGATTGCAAATAGAGGATCATGATCATATTTTCTGACCAGCACTTTGAGAGGCATTGTTCTAATGGAAACATTAGAACCCCCTAAGACCACGAGGTCATGGGGAAGAAAATACATACTATAAAAATGTGTATTAAAATCATTAGTCATATTAGATATAAAATAGACTTCAATGCTGTGTCTCTGAAAAGACGTCTTGAACATTTCAAATGATATCTGTGACAACTTTCGATATCCTTTATATTTTTTTATCTCAGTGATTGTGAATCATATTTTTCACTCTTTCTGTATAATTTCAATTTTTTACACTCAGGCGTTTGTGTCTGTTTCATTTCGTTTGCCGGCCTCCTTGCAGGTGTAGCCAAGGCAGAAATAAATGACGTCAGTACCGCGTAATCCGAACATCCCGTTTGAGCACGAGTAGGTCATGAGGTCGATCTCCTGAGACTTGACCATGTCAGGTGAGTACATGGCCGCGATGACCTGTTGGTCAGTGCTCATCATGTTGGCCTTCAAGAGCTCGTCCACTGCAGTCCTGTAGGCCTCGATGAATGGTCTGATGACCTGGGGACAGATAAAATATCTTTTAAAATTTGTTCGGGAAGGAGGCGTGTTAAGAATAGGGTCCAGAAATAAACAGCCGCTGGAGATGCAATATCAGGATATCCAAAGAGAGAATATAGAATTGATCAGTATTTTACAACACGCAGAAAGCATGGTTATCCTTAACCAGTGAGATTCGCTGATTGCTCGTGCTATTTAAATCGCTGATGTCTTTACTGTAGTAAGTAATGAAGTTATGAGTATATACTTGGTAAGGGGAATAGAGAACAGAATTGCATTCACGTTAATCAGACCAGGGCCGTGGGTGCTGTGGGATAAACACATTATTACAAGCGGTAATTCATAATATACTAGCGTATCACCCGTCAAAAATGACGGAAGTTTTCAAAATAAACACACATCAGTTTAAAAAATAACGTAATACAGAACTTTCATTTATTTTATTTACTAGTTACTCACCCGTCAAAAATGACGGAAGTTTTCAAAATATATACACATCAGATTAAAAAATAATGTGATACAGAACTTTTATTTATGTTATTTATTTTTATTTTATTCATTTATTTTCATATTGAACAATTTTATGTGGAAGGTTCGAAAAGAGTTGTATTTGGTGCTGTAATTTTGGGTGCGCACTATTGAACAAATCAGCATTACATCCAAGAAGCATTACATTACTACGGAATTATGTATGTTGATGATTGATGAAATGCATACATTGTTTTTATTAGATCGCTTGAGTTGCTTTTGGGATTTTATTTATGCTTTGTTAAATACGATTCATTTAGACCAGTGCTTCTCAAACTTTTTAGTAGGATTTTTTTGCATTCAACCAGGGACCGGTGCACTATTTTCCCTGCGCTGAAATTTTTTTTTGTCTTTTTTTTAGAACTTCTGGGGACCAGCAGTGGATTGCCCACGGACCGGCACCGGTCGCAGACCACCACTTTGAGAAGCACTGATTTAGACAATCTGTAGAAGTGAAGAACAAAATTAATTTAAAATATTTATAATTTAAATCGATGACTACTGTTGGTGTTAAAAAAATTGATAAGCCATAAATGTAAATAAATTTTGTAACTTTTTAAAGATTGTCTTCAATCAAACAAATTTTCATCATAAAAGTGAGAGCAATATTTAGACATCAAAGTTAACTGTACTTTATCTTAAATTTTATAATATCCATTTAGGCTGTAAGGCAGCGTTTTAAGCTTTACTCATCATGGCAACCTCATTCATATTAAACTCTCGACTTTTCATCAATTACTGAGAAACAAAACTTGTTTCTAGATCAGTGGTTCTCAACCTGTGGTCCGCGGACCACTAGTCCTTGTGTCTGGTGGTCCACAAGCAAAGCCTGAAATTTATATATTTTTTTTTAGATTTAATTCACGAAAAGGTATGGATTTTGTCACATTTTGAATAAGTTGTTTAATTTTAATCATTCGATGGCGAGAGCATAGCGGTGAAAACAAAATGGTTGTGTCTATACTTACTTTTAGCTATATTTGAAATCACAAGGCGTCACAATATATTCTAGAATACTGTAGTAATAGTTGTAAAACTAACATTCTAAAATAACTTTTGAAAACGATTAGTAAATTAGCGGTAAATTGATATTAAATTTTTTAAAGTAATAAATTAATAAAATTAATTGAACATATTAAGGAATTTCTAATAAAGAAAATAACCCAACATAATGAGTAGGACAACCGAACATAATGAGTAGGACAACCGAACATAATGAGTAGGACAAGCAAACATAATGAGTAGGACAACCGAAAATAATGAGTAGGACAACCGAACATAATGAGTAGGACAACAATGATTATTCCTCATACAAATCATCACATTCTGTGTGTGAATAAAATGCAGCTCCGGGGAGGAAAAAAAATTGCCTTACGTCGTTATGATGAATAATGTTTGCGTTTGCCGTTTATATGAGTCATAGCATATGATAAACTCAGACCACAGTGTGTAATATAATCGAAAATTCTTGCAAATGAATCGATGAAACCTGCAAAATCCAAAGACATCTGAAAACTAATCATAATGTCTGCTCGGAGAAACATTGGAATTGGAATACTGTCTGCGCTAAAACATTCACTTAAATAGTCAGAAGTCGTGCATACGACAATCAACTAAAGTCGTCAATAAAAGGCTTTGAGAGAGCATCATGTTTGGTGATTACACGAGTTGCACAGGCCAAAATGCCTTGATATCTATGAGGGGGGGGGGTTGTGTGTTTAACAGACAGAATTACATGATGCTGTCAGTTGGTTTCTTGGAGAAAAAAAATAAAGCTTGATCATTTGAATGATAGCTTATGGGTTGCTGCTCTGGCTTACTTGGCCGACAGTTTTGAAGAAATTAATAAACTTAATTGATCTCTGTAAGGAAAGCAGACACATTTAATTTCTATCAGTAACAAAGTGTCTGCTTTTACGAAAAAGCTTGATCTCTGGAAAACAAGATTATTTCAGGGAAACTTTCACATGTTTGATCAATTGTACGAATTCATAGAAAAACCATGAACTGCTAAAATCAATAAAAAAAACTCTTGATAAATTTGATTTCTGTTCATATTCAATAACTGCAGGATCAATTTAAAATCTACTATGGTGATTTGAACGTTCAGAATTTTTCGTGTTTCCTGTCCGTTTCTTGCACACATTGACTAATAAAATTTACTACTATTGAAATTAAACCAATTCATAAAACTGACCAGCGATACTACTTTGAATATGTTGCATCAGAAAGTGAGCTTGATGAAATTTTGTAGTACTCAGAACTGTCTCGGAAAGCTTTTAAAATACTTTCATCCTGTTCAACATCATATCGTTGTCTTTGTGTGCATTTTCTGCATTGCTTAAACTCAAGACAAAACATCGTTTCAGACTTCAATTAAGTTGAATTGAGTTGAGATGAGTTACCATGGCGTCGTCCAAGTATTAAACCTAGTTTGGATCTGCTGTGCTGAAATGTGCAAGCTCAAGGTTCGCTTTAAATGAACTAATATACCACTCTTACTAATACTAACTACTGTTTTTGACTTAAAGTTATTTTTATAATGAGCAATACGAATCGAATAAGACTATTAGCATAATACTAGTATGCGTAACCTTTGTTTATTACAATCTGTTTCCATTCAATATTTTTGGGAGTACACGAATCTTAGATTATTAGTATAGTTTTACTTACTAACCTAACATGTATACTAGTAACTAGTTATATACAAAGTATACTTATTTTTAAATTGTAGTTATGTCTTGTAAAACATGTTTAATACTAGGTTGTGCTGCGTCACCGTGGTGCCTGCGGCGCCCACTTTTATTTAGGGTGCCGTTTAGGGCGCCAACGGCGCCCACTTCTTTAAAAAGCCCAACTAACTTGTCCTTGTATGATAGATACATAATATTAAACTTCCTTAAATGTGCACAAAGTATTTTAAAATAGGGGTTATAGGGCGCCTACGGTGCCCACTTTTTTGGGGGGCAAAAGCCCAAGTAACTTATCCTTGTATGATAAATACAAAATATTCCTGAAACGTACCCAAAGTATTTAAAAAAAAATTTACAGTGCTAATCACCACGCGATTTTTTCACTAATTTTAGAAAGCAGCGAACAAAATTACTGCACCAAAAAATAACTCTTTGAGTCAGTCAGCACTGCTTACAACACATGCTGACGTCAAAGGTTCGTACGTTGTTTGGTTAATGTTAATCTAAAAACCAAAATGATTATGACTTTAAGTCCATATATCCAATTTAAAAAAAAAGCAGAGTGAAGTCCTATAACGTTAGGCGTCAGCCATAATTGAGGGAAAATATATCCTATATAAAAAAAAGGCAAGTTTCAGTCCGGTATGTCCCGTCATCTATAGCGATTGGTCCCTCCAACACATATGTCTCCTACAGCCAATCACTATCGGAGAAAAATTTACATATTATGCGGAGGTTCAAAGCGAGTTATTTTTGGTGCAGTTTTTTTGTCATAATTCAGTATGTTGTTCCCATCTTGAAGTGATGCCTGCCGCTTATTCCAATGACAATTCTGTTAAATGCTTTTTCCTTGATGATCCTGGGGGTAGTGGCAAGAGTTTTAAATGTTGTATGTTTTTTGTTGCTGTTATTGTTGTTGTTGTTTTGTTGTTCTTGTTTTCTGTTGTTGTTTTGTTTTTGTTGTTTTGTGGTTGTTGTTATAGTTGTTGTTTTGTTGTTATTGCTTTGTTGTTGTCGCTGTTGTTGTTGTAGTTGCTGTTTTGTTGTTGTTTTGTTGTTTTTGTTTTGTTGTTGTTGTTGTTTTGTTTTTGTTGCTGTTGATGTTGTTGTTTTGTTGTTGTTGTTGTTGTTTTTGTTTTGTTGTTGTTTTGTTTTTGTTGCTGTTGTTTGTTTTGTTGTTGTTGTTGCTGTTGTTGTTTTTGTTGTTTTTGCTGTTGTTGTTGTTGTCCACAGCCCTTGCCCTGCGACGACAATGTTTTCAAAAACTTCTGCATAACAACTAACAAAACAGAACGTTCATGAACTTCACAGGTCACCCTATACTTATTTTCGTCATTGGGCGGGCTTTGATACTAGTATATAATAATGCCCACCGATCAGGATTATGTATATGTATACGCACCGTATCTATCTCAATAAAATAATCTAAAAATCAATAATTAAGTTACACTACATGCGATCGATCTGAAATTTAGATACGTCATTTTATCATCACACAAAACTGCCTGCAAAATTTCAGCTCACTGGCTTACGAGGAAGTGGGTTAAAAGTCGATCCAAAAGTTTTCAGCAAGCAATCAAGGACGCAGACACCACAAGTTAATAAAAAAGATTTAAAATATATATTATCCCTTTCAATCAGAATGTACCAAACTTTTAGTACAATACAATTAATTCTTAGAAAAGCCTTTGTCCTGGTCAAGCCCGTTGTGCATGCTGCCTCAATGGAACGTAGCAGTACCGAAGAATTAAGAGTCGGGCAGAAAGAATACAAGTAGGTTGTATCAATATTTTAATGAAATTATTCAAACAAAATTTCCTCTTTACAGTAGACAATTCATACGATAAAACTGTTATTTACCTCCTGATTAGCAAGAACGAATCCACCGGCCACCCAAACTTTATTGCTTTGTATGAATTCCCAGGGCTTCAAACTCTTTAAATTGTCCCTGTTTCCTACTTGGGAGAATCCGACTCTGCTGCTGTTAAAATTTGTGGGGACTCCAAGTCTGAAAGTTTCGTTCCTTCCAGGTTGAAGAACATTTCTGTTTGAACATATAAAAACAGTATGTTCATAGAATAAAATTTTATACTTATATAAAATACTATTCCTCGATCTCGGTTCACTTATTGATTTGAGAGCTTGGTTAAGAGTTATGGAGATTATGCCTGAGTAAAAAAGGTAAAAAAATTAAGCTGACAGAGATACTTGTTAAAGTCTGGTTATTTTAACTAATTTTGAATATTTCCCCCCTTCAGATTTCGTGTTTAAGCAATTTGAGCTTTTATAGACACATTTTTATTTCTATAAAACAAACCAATAAGATTTTCGTCTAAGACATCATCGCCTAAGTTTTTGTCGGTGAAAATTAGAAACAGCTATTATATTTCACTATTTCTAATAAAATTCCCCAACGTCGTTCTTTATTAGACATTGTGTTTCTTTAGAACCTTCTAGTAGGACTGTAAAATAAAAAATTTTTTCAATATCTGTTGCACGCTTTAAACAGAAAACAGTTTAAATTAAAGTAGTTAAAGCAATTGATGGATTCATATATATGCCACATAACGTTCAAACTCTACGTCCTCATTACCTCGTTGAACAGTAATTACCACCAGGGATCTTATCTATAGACGCTACCCCAATTAAGAAGATTCTATTTGTTTATAATACCTCAGAAACTACACACACAAAAAACCAGCCTAATTAATAATATTCAGGATGTTGCTTGTAAGCTCATCATGTAGAGACAAAGAATTTGCTGTGAAACTTTTCATTGCAATCACGTAAAAAAACGAACAAGAAAATACATGGAGTCTTGATCATTACATAAAGTACGAGACACTACATGGAGACTTGATTATTACCTAAAGTACAAGACACTACATGGATACCATATTATTACCTAAAGTACAAGACACTAAATGGAGACTTGATTATTACTTAAAGTACAAGACACTACATGGAAACTTGATTATTAGCTAAAGTACAAGACACTACATGGAGACTTGATTATTACCTAAAGTACAAGACACTACATGGAGACTTGATCATTACCTAAAGTACAAGACACTACATAGAGACTTGATTATTACCTAAAGTAAGAGACACTACATGTAGACTTAATTATTACCTAAAGTACAAGACACTACATGAATACTTGATTATTACCTAAAGTACAAGACACTACATGGAGACTTGATCATTACCTAAAGTACAAGACACTACATGGAGACTTGATTATTACCTAAAGTACGAGACACTACATGGAGACTTGATTATTACCTAAAGTAACCAAAGTCCACCCAGGCCAAGTATTCCGTGTCGACTAGTCCCATGTCCAGGGCCATCTCCATGACGTCATACTTGGCACTCATGGCACACGAGTAGTTTGCGTTGACGGTGTTGGGGTGATGTTGTGGGTATTTGGGTGTTGCGTAGATCTCTTTGATCTTCTCATAGTGGCTGAATGCATGGAGCTGGATTCTTTCGACCTTGACAATGATAGTTTTTTCTTTGGGAAAACAAGATCTGATTTCTCTAAAGGTTGAAGAAATTTAATTTAAAGTAAAGCAAGATTTTGTACTTTACAATAAAAAAAACAACTAATTGCTAAAAGCAAGACAAACATAAATAAATAAATATTCCTTACTACTTTCAAAATATGTATTTTGGAATCAGAAAGACTTCATAATTGATTTTCATTATAATTTAAAACGCTTTTAAATAATGTTACTTTTAAAAAAAGTCCATAGTTTTTCTCATGAGTGTTGAATTTAATTATAGTTAATTATAATTTCTATTAATAAATACAAAACATGTGTTAAAATTATGTATTTAAAATGTTATTGTAAACATAAATTAAAAAATATTTTAGACATGAAATGAAGAAAGCATATTTATTAATCAACTAGATTGCAAGCACGTCTTGAAATTGCAGAACATAAATTTTGAATCAGATGACAAAAATTTAAAACAAATTATTTAAACAATATATCTTAAAACTAATTATACACTAATAATTTAAAACGATCAAAAATGACTAGTTTAAATTAAATTTAATCATTATTTACGCTAAATGTATAATTCAGCGAAAGAAAGCCGTACCTAAACATTGCAATCATGATTTCATTTTCAAAGAAAGCAACCACGGGATTCTTAATCTTCGTCCACGACCTCATCCAATTTAGATAAGTTTCATTGTTGTAGTGCCTTGATGCAGAGCCTTTTGTGAATTTACCGATATCGATGAACATTGTTACCACTGTTATGTTATCATCCCTAGCATATCTTTTCTGAAAACAGAAATGATCGGTGAATTTATAAAACAAACAATCGGAAAAGTTAATGCTAAGAATAAAAGCATTTCTTAAATTTCCTTTAACCGTTTTTTTAAAAATGTTAAAACCTTTTGTGGAGGGATTTCATATTGTTTGCCATTACACAGATTTTAGATCATCGTATCTCATTACTATTTTTAGAAAAAAGATTTTCCAATTTATTCCAGTAATTATAATATATAAACACACTTGTGAAAGTTTAAAGCTAATAAATATGTAAGTACATTTTGTCTCGTCAAGTCTGCTATTCTCTCTCAAATAAACGTAGAGGTATCTATCTATCTATATATTTCACCAAAGCGAGTATGTGCAAATGAGCATGACGTATGACCATCGCTGGGGTTGACCAATCACTGTTGGCAAGCGTAGTGGAATTAAAAGAAAAAAAAAGGGGGAGGGGGAATCAATTTTTCTTGCGGTAACTTGAGTTTTCCCTTCACTGAATAACATGTGGTTCGTAGTGTAGTGGTTAACACGTCCGCCTTGCACGCGGAAATTCCTGGGTTCAAGCCACAGCGGAATTTATTTTTTAAATGTTTGTTTCTGCCTGTTCTTTCAATCTCTTTTGACTAGCTCTCGCTAGGGTCGGCCAATCACAGTTTATGGTTGGCAAGGGATGGTAGTAAAGCGTGGGAGCCAGGTATCAACAACCGCTATGTTCATGTCTCCCCATTTACTTGCTTTTTTTTCCATTACTTCGTGCTGCTGTTTGTGTCCGTTCTATCCCCCCCCCCGTTCTTTGCACTAACTATGATCAGAAAGTCTGGGGCGTATGCCACGCCGCGGGTCGTATCTAGTTTAAAATATTTTGAAAAAAAGTCCAAATGTGTGGGGAAATCAGACTACACTTCTGATTAAATAATGGTTATAGTTTTAAAAAAAACAACAGTTTTTAAAATTACTTATAAAACACAGCTGGCATTAGACTTATACATCAGTTTTATTTTTTTGCACTTAAAATAAATAATTTCTAGAAAACAAATTTTAATTCTTTAAAACATACTTTTAATTTATGTTATAATCTTTCTGACCAAACCAATGAAAAATGAACCTAAACATTAGATAATTGCATATGTATATATACACATATATATATATATATATATATATATATATATATATATATATATATATATATATATATATATATACTCTTTAATATTGTTTTTACGCAAATTCATATATTTAAAAGAATAATTATGATTATCTTAATTTTTACTTTTTTTTATAGATGTACATTTTCAAAAATGTAAATTTCAATAAATTAACACAAGGTTAGGAATCAAACTTACCATCATGTAAGACGTGATATTTATCTTGTAATCTAAATAACAATACACAACCAGTTATTTTCAAATTATCATTTTTAAAGAATAATGAATTACAAATTAAATATTAAAACAGTTTTCCGAATTGTTAATATTCCATTTTATTAACGTTAAGATATATTCTTTAAAAATTGTTAACTGTTCAATAGATGTTATTGAAAAAAAACATATTTCAATCTGTGGTTTTAGAATAAAAACATGTATTAATATGTATCAAAAAAGTTTTAACAGACAAATCTTCAGATTATCATTTTCTCTGAGTTACTGATACTATTTAAATTTTGTATTGAGAATATATCAATACAATTTTGCTGTTGATTCATTTATCTTTCTCAGAATAATAAGTCTGACATGATGATTGAAAATAAGGCATTTTAATTTTTAATTTTTACAATTTCAGAGAAAATTGTATTTAAACAGTTCTTTTAAATTCTGTGCGCACCAGACTAACCATAACCATCTTTAAATATTATATATACGATATTTACGATATATGAAATATATATATTTATGTACCATATATACTCGTTCTATAGCCCGTTCGTTCATCAGCCGAACATCCCCCCACACACTTTTGGAAGAGAAAATTATTAAAAGGGTATAGCCCCCTCGCAAGCCGACCCCCCAAAAATAATTATAACAATAATAATCATCATCATTCCCTTGACCGTTGCGGTCGTTGGGGGGAGCGCATGGACACATCAACAGATAACGATCTCTAGATATGCCTATTTTTAGCGGCGGTCAATAATTCATGCAATTTCATCCCTGTCCATTCCTTTATGCTATCCAGCCAGCTTTTCCGTTGTCGACCTCTTCTCCACCCCCTTCTAAAGTGCCTTGAAGGAAAAGATTTGTCAGGGTATCATGTCACACTACCTGACCAAACCACACCATCTTGCATCTCTTAATTGTAGTTATGATGGTTTCTTGAAGGCCTGCAATAAACTTTATTCTATCCCTGACATAGTCATTTGTCTTATGTTCTAAATAGGAGATCTGGAGAATTTTCCTCATGCATTTGTTTTCAAATGCCTGCAGCTTGCTTTCAGTGGCTTCAATTAGTGCCCATGTCTCACATCTGTAAAAGACAATTGTTTTAACGAGAGCTCTGTAAAGCCTGAGCTTTGTTGGCAGGCTTATGTTTTTGCTGTTCCATATTTTGGTCAACTTCGTCATTGCGGCCATTGCCGACACAACTCTAGCTCGAATTTCAGCTTCACATGTACCATCTCTGGATATAATTGCTACTAGATATTTAAAGTTATGTACCTCCTTCAGCTTTTGTTGGTTCATTACGATGTTGGCCATACTGGAAGCTGAGGAATTAACCAATATCTTGCTTTTCTTGGATCTAATTTCCATCCCATATGCACCTGATCTTTCTGCTAGTTTGTCAGTGAGCTTCTGTAGCTCTTTGCTGCTCCCAGCCAAAAGATTTATGTCATCAGCAAATCGTAGGTTGCATAAGGGTCTTCAGCCTATAGAGATGGATGTGTTGTGATCACTGAGAGTTTCTTGCATGATTTTTTCAAGGAAGATATTGAACATGACAGGTTAGAGAATGTAGCCCTGGCGGACTCCGATCGTCGTTTTGAAGAAGTCCCCTATGCAGCCTTTAAATAAAACTGCACAGCTTGCCTGTGTGTAGAGTTCTTCGATCACCTTTACCAGCCCTTCTTCAATGTTGAAACTTCTCATCACTTGCCAAAGTCCCGCGTGCCATACTCGGTCAAAGGCTTTCTTGAAGTCTATGCATTTGCGACGGAGTTCGCGTTTATGCTTTAGATGTTTTTCTATGAGCAAGAAACAGTTGAAGATCTGCTCAATTGTGCTTCTGCCTGGTCTGAAACCTGCTTGTTCTTCTTCCAGTAATTCCTCGGCTATTGGCTTTAGGATAATTTTTAGCATTACTTTGCTAGGGTGGCTAATAAGACTGATTGTTCTATAATGCTGGCATTGTTTCGTATTGCCTTTCTTAGGTAGTGGTATGATTAGCGACTGCGTCCAATCTTTGGGCCATATCTTATTTTCAAATATTTTCTGGCAGAGTTTTGCTAAGGCTTTCGTTATCTCCGCTCCTTCATGTTTCAGCAATTCAGCAGGGATATTGTCAACTCCAGGTAACTTACCCCTTTTAAGTTCCGTACTGCCTCTTGAACTTCGCTCAACAGCACTGGTGGATCATTCATCTCTCTGTTATCTTGCTTCTGTGGAATGTTGCTATCTGGATTGATTTTACAATTGTACAGTTCGGTGCAATATTCTGTCCATCTTTTTAGTACCGCCATGTTATCAGTAAGGATCTGGCCTTTACTGTTTTCAATTATCGAAGCTGTCACCTGGTGCATTTTAGTAAGATTTCTTAAAGTCGCATACGCTTTCTTAGTATTACTGGCAGCTATGCTATCTTCCACTGTGCGGCACGTGTTATCTATCCATTCCTCATTGGCCTGCCTCATATTCTTCCTGATCTTTGTATTAATCAACCTGTATTTGTCTGCTGTAAACAGATTAGAAATGTTGGTTTTCCGTAACATTCTTCTTTCATCAAATAAGGCAAGAATATTGTTGGTGACCCAATGCTGTTTCTTGTTTCGTTGCCTACCTATGACTTCTTCTGCTGTTGAAGTTAGAATTTCCTTCAAGTTGTTAGCCAAGGCTTCTACATCTTGGTTGATAGTGGCCAATGCTGCAAACTTGCCACCAACCTTGGCCTGGAATATCTCTGCAATTTCAGGGTCTTTTAGTTTGTCCAGATCAAAACGAATGTGCGGCTTTCTTTTTCCTCTATTTAACTTCAGTTTCAGCTTTAGACTAGTTAGGACAAGATTATGGTCACTTCCTATATCTGCACCAGGGAAAGACCTTGTTTGTGCTTTATTGATACTAGATTTGAAATGTCTCGGCACGAGAATGTAATCAATTTGGTTCTTGATTAAGCCTCCAGGTGATTGTCAGGTGATGGTTCGTGATTGCTTGTGGGGATGCAGGGTGTTAGCGAGGGTCAAGCAATGACTTTGTGCGAATTCAAGTAATCTCATTCCTCTATCTTTTGTTTCATCCCAGCCGAATTTTCCAACTGTACCCGCCCATTGTTGGTACGCGTCAGGGCAAACGTTTGCATTCGAGTCACCCATTATTATAAGAAAGTCTTTTCTTGGTCTTCTCTTGATGACTCGTTCTATTTCCTCATAGAATTTCTCCAAAAGGTAATCGCTGTGTCGGAAGTTGGAGCGTACATCTGTATGATCGTGACATTATGGGGTCTGGCACATATTCTTATGCTCAGTCGATTTTAAATTGGTGTGCAGCTAATGACTTACAAATATTTCCTTTCTGACAAGGAACGCTACACCATATTGATATTTGGATTCATCACCGCTGTACCAAGTTTTATGTCCCTCCTCTATTGATGTTTCACCAAACCCTGTCCAACGGGCTTCAGCAAGTCCTATGATGTTCCAACTGTACCGTTGTAATTCATGCGTTAGTTCTTTTACTTTTCCACACTGATACAGGGTTCTTACGTTCCAAGTGCCTATATTTATCCCTTCTCTGGGAAGCATAATTGAGTCGGTTCCAGAGTTATAATTAACGTCCCCATTCTGGTGAGTTGCAGTGAAGTGCGTGGTTGTTAATCTGTCCCTTGACTGGTCCGGCATGGATATCTTTATCTGTTGTCTTTTCATGTTTCATTTCTGTGGGCTCATAGACTTTGTGGCACCCAGCTCCTTTCCAAGTCGTTGATTTCTTATCAGAGTTTACACCCCTAGACTTTCTCAAGAGTGAGTATGACCGCAAGGCAGCGGAGTTTTGTAAACAGAGTTTTCCTTCTCTTATATGAGCAGTCTTACATGGTTAATGATGTTCAACTGCCTGACGCACGTGGTTTTATAGTGCAAGTGGTCTGGTTAAGATGTATAAGAAAGCTTATAGCTAAATGTAAGGCTAATATATACTTGCATGAATAGATACACCTTAGATGACACCATTGTCCATGTAGTTGGATGGAGATTTCATCCTATCTTTCAAAATTTCAACAGAAAGTAGCCTTAATTTTGCTGTTTTTTTAGAAGTCCGCCATCTTGACCGGAACCGGTAATTTAATAGGACAGCTTAAACAAAATGGTAGATTTTTTTTTAAACTACAACCTAAATCGGTAATTATGATTGTTTAATTAGTACTGCCTATCTTTGCCTTTGTGCAAGAGTTACCGGTATTATAAAAAAATATGTTGTAAACAGAGAAGAGAGCACGTACATTAAAAGTCTTTGTTTAAAATAAAATTTGTAAAAAAATGTATTAAAACTTTCACAAGAATTAAAAAAATGAATAAATAAGGTAATTGCAGATGTTTAATAATATATTATAGCTTGTTGTAGAGCAGTCGAATCTTGTAGAATTTAGAAAAGGACCTTGGTGATCTACAATAACAACACCGATGTTCCATACCCATGCAGAAATACGTTAATGACCCGCTCGTAATCCGACCCTCCAACTTTTCCGCCTAGATTTTTGTCCAAAAAAGGTCTGCTGGCGAACAAGTGTATACGGTATATATATATATATATATATATATATATATATATATATATATATATATATATATATATACAAGGCTTTTTTGTGACGGTACACACCGGTACGGGGTACCGGCACCTTTTTCAATGTGGGAAAAAATTATTACTTCTCTTGTATTTTAACGTTTTGTATTATTGGTTAATTATAAAAATAAAATTGTTTTAGACATTTAGTATCTTTGCAGTTCTGATTTAGCTCGCATCCAGGTGCGAACTGGTTGTTAAAAGTTACGAAATCATCACTGAGTACCGGCACCTATTTTTTTTTACAAAAAAAGCACTATATATATATATATATATATATATATATATATATATTAGGGCTAGCACTGATTAAAAATGTAGTTGATTATTCGGGGAAAAATGTAATCGATTAATCTATTAATTTAAATTAATTATATTTTTATAAGGCATATATAAATCCCTTTAAGTTGCGATTCATTTTTTCGCGAAATCGGTTACGTCGCGATAATTCTATGGCTCCCAAATCTTGTGACTTAAAACAAGAAATTTGTTCTGCTATGCAAGAAATATTGAAGAAAAACCCTTTGTTTAAGTATGCCTGCCTAAATAAATAATAATACGAGAGGAAAATATGTAAGTAACAAAAAATATAAATTATAATTAAATTTTAAAAAAAATAAAACTATATAATTTGCAATTGTCACGCAAGTCAGTCTGTCCTTACGCTACTAATTTTAGAAAGCAGGGAAAACCAAATTACTGCACCAATGCACAAAAAGGTGTGCAAATTAAAGATGCGCTGTAAAAAATATTATATGACGTCATTGATTTAGCTCATATTTTCAATTTTAGAAAAGGGAACATTGTAAAAAGAGAATTAGATGGTGGTTAATTATAAATTCAAAAAATAAACCCCTATTATAAAATACTTTGTGTACATTTCAGAAAATTTAATATTTCGTATTTATCAAACAAGGACAAGTTAGTTGGGCTCTTAAAAAAGGTCGGTGCCGTTGGCGTTCTAAAAAAAGTGCATTTTTTATAAAATGAGTAGATTTCAGCTGAAAACTTCCGTCATTTTTGACGGGTGTACGCTAGTATTAGAAATATTTTATTACATTTTAATCGAATTTTAATCGATCAAATTAAAATCGATTTTACATAAGAGATTTTAATCGATTAAAATTTTCAACGATTAAACGATAAATTAATTGTTAATTCTCGCAGCACTATATATATATATATATATATATATATATATACATTATATATAATTATATATATCTCCGCTTAGATTTTTGATCATTCATTGCTATTTACTCAGGAAATGTCGTAAACAGGATAAATAAAATTGAAAAATTAATTTGTTAAAATTAAGAAATATTTTCTACTACTTAAGAATTAGGTTTTTTTTACAAATATGCTAGTGTATTACCCGTCAAACTGACGGACGTTTTGAAAATAAATATATTTCAGGTGAAATTTATTAATTTTGTAAGAATACACATCAGAATAAAAAAGTAATGTAATAGGCGTTGTTATAATATTTCGGAAACCTATTTATATAAATATAGGGTCTTATTTGGGGACGGATTTCATAAAAAACTAATAAAAGATACGAGTAAATATGTAAATGTAGGTATATTGAGAAGGAAGTATCTTATCAGCTATTTGTTAACTCTTCCTTAATTAAAGAAAGCTTGTTTGACTTGAACAAGAAAAAACAGTTTCGTAATTTTACTATGCAAATAATTTTGAGAGCTTATTGATTCCACTGTATTTATGCTTGAAAACATTGTTCCGATAATATATAATCTAAAATTAGAACATTGCTCAATGAGTTATGACGTTTTCCGGTTTTAGAAATGACAAGGCCTATACAGAACTTTCATTTATTTCTATTTTATTCTTTTATTTCCATATTAAACAATTTTATGCGGATGCTCGAAAAGAGTTATTTTTGGCGCAGTAATTTTATTTTCAAGGCTTTTTTTTCAAGCGGTGCACTGCTTTAAAAAATTAGTAGCGTTACGAACGGACGGACGGACAGGACATACATAGCAAATTGCGTATATTGATGCTTATATAAAATGACACCATTACAATGTGTGTTTATTAAAAATCAATTCTTATCATAAATGACATTGTGTATTCTTATGTTTACTACTTTGGAGGTTGCAGATTTTGTCAAGGATTTTTGTCTAGAAATTTAAAATAAAAAACAGTTTCAAACTTACGTGAAAAAACAAACACGGAAGCTCCTAATACGATCAGAGCACATATTTTAACAAACCTTCTGTCATTAACCTGTAATGAAGAACAAATAATTACAACTTCTGGTATGGATATTCATGTCATAAAAATTTATTATTTTAGACAATGATAACAAAATTTAGAGAAGAGTTACATTGTCCTAGAGACGACCAAAAAAAAATACCAACATAAAATAGTCACGACACAGAACCCTTTCAACACATTATTTTTCCTCTATCACTAAGTTAGCGAACCTTTTTTGGACCGCGTGCCCAAAATTCAACCAATATCCAATTATTTATATCATAGTGCCAACACTCCAATTAAACCAGAAAATAAGGGTTTGGCTGAACAAAACAACACACACTTTTGTTAAGACTTAAAGAGCAAAAAGGGGGCCTGGCTTAGATAGTATGATTAAGAAAGTAATATTTTAGTCACATGCCGGCTGATGAGGCTGTGCGTGCCGACTGTGGCATGCGTGCTGTAGGTTCACCATCACTGCTCTAGCACATTCCACTCCGATAATAATTAATTTCAAAAGTATTAAAAATAAAATTCCAGATTTACAGCTACTTATAAAAACAGAAGAACCAGACATAATTGCTGGCTCTGAAACTTGGTTGAACCCCAACATATATAACTCAGAAATATTTAACAACAATTATAATATTTTTAGAAAAGATAGACCAGAAAATTATGGAGGAGTGCTGCTTGCAATCAAATCAAATATGAAAAATAGCTGAAGAAATTACTACACAATCAAATGTTAATATAGAGTCTGTTTTTTTTGTAAAATAGTTACACCAAAATCAATACCACTTATTGTAGGCAGTATATATAGACCACCGAATACCAACCTAGAATACATCAAAAATCTTTTTAGTCAATTAACTTTCATTAAAGAAAATCATAAAAACTCTGTAATTTTGATCATGGGGGACTTCAACCTTCCAGATATAAATTGGAAAAACTATACAACTGATAACCATCAAACAAATACAGATATTAACGAACACTTTATAAACACTATAAGCAACTTAAACCTAGAACAGGTAGTAAAAAAAACAAGGAAAAATAAAACACTAGATTTATTCCTAACAAATAGACCAGGACAAGTGTTAGACTATAAAATAATTCCTGGACTGTCCGACCATGATATTGTTAGGGTCACGAATACAATAAAAACTAAAATTAATAAGATACCTAGAAGAAGAATATATTTGGCATAAATGTAATTCCATAAAACTACACCAATCAGCAGATAAAATTCAAAAAAATTTCCTATGTAAATTTAATACAAATATACCAGAAGAAGAAATTTGGAAATATTTAAAAACAAATCTAAAAACTATTATGGATGAGAATGTTCCAACAAAATTAACATCAAATAAAATTAACAAATGCTGGTTCAATTTTAAATTAAAAAAGCTATGCAAACAAAAAGAGAACTTATTTAAGAAATTTAAGGCTTTTAATTCAAAAAGGATACACAAAAAGTACTTAAGGATTAAACACTTGACACAAAAACTTAGTCGAAACCTCCCAAATGAATATATAAACAATTTAATTTCTAAAAATATCAATAAAAACTTATGGTCCTTTATCAAATCGTGAAAAATTGAACCTACAGGAATAGCCACACTAAAAGGCTCAAATGATAAAACCTATAATGATAATGAGACTAAAGCTAATATCCTTAACACATACTTTGCATCATCATTCTCTGCCTCAGGCGACAAGGAAGTTTTAATAAATTTAAATAAAATGGAAGACATAGACAACATAACTGCAGACGAGACAAGTATACGTTCACTCCTAAAAAACTTTAAAAATAAACAAAGCCACTGGTCCAGATGAATTGGCTGCAATGTTATTAAAAGAACTAAGCAATGAACTGTCCCCAAATCCTTGTAGTTCTTTTTCAAGCCTCTCTAAACCAGGGTAAAGTGCCCCAGGATTGGAAATTAGCTAACGTAACTCCACTCTTTAAGAAAGGTGATAAATCAGACCCTGGTAATTACAGACCTGTATCACTTACTAGTATCACCTGTAAATTACTAGAACACATAATATATAGTAAAATAATTAGCCACCTAGACAAATATAATGCCCTATGCCCACATCAACACGGCTTTAGAAAAAACAGATCATGTGAAACACAATTAATAGGTTTAATAGATGAATTATCAAAAGGCTTAGACAATAAATGATCAAATAGACACAATATTACTTGACTTCTCAAAAGCATTTGACAAAGTTCACCACCTTAGTTTACTTAAAAAACTTAACTACTTTGGAATCTCAGGTCCCTTACATCACTGGATCCAAGACTTCCTTTTGGGCAGGGAGCAAACTGTAATAATTAATAGATCTAAATCTGCACCAATAAAGGTTAACTCAGGAGTTCCACAAGGAACTGTGCTAGGTCCCTTACTCTTTTTAATTTATATAAATGATTTACCCAACAACATCTCAACAGGTACAAAAGTTAGGTTATTTGCTGATGATTGTATAATCTATAGAACAATTAAATCAGAACAAGATAGCAAAATTTTACAAAAAGACTTAGATGAATTGATAAAATGGGAAACTAACTGGAGTATGTCTTTCCACCCAGAAAAGTGTCAACTGTTAAGAGTAACAAAGAAAAAGAAACAAATAAATTCAAAATATTACATTCATGGAAAAGAACTGACCCAAACTAAAGATGCAAAATACTTAGGAGTCTTAATAAATGAGAAACTATCATGGAATCCCCATGTCAATGAAGTTATTAAAAAATCAAACAAAACCTTAGGCTTTATAAAAAGAACTTTAACAAATGTAATAGAGATATAAAACTAAAATGCTACCTCACTTTGGTGAGACCTGTACTAGAATATGCATCTTCTGTATGGGACCCATCCACCAAAGAAAACATTGATAAACTAGAACAAATTCAAAAAAGAGCTGCCAGATTCATTACTGGAGAATATTCGAAAACTGACAAGAATAACACCATTAGTTAAATCATTAAACCTTGAAACACTAGAGGATAGAAGAACCAAGAGCAAAGTAGTAATCATACATAAAGCAATTAATTCTAATTTAGAAATACAACACAAAGATAACTTAATACAACCCTCAGATAGACATAAGGATAAAAACACCTTTCTTATTCCGTATGCAAGAACAAACACATACACATTTTCATTCTTCCCGTCCGGAATTCGGGCGTGGAATGGGTTGCCTGAAGAATCCAGGAAAACCAACACTTTATCAACATTTAAATCTCTAATAAAAATGCAGGACTAAACACAAACCACAGATAAGCGTAGGACGCAATAATCTTCTGTATAGAAGGAGCGTCTGTAAACAGATAAGATCAGATAAGATTTTCACTAAATAGCCCACAGTGCCCTGGACTTCATACCTTCAGCAACTATTTCAGAATTCGCTTCTCCATTTAGCCGAGGACTTTCCGAGAATTTTTACCACTTACTTAATTATCAAGAATTTTGAGTTTTTATTGGCATGCGGAAAGATTAGTCTCTCAAAATCACAAATTTCATTTAACAATTAATTTTTATCTACTGCCCCTTTCTTGGGGATTTAAAATAATAGGCATTCAAAAATTAATTTATACACTGGTATTGTTGATATTGGGTAATCCTAAGTGGAATCAATATACATAATTCCCGTTGTTTGTCTGTATTTATGTATGTACGTATGGAATAATGTTGTTTGTGGGCACTACGATCGATTCCGTATAAAAATGTAATCTGACGTCATTGTTTTATGCTTATATTTTCATTTTTGAAAAGGGAACGATGTAAAAATAGGATTTGAGGATTTATAATTATTATAAAATACTTTGTGTTAATATTTCGTATTTATCAAACACGGATAAGTTACTTATGTTAATTATGTATATTGATTCCCGTTGTCTGTATCAATGTAAGTTATGTGGCGCTGCGATCGATTTTGTATAAAAAATATTATATGACGTCATTGTTTTATAATTATATTTTAATTCTTGAAAAAGGAACGATGTAAAAATAGGATTTGAGGAATTATAAATATTATGAAACTAGACGCCCCGCGGCGTAGCATATGCCGCAGACTTGCTCATGGAGAGTGCAAAGAAACTGGAGGAAGAACGGACCCAAAATAAAGCAAGAAGAAATCAAAACAACGCGAGTGAACGTCGGTTGGGGGGGGGGACTGCCAACTCATTCTTGGTTTCGAGACACTTGCAGGAGAAAATCGGTACACCACTAACTTCAATGAAGTCAGCTATAAAACGATAATCGATTTAAAATCGGATTTACATAATCGATAATCGATTTTCAAAAAACAACAAAAAAAAATAAATTATAATAATAAAAAACAAAAAACAAATAACCCTAGATATTTCTAACCCTCGCTAGGTCGGCCAATCACAGTTTATGTTTAAGGAATGGTAGTAATAAATGGGAGGCGAGTAACAACAACCTCAGTGTGCATGTCTTCACGTTTACTCGCTATTTATTATTTACTTAGTGCTTAGTGTTTGTAATTTCACTCCCCCCCCCCAAAACCGTTCTTTGCACTGTCTATGATGAGCAAGTCTGCGACGTATGCTACGCCGCGGGTCTCTCCAGAGGTTCTTCTTTTCATTCACTCACAGTCGTTTGCCCAAACCCACCTAATTTTGACAACTGTGTCTTTCAGGAAGTCTTCAACCGTCACTATATCATTAGCGGCGTATGCTACGCCACGGGTCAGCTAGTTTTTTCTTATTTTGCTTTGTTCTGGTATATTTCCTAAATAATTGAATATGTAACTTAACAGAAGCTCTTCTTTATGATAATTAAGGAAAGGCGTGTCAGAAATGTTATGATATATATAAATATATGTATTTAATTCCACAAAGTACATATTTAATTTTTTTTATCTTAAATTAATCATCAAATGGCAAAGATAACTCCAATTAATTACAAAAAAAGATATAACATGAACTATTTAATTATTTCAGTGAGGTAAAGTGGACAAACTTGATGATTGCAAATTTTATCTTAGTGAGAACTATTTGATGAAGTAGTAATCTGCCAAAGGAAAGTTGTCCAAAAACATTATTAAGAGACAACTTTAAAAGCTTATTTGGCAGAATATATTAGTGCCTTTGTGGGTATAATGTTATTATGTGGTCCTGTTCATTGTTTTCATATTCTACTTGTCAAATTGTCAAAATCTCTTTTTCCCCACTAGCCTCCCTGCCACCCCCTCCTTCTAACAGGATCTTACTTCCCTGCAGTTAACGAGGTTTTTATGTGTATCAAATGTTTCGAATGGTCTACTATTATCTCTGTCTTTTGTTAGTCCCATAACCTCGTAGTTGTAGGGGGTTCTAATGTTTCCGTTAGAGCATTCTCGGGGCATGGTAGACCTGGCAGCGCCCTTCTCCTCTCCAGGTGTCAGCGGAGGACTTTCTTAGCGTTAGTCAATCATCAATATTTTTTGGGGGGCTTTAACGTGGGATCGATCCCACGCCCCTCAGCTTGTGAGGGGATCGCACTATTGACTTCGCTATCCAGCCGCTATCTCTGTCTTATTGTTGTGTAACTGTAGCATTAAAGAGAGGGAGAGAGAGGAATGCAACCCCCTAGAAACTAGTAATAAAATCAACATTACACATGCTGAGGAAAAAAAAATAACACGATTAAAGGAATATTAATTTATATAATTATACAATTGCTAAACATAAAGATATACATTTAGAAAGAATTAAAATTTAAATTTTGAAGTCCCACACTATATCTTTGATATTTGTAATAAATGAATGTTCTTTAACAATAGGTTTAGGAACACGTAAAGTATCTACGACAAAATGCCACATTGGGCCCTTAAAAGCTTTTTATATATAACGCAATGTTTCACATAGGATTTACATTAAATAGAATATCTCCCCATTTAAGTGTAAAAGATAATATAGTGTACTTTACTACTTTATATCTAGTATTTAATACTATTTATTAAAACATTAATTATCCTATAAATGGAGAGTATCTGCTTTCCACTTTGTGACATTGTCAACGTGAACGATACAACTTTTACAATGCGTTGAATGAACGAACTTGAACGAAGTTCAACGAAATGTGTAGCGTGTACCAAGCGAACAGTGTTGTACTGTGAACTGTGCGTGTAGTGTGATGTACAAGAAGTCGTGACCTAGAGCCATAATAAAACTTTTCTTTTATTCTGACGATTTAAGTTTAATATGCTGTTAGTTAATTTAGTTTGTTATCTTATGTAGGTAAGTAAAAATTATACTTATAACTTTTTAACTTAATATATTTTTCTCCTATTGAAATTGATTCTTTTACTATATTTGGAGTAGATTTGAATGATTTCATGATCAACGCTTGTTAATTTGTTTATTTTGTAAATATTAAATAGTTTAATGTATAACTTAATTTATTACTTAAATTATTTTTTATAATTATAATATTCACGATAGACTAGAGTTTTAACATTATATGGCTGAATAGGATATAACTCGGGAGATAAGCAACATTTTTATTTTTAAGTTCGCAAATCAAATCACAATTGCAACTGCCATTTAAAGTTTAACGAAAACAACAACAACAAAGAATATAAAATTATTGCAATGATATAACTTACATCATATAATTAAAATGTTTAAATGTAAATACTAAATTGAAAGTAGTGAATGATTGACTACTGTCAACGTTCTAGTCAATGACAAAGAAGTTAAAAAATATTTCTGGTTATTGTTTTTTACTTTTTATATAATTGTTTATAAACTTATTAATATTAATTAAATTTGATTTAAAAAATTCGAATCTGCCATAAGTATTTTCTGAATCCGGATAGTGGCGAAAATCCCGATAACCGGTCCGAATATCCGGCATTCCGTATATTCGGCTGTCCCCTACTGCTAACCAATCGGTAAACTTTATCATAAGACACATTGATGTAACACACCAAAATCTATATGACTGTTTAATATTAAACAATTCTAAACACAGGATTTAACTGAATGATAGACCAATGAAATATCTATAACTCCTTGTAAGCGAAATGCCAAACAGCTTTTCGGTTCATAAAAAACATAGATCTCTCTGAGTTAAACAAGAAAATAAAAAAAAATTGATTTTCCAAAAAAATAAACCATAACTTAGCCTATTTTAGAAAATTATGAAGCCTGTGTTTACGTCATCTTTGTAATGGAAAAACAAAACCTAAAAAAATATTAAACAAAACAAAGACAAAAAATAATAATTTTCACTTAAAACAAGAATAAAATATGTCACCCTAGAGTAGGCCTGTCAACGGGTACCCGGGACCCGGGTACCCGATGCCATGTGATTACCCGGGTAGTAAAATTCCTCCCGGGTACCCGTGAAAATGTGGCTTCAATGTCTATATTAACGGAGGCCAAACTTCGGCTCCCATGCGGCATTTTTGTGTTTACATTGTGGCTCGCGAAATAATTTATAATATGAAATTTTTTATTTTTTTTTAAATGAGCTGTAAAGTACATCTATGGACAAATATCAGACTCTGTCAACGGGAAGTATCTGTCAATGGGAAATAAAATACGGTCCCAACAAATTGCAATGTATTTTAATACATCTTTTTTCTCTCAACGTGAAACAGAAATCGCAAAACACAAAAAGGTTTTGGTTCTTTAAAAGAATCATATAAAGAAAACAAAAGTCTTCTGCCAAAAATAAGGATGGACTGCTTAGAGATGAAAGACGCTATGTTTGTTAAAAAAAAACAACTCTTGCTTTGACACTAACTGTGCTTTGAAATACGCCGATTGATACTAGTAGTCTAGCTAATGTTGCTTATATACCCCTCTCTCCTCCCTTCACTCCTTGCATTCGCGTATACTTCTTGTCTTCAGTAAACACGTGGTGACCTAGAAAAACTAATTTTATTAATGCGTACAAGGTTATCAGTATTTAAATTTAATAAATTAAATAGTTACTAACAGTGTAGGGTGAGCAGACGATGCCGTGAGGATGGACTGCATAGAGAAGAAAGATGCCGTGTTTTTTTTTCTTTCTTTCATAAAAGCACATTTGCTTTGACACTAACGTTGCTTTGAAATAGTCGACAGTGTGTCATTGATTGATACTATCTAATGTCGTTTTTACCCCCCCCCCAATCTGTCTTCACTTCTATAACCCAGTGCTTCTCAAACTTTTTAGTATGGCGGACCGGCAGGAATTGAATTTTTTCGATTGCACCAGGAAACGGTAAACTATTTTCCCGGTACTTACATCGTAGCGAAATGTATTTTATTTCCTTTTATTTCTTTCATTTATTAGCTTATTGTCAAAAATGGCAAATTCTATTGTGTTAATATTATTGGTAGCAATCGGAGGATTATAATTATATTTCGCTCTCATTTCTTGATAACTTCCGCGGACCACCAATTTGAAAAGCACTGCTATAATCCACACCCCTTGCATTCGCGTGTGTTTCTTGCGTTCATTAACACGTGTTTGCCTTGCCCAAAATTTATATTAATAATACACCCAAAGTTAATAAGATGGGTAAGACGTCGTGTGGAATCAGGCAAATCGAGTTGACAGCGACACGGCAAAATGCAACCATTGTAAGGAAAATGTGTCTGTGAAGGGTGGCAACCCAACGCGATAAAACGCCATTTCAACGCTATTCATAAAATTGATATTTATAAACAAACCGCCGATTCACCAAATATCAGAAATGTTTTGGTGTCAACAAAAGCAGTACCACTGACCAAAGCACGATCACTTGAGATTTTCCGCAGTATTGTGTCCTTCATCGCCATTAGCATCGACTACCGACGCCAAGTGGATATTAACATTCACGGTATGACACTGAACGTTACGTCATTGCTGTTGATATTTTTTTTTGCATGTTTAGTTTACTATAGTTTTAGCTTATGAGTATGACGAATTCATTTACAGCAGGAATTGAATTCAAGGTTTTAGTGCATCATAGTTAATTGTAGTGCATTAGTAATAGCATGTTACTGGAAGCAAGCCGTTGGCTACTACTACTGTGTGAAATGAGATGCATTGATGGAGGATAGGTTGCATTGTATAGCGGTCATGACGGGGAAAATTATGTGACTTTTAGAACGGGTAACCCGGGTACCCGTTCGAAATTTTCATGGGTACCCGGGCAGCTTTTTTCAACAAAATTGACAGCCCTACCCTAGAGACACATTAAAAACAGTTTGAGATTATTTTTAATGCTGCAATTAAATTAATAGCATATCATAACTGATGTGTACTGTATTGCACATAAAGTAATCTGGGACAGTCAAATATTCCAATGTTTTGAAAAAAATGTATCTGCAAGATCCGAACGAAAAGGAAATTGGCCTTATCACTTAGTGTGAAATCACCTTTTGGCCAAGGACAGGTGTAATAAGACACACAAAAGAAACGCACCAAACTGTGATAACTCATGGCTTATGCCATGAGAATGGTTCGTCATTCAGAACGGCCTAAAAAGTAATTGTTTTTGGGGCGGGATGTTTAGTTTGAAAGAAACGAGGAAAACACATAAATTGTTAAACACTATTCAAAACTATTATATAAACACAAATTGAAAGTCCCAAAATGACTAGGAAGCAATAAGTTTCTGTGTGTATGTGGAAAATGGTAACCAGGATGATAAATGACATTATAATGTGCAACCAAACACTCTGAGAAATTCATAACACAACTTTTGAAAGCATAATACCGTTCTTTGGTGGCCTTAAATTGATAATTGATTAATCAATAACACTTTGCAATAGAGCAGCACTCAACAAGTACACTGAGAACTGAATCGATTGTTTGGGATTCATATTTAGCAATCACTTTGTCATTTGGGATTGTACATAGGCATGCCACAAGATGTAATTAGATTCCCGCCTTCTTGTTATAACATTAAGGAATGACTATAGGATTTATTTGAATTTAATTTTGTTGTGTTGAAGGAGTCCATTAGTAAATAACAGATGTGTATTATTTTCAACAATGTGCAACAAAAGAGCAACAATTAGATTTGAATATCATCAATTGTCTATCTAGATGCTGATTGAAAGATTGATAATAAATGCATATTCCTGTACCGGTCAGATGTGTGTGTCCACTATGGCAGGGCCGGCCTTAGGCGTAGGCAAACTAGGCAGCTGCCTAGAGCCTCCGATTAGTCTCATCATTAGTGGGGGGCCTCGCACAAGAATTTATCCGTATATATTTTTTTTATTTATCTATTACATTTGAGGACCACAAATTCACTTCGTCTAGGGCCTCCAAATCCCTAAGGCTGGCCCTGACTATGGCTATGATAATATTCGATTGATGCTTTTGTCAGTAACGGTTATCATGCAAGTAGTGTATTGCTGTATTGCCTCGCTATTCACGTTGGTTGAGCTCTTAACCCGACCTAAAAGACGAAAAACCGCGAATATTGGATACAGTTTTAATATACATTTTTATGAAATAATATACTGTACTAAACGCTTCCAAAACACTTTCTAAAGACACTCATACTCATTAATGCAGTAATAATGTGGTACAGTTGTATTCATGATAATGTACATTAATTTGAATTTTGTACTGCAACAATTTTTTTTTAAAATTTACAAAGACACGTTAAGTACATGAGGACATTACCACTGCATCGCATACTGTAGTACTGTATCTGTAAAGTTATTTTCTATCCCTACAACATATGTATTAAAATGGACCAAAAAAATGGAGCAAATGTAAATGCAAATTAAGACAGATAAATACTGAAGGCACAGTTTAGGTAATAATACAGTACAAAACAGTACCCAGTGTCGTAACAATGGGTTGGCATCAGGCCAGTTGCCAAGGGCGCCGGCTCAAAAGGGTAACACTAAATCTTTTTTTTTAATTTTTTAAATTTCAATAAATACAGTCGGAACTCTCTAAGTCGAACTCAAAAGGACCCTACAAAAAAAATTCGACTTACGGAGTTTTTGAGTTAGGGAAAATGGCGTAGTAGGCGCCGATTAATCCAGGACAATGTAGATATTGAGAGGTGGGGGAAACAGCCATACCGGCTAGTGGGCTTGACAGAAAAGAGCGGCGGTGTCTGATGTTTTATATGAAAGGAGCCAACTTGCTTTGACATACCGACAAAACCCGTGAATGGAGACACCTTCCCTTCACTCCCCCACTTAACTCCCTCCACAGTGCGATGGGGGAGTAAGAGTTTCTTTTTAAAAAGAGTCACAGCGTGCAGCAAAGGGACGCGAATTAGTTACCAGTCGTTTTTCTAGTCCTTGTCATTTATTGTAATTGCAAGGGTGGCTTAATCCCTTGTTGAATACACTAAAATAAGAATGTACGTCAATTTGCGTGGCTCTACTCTTTCCTGTCAAGCCTTCTAGCCGCCATGGCTGTCCCCCCTCTCAATATCAACATTGTCTTTGAATAATCTGCGTATATTTCACCAGTTTCTCTAGCTCAAAAACTGAAATAAATAAAGAGCAATTTATAATTGAAGTAAAAAGCTTTAAACACAAATTTATTTAACTATCTCAAAACAAATAAAAAACGATGACATGTTTCATTTAGATCTTCTAAATGTTCTTGCTACATGGGAATTGTAAGAATCATACCCAAATATCGAACTAGGTCTGAAACATTTCTGACAATGCCAACCACAGTAGCCACTTTTGAAAGAAGTTTCATCAAACTAAAAATTATCAAAAATTACTATTGGGATCGACTTCAGGTCAACACCGCACATCATCTCTAGCTCTTCTTTCGATCGAAAGTGAACTTACAAGTCAAATAAACTTCGATGAAATAATCACTAATTTTGCAAATGTTAAAGCAAGAAAAGTTAAGCTTTGAAACTTTGATATAGGACATTGGAGTGGATCGGCGAAGTGTTACTTAAATTTAATTTTAATTATGAATTTCTATAGCTATGTATAAGATAATGAGTATGAAACATTGACACTATTGTTTTTATTTATAATACATGATGCTTCAAGTTTTGCTCTATTCTTTATTGACGCAACAATATCCCGTTTTATCGACCAATTTATTTGGTATTATTTAGTAAGTAATCAACTGCAAATTAGTATTGTTCCTGTATTATGCATTTTTTATATTCACAGTGTATGACTGTCACTGTCAGACTACGTAATAATTGTGATAAATAAAATAAGAGAAATTCAAATATTTTTTCTAAAAAATGAAAAAAATCGCTAAGCTGAAACTTGTCAATTTATCAATGGTGAAAAAATTAAATAAGCCAAGGGTGCCTAAAACCTAGTTACGCCTCTGATAGTACCATGCGATAAGTTAAGAGCCTAACCAGTGAATATGTGGGGCCGCGAATAGGGAACTGCGAATAGGTGAGGGTATACTATATAAGTTTCCCTTGTCGTGATAGTACTGTATTGACGTCAAACAATATTTAATCTACATAATACAATATGATATTTGAATAACTTGTTTCTCTTGTATTTCTAGATTCTTGTTTGATCTATAAAAAAACAATTTTTTTATTGTAATTCTTGTATAATGGCTGGCTTTACCATTACTTGGTATTTTTTTATTCAATAAATATTTTCCCTCCAAATATAGATCGAAGTATATGTTTCGAACTTAATATAAATTCATGTTATTTATTGCTTCGTAGTTCTTCGACAGATAACGATGATCATGAAATACACAGCCACAATACTTTACTTTTTTGTTTTTTGTTTGAAATTCCGCTTAAAACTAATCCAATTATGTCCAAAGTATTTAGTCTTCAACGAGAATATCCAAAGCGATTCCATTAATTACCAGACGAAAAAAAAACACGCCCATTCATTAGAGATGACACTAAACCGCAATCGACACCTTCAGCTTCCGTATACTTGACTAGCAGGTGCGCATACCAACCTTTAAATTCGGCATTTTTCCGTTCCAAGTCGTAAGACTGTCCTCTCAGTTCGCACAACACACAAGATTAAAGGAAAGCATAAAAAAAAGAATAACCAAACAACCAAACTGTTCTGAACGACTTGCTTTGACTGTTATCAACACCACGTGACGTTTTTGTCGTTAACGTCCGCGCAACACCCTGGCCAGAGACCCGGCGCGAACCATCTTAGCCCCACACCGCCAACTAACCAACGACGCATATTGCATTAATTTTTTGTTTATTATAGTAGGCATGAAATTGTTATAGAGTGATAGAGAATAAATGTTAAATTTAAATGTTGAATTGAGAATTGAGTTTATTTCATTCTTTACGACAATCACTAATTATTGACCCAGCAGTCAAGAGCAAATATGGGCAGTTAAGAACTTAAGATGGAGGATATGATTATTTTGGATCTTTATCAGGATTTTAACCATTGTTCACTTTAAGCTGCATGGTTGCTCGACAGCGAAGGCATCTGACTGTCACCGCAAAGGAGTTTAGAATTACTGCGCATCTATATTTGTAAAATATGGCACAAAAATTGCATTCTGTGCAACTTTGCGCTAGAGGATTTCTTATTACCATGCACGCGGACCAACGAAACGTAGAGGAAACATTGGCTTAAGTGGAATATTTTCATTTAATTCTTAGTTATTTTTTTTTAACTTTTCAACTGTTAGTGAATATCTATGATATCTAACGTTTTTCACCTACATCATGATGGTATGATTAAATAACTAACTTGAGAAAAATGTTCATCATTACAATAAAACTGATCTCTATAAATTCTAGTTTGAAACAAATCCCTTTGCAAACATACCGTGCGCAAATATGGACAATATTTATTTGTGCCAACTATATTTTTTTCTGGTTCTTTTTAATGGACGCCGTCCAGGAATTTTCATTACACAAAATACGCTTCAGTATCCACCACCATTGCCCCACATCTAACACCTACCTACACCATTACCCAAAGCCCACCCCAACCGCCCTTAAAATCACCCACCCAACACTACCATGCACCTTGTTCATCTGGGCGTTAACACGTTTCAAAGACCCAACGTTCCCACGTGTTTTATTCATCTGTGCCCAATAGCATTCCTCCGACCATTGGGCACTTAATGTGTTCCGTGTACAGTTGAAAGACTCTTTAGAAATACTCAACATCATGTCTTTTAGGTAGTTCTTTTTTAAATCCTTTATATTAACTCGTGGTGTCTGCACCCTTGATTGCTTGATTGCTTGAATGCTTGATTGCTTGATTGCTTGTCACCAAAACTTTTGATCAATTTTTAACCCACTTGCTCGTAAGCTAGCGAGCTCAAATTTTGCAGGCAGTTTTGTACCGATAATAAAAACCATGTATCAAAATGTCAGATCGATCGCACGTACCGTAATTAAATTATTGATTTTTTAGATTATTTTATTTATTCCTATGTATCATGCTATTTTTTGATATAGAGCGTCGCGCTGCGTATTATATTGAACAACATTTCTGTCGCGCAATAAGGTGCGTATTTCATTGACAACTTTTTTTATAAACATATTCCTGATCGGTGCGCAATATATTAAACATGTTTTACGAGACAACTACAATTTTGTATTTCTGGATGGTCTGGCGCTGCGTATTATAATGAACATTCTTGTAGTTACGTCTCGTACATAAAGGATTTATAGTGAAAAACTTGGTTTTTTACGTGTTTTTTTTTATTAAACCTCTAATACAACTCGTAATCAAAAGTTTAGGATGTTGTTTAAAAAGAAATTATTAGTAGTAACTTGGTAGGCCATTGCTGGCGGTCAAAATTGAGTTGAGGTCATTCAGGTTTTGAAAGTCACCCTCATAGCTAGGAGTGAAGAGAGAAGAGCAAGGAGAAAGGGGAGGAGGGTCAGAGGAGCCAGAGTCAACGCCATCGCCCCTTGTGGACGGACGGATGCCCTATAAACTTTTGACGGAAAGGTGTAACGTAAAAACTTTGATTGGGTTTGATATTTTGAGTGTATCTGTTAAATTTTGAGATTAGGAATAGAATTATTGGCAAGCGTGAATCTTTTTAAATCCCTTATATTAACTTCACCGCCGTCTCTCTCTTACTCTCTCTGTCTTGGGTTCGTGGTTGGTTGGTCGGAAGGGCGGAAAAATAAAAGTAAAAAATGACCAACTTCCCGTGATGCTATCAAGCTGAAATTCAGCACATAAACTCGGGTTACCTAACAATGCATCGTATCAACTTTTCAGATCGATCTAATGTACCGTAATTAAATCAATGCATTATTAATTTATCTCTATATATAGCATGTTCAGTCGTTTTGCTAGAGTTGACTTCCACGGCTCAGTGGTTTCATTTCAGATTTCGATGTCTGGGGGGTCTGTCACGGTCTGTTGCTTGTTGCGCATTATATTAAAACATATTAATACTTTTAGTTAGGCCTCATAAATAAGGGATTTATAGTCGAAAACATTGTTTTTACGGGGTTGTTTAATTAAATCCCTTACATTAACTTCACTGACGTCTCTCTCTGTCTCTCTGTCTTGGGTTCGCTGTCGGTCGGTCGGGGGGAGGGTAAACAAAAGTAGCGGCCCGTTTTTGTTTGAATTCACATGTCACGCTGAGTTAAGGCCAGCCATCCGTGACAACACCTCCCCCTCCCCACACACCATTTTTACGGCGAGGTGAGATCCGTCGGATTCAGTCTGTAAATGTTTGTCGCGTTTAAGATACTCAATACTTTTAGATATGTCTCATATATAAGGGATTTGTAGTCAAAACTTTGTTTATATGGGGTTGTTTTTAAATCCCTTACATTAAGTTCACTGCCGTCTTTCTCTCTCTCTGTCTGTCGTTCGTCGTCGGGCAGGCGGGAGGAAAAACAAAAGTAAAAAATTACACACTTCTTGTGATGCCATTGAGCTGCAATTCGGCACATAGACTCGTGTTACCTAAAAATGCATCGTATCGAAATTTCAGATCGATCGAACATACCATAATTAAATTCATGCATTTGTAGTTTATCTCTACACAATGTATGTAATTCAATTTCACTGGGGTTTTTTTTTACATGACAGTTCAGTCACGCGTTGACGCCACCCGTCGATTCCTACACTCCCGCCCGTCCCTTCCCCAGTTTTTAAATCCAGGGGATATCACTCGGTGTCAATATGTAAATGTTTGTCGCGTTTGAACATAATCAATATGGGATTTATAGTCAAAAACTTAGTTTTTAGGTGTTGTTTAATTTTAAAATAGTTTTTTTATTTTTTTGTTTACAGTAATATTTGCTTACTTCACACAATTCCTAGCCCTTCTTCGGATGGTGGTAGCTTACTTGCTGACTTTATCCAGACAACACAAAAAAAAACAGATTTTTATTTCCGCCTCGTAAATGCGTAAAGCTATCAACATAGTTCGAATCTCCAGAAATATTTACTCCTTGTTCACTGTCATCTATTTTATTAGTATATATATAACAACGATTTTTTCTAATGCAAGTGTTCGGTTATTCAAATAAACGCGTGAAACGAGGTAATAAACTAGCGGGAAAAAGCATTAAAACAGCCATTAGCGCCTCATTTTGCTAGAAAAATATCTGACGTACTAGAAAAATTTAATTTTAAATTAGGTTTTGTATGTTTTGTGTACACTGTAAAGCCCTTAACTTACATCAGCAAATAATCGGTCGAAAATACCTTAGATATTTCGTGTTTACTGATGCCATTGGTTTCTGCTGTGAATTTCATTCAGGAGATACACTCAATCACCATCAGTTCCAGGCTTTTATTCGAAGGATCTCATTGTGTATTTTGTTACGTATCTAATCACACATCAATGTGGTGGCCCAGTCCTAAATTCGATTTTACAAGCTTCGATAAAAGGAAGAGCCACGTCTATCAGAGCATAATGGCTATCAAATTTCTGATTGTGGTGACGGTCACAATCCAAATGAATGAACTAATCTCAAAACTTGAGAGGAAGAAAAATATGACCTAGACTGCGATCTCTACAGAATCATCAAATGATCTCGGAGATTGATGTCATTGTTTGAGATATATTGGGAAGTAAAAAAAAACTGTTCTTATTTTCAATGTTTCAAGGAGCTTTGTCCAACAGCCACATAATTCGTCCACCTCTATTTTATTAAAAAAATATTATTTGTTACTTAAAAAATATTTTTTTTGGATTGATTTTCAAACATGGACAAGAATGAAAGTGGATCCTGGAAAATAAATAATTTTACTTTCAAACGCACATCACCAAGGTAAAAATAAAACGGATCCTTGAAAATAAATAATTTTGTTTTATTTTTACCTTGGTGATGTGCGATTCGAACTACAATTATTGAAAGTCATATATTTTCAGACAAATGTTTTTTTTTAAAGAGATGCGGTTGTAGAAAATGTATTGAATGTATATGATGCTCGGATAAATTTGTGGCTATGAAGCGGAAGAATTTTGCCTCTTTCAAAACATCAGTGTTTGGAACAAGTTATATCGGTGTGAAAACTGTTTCAAAAATGAAGTACACTAAATCAACACATCGACTGATGAACATTTGAAAAGCTATAACTTTAATTAGATGCAGCAATTCCCAACTAAACATTGATGATATTTTGAAAGCCGAATGCCAGATTCACAATTTTCATGAACGTTGTTGCTTTTGTTGTGAGATTCGTATAAGTGCACACTAGGTCGGATGTAACTACATTTAATGTTTTTTGTTAAGGTGATTTGGAGTATAAAAAATTATAATTAAAATTATTTGCTGGTTAGCTTTTGTTTTTGTTATTTGGTTTTATTTCCCTCCAATTACCCATGATTAACACGTTAGGCCAAACTTAAAATTAGTTTTGGGCCTAAAATTGTTTTACGGCCCACGATAGACATGATAATAATATAATCTAAATTTAACTCTAGCTATTTTCATAAGATAAAGTTAAAATAATACAGTAGAAATAGTGCAATATAAGCCATGTGATTTGAAACATATTATTGATAATTTTTGCTTTAAAAAATCAGATATTATCCTATGTATTTGAGGTTTTTTGGTAGACAAGAAGTTTATTTTAAAAAAAAATTAATTAAATGTTTTTGAAAACATTTTGTGAACACATTCTTTTTCAGAGTCTCGAGTGTTTGATTAGACATATTCTAAGATTTTGTCCCCTAAAAGACGTAGAATGTATGGTATGTAGAAGAAAAAAATAGCCCAAATTTATTTCGTTATTAATGGAGTTTTTAATCTACTTATCGACTTGTGAATTAATAAAACAGTCATGATGTTCAATGCAACTTTAAAGAAATCAATCTTTCAAACACACAAAACAGAAGAGAAAAAAAAACCGTTGAAATCACGAATAAAACCATACAGAGGGAGTTTTTTTTCTCCCTTAAAACTTAATTTGTTCCGATCCAACTCAGAGGTCTTGTAAGTCAACGCCTGCCATCAAAGGTATTCCTTTAACTAAACATCTACTTTAATAAATAGTGATGCCGTGAGCCAACCAGGCCGACCGCCAACCATAAGGCCCCACCCTAAAATATCAAAAGTCTTGCCTTTCTGACTGATCTTCAGTAAAGCAAAGATCACAAGCTAGAATGGGTTCCCTTCCCCTCCCCCTTTAAAGTTAAATAAAAAAAAAGGTTAGAATTATAGCAAGTCTTTGGAATATATGTTTGTATTCGAAAACTAATACCACCAATTAATGAGTCTTTACTAGTTTATGTAATACGTGTTGGGGTGGGATTATTAATAATTTTTTAAAAAACTTGAGCTTTCAAGGGAATAACTTTCGTTTAAACTAATTGCAGGGGAATAAATGAAAGTTTCAAATAAACGTAAATGTTACATTGATGTGTGATTAAACGCAGCATTATAAGGTAAGTATCTCCATAATACGACATGGAACGGGCTCGAACGAGAAACGCGAGAGTAGCCGAAATCGGAACCCAATTGGAATGGGATCCTATTAAAATACATGCTAAAAGGAATGTGTTGATTTTTTTTTAATTTATTTTTTTCAACTTATATAGTGCAGTTTCCGACCTACGGCTGCATTCACCACGCATTACAAATATTTCCAAAAACCCTTTGAAAGGACATTGTACTCTCAATCGTTATAAACATGGTTAAATACAAAAAAAAATTATCTTCAAATCTCAAGGTGAGGCGTACATCCGTCACAGGCGGGTGGTTTGTTGGAGCGAGACCAGCGAACCTTATCGCAAAGCTGGCAAAAGAGGTTTCGTGGACAAAAAAAATGTCGGCTGCATGGTCTATGTGTCGCTCTATTCATGACAGTCAACAGAAAGAGCGTCGAAAGAGGCCGTGTGACAATATCTGTCTAAAAAACCACATGGCATGTGCGATTCTAGGCTACACACATGATCAGGTGTCATATTGCGTAAGCTTGCCAATGAGAGAACCAGATTTCTTGAGGAAACGGATTCGTATTTAGGAAAGTTGTTTAAAAAATAAAAAATTTGCGGGATCCCGTTGTGCAAAATTATCATACTAAGATAGACATGTATAATAAACTGAAATATGGTATCTTATCGGGAAAAGGGATTTGACGTAAAATGGGATCTTATTATGGTATTATTTTTTGGATACATGATCCGATTGAGTGAAATGGAGTTAACCAAGAACAAGACACCATTATTAGTAGTGAGAATACTGGGTTACGTGGCTTTATAAAACATGATAATAGATGGAGAAAAGGGATAATCCCAGAATGGGATCCCATAATGCAAGGGAATGATAATGGGGTATGTAAATACAACGAAATATGAAAACATACTAGTGAAAGGGATTCAAGTAAAAACGGGATATAAACTTGAACGGCATCCGATTATGGAACGGGATCATATTGGGTTATGTAATACTACAGAAGAATGTAATCATATCGAGGAAAGGGATTCGACTAAGAATGGGATCGCATTGTGCACAGGGTTGTTCTGTGTGGGGTCTGTTCTTATCTTCTCTTGTCTGTTACAGATACTCCTTTTGTACAGAAGATTATTGCGTCCTACGCGTACCTAAGGTTTGTGTCTAGTCCTGCATTCCCATTAGATTTTTAAATATTGATAAAGTGTTTGTTTTCCTGGTTTCTTCAGGCAACCCATACCGCGCCCGAATTCCGGATGGGACGAACGATAATTTGTATGTGTTTTTTCTAGCATACGGAATAAGAAAGGTGTTTTCTTCCTTATGTCCATCTAAGGGCTGTATTAAGTTATATTTGTTTTATATTTCTAAATTAGAATTTATTAAGGAGTACACAATAGGATCCATACTGCAAGTCCTAGACACGCCGGGTTTTATTAGCTAGTATTTCTATATAACTATAAATAATGTGTAGTAAAAATGCTCTTACTTGATCAAATTAGTGGAGTTGCTATGGGAACGAAAATGGGACCAAGTTATGCATGCATATTTATGGGCCATTTGGAACACCTATGGAGTGAAAATTACAAAGGTATCTCTCCAGAGTACCACAAGGGATACATTGACGATTGCATTGGAATTACAAAAATGAACATGCAACAATTGCAAAGTTTTATTGACTTCGTAGGTAACTTCCATTCTTCGATCAAATTTACTTCAACAATCCATAGGAGTGCTGTTAATTTTTTGGATATACAAATTAAATTGAATGAAAATAAAATATTCACATCAATTTTTTACAAGTCTACAGACAGCCATAGTTTCCTTATGTATACATCGTCCCATCCTGAATCTTGTAAGAGCTCTATCCCATTTTCGCAACTATTGAGACTCAAAAGACTCTGCAGTGATGAGGCAGACTTTTTGGAGAAAAGTAATGAAATGCAGGACTTTTTTCGAAGAAGGTCATACCCGGAAACAGTTTTAATATCCGCTGTCAATCAAATTAAAGGCATGACCAGACAGGACACATTTAAATCATCTGTTTGTTATCAATGTGATCGATCCAAATTTATTTTAACTTTTCAACCTCATAATTTTAAAGCCCGCCAGGTGATTCTCAAAAACCGACCAATCCTTATGGCTGACCCTCTAACTCAGCAGGTCTTCAAAAACCTCCTCTTTTTGCTTTCCGGAGAGATAGAAGCCTGAGAGATATTCTTGTAAGAAGTCACCTTCCCACAATGAAAGCACATATTGGAACAAAAGGTTGCAACCGTAACCGTTGCAATACTTGTCCATATGTGATGGAAATTAACAACATTTCTTTCCCTCTTGAAAAATTCTTAATAAAAATGGATTCACTTGCACAAGTCGCAACGTGATTTATGCAATTCTTTGCAAGAGGTGTAATAAAATTTACGTGGGTGAGACTGGTCGTCGTCTTGGAGATCGGTATAGAGAACACCTGCATAATATACATAAACAGGCTCAATGTCCTGTGTCTAAACATTTTAACAGTGTTGACCATAACGGCATATCAGATATTGCAGTAACTGGTATTTTATATGCAAGCAGTAACCATGATAGAATCCACATGGAAAATAGACTCATAAAAAGATTTGATACGTTGGCTCCATTTGGAATTAACCAAATTCATAATTTTACTTAACTGCAGAATCTTGTTCCCGATGTGGTTTTTACTGTAACTTTGGATACTTCCCCTTTTTCCTATATCCTGTGTCCATGTTTGTTTTTGTTTTTCCTTTCTTTTTATTTAACATAAATATTTTAAAATACAATATGTTTTAAGAATGTTATTATTACGTATGTAAGTATTGTAAGAATGTATTTTATGTTGTACTGATGAAGGCATTAGCCGAAACGTTTACTGTCGTATCAGTCTAAAAATAAAGCTCAAATTTATTGTTTTCATTGCACAATTTGTTTGTGTATTTTGTATCTTACATATAGTGCTGTTGACTTCAATGTCGATATCGTAAATCTTATCATTAGTTACGTTTAGTAATGTATGAATGCGCAATAGCAATTTTTCAGTTTTTTTCTTTTCATGTTATGATTTAAAAACATTTTTAACTCTAATAAACTTTTTAAAAAAAAGAAAAAAAAGAAAAGCTATAACGAGCGTATGCAATAAAAGGTGTTGAAGACCTATCACGCGTTTCATGATTTGGACTAAAGATACATACACCGATTGAACCTGTTGACCAGAATTTCTTCAAGCGATAATATCAAGTACCCTATGGTTACCTGAAAAGTGAGACCACGATAAAATCCAATTTTTTAAAGGGGGGGTGGGTGGTATTGTGTTATTTCGTGGCTGTAGCTCTGGTTGAAGGGTCTAGACAAGCCTATCCCAATATTGACAGCATTTTTTGTCATCCTCAAAAGAGAACATACCAATGACTTCCGTTTGCTGGCCGTAGAGGAGGGGGGAAGCGAGGAGTTTCTCAAAAGCCTGTGTTGATACATGACTTGACAAAATCATTTGAATATGCCTTCGTGACGCCCTTAAATTTTTTTCACTACCAATGAAGAATAATCTGTTATTGATTTCCGCTCAAACATTGGTTGATACTATGGCGGATTAAAAAGGGGGGGGGTGGGGCTGAACGCGCTAAAGCCAGGGGCCACCGATGATTCAGGATCCCCCAAATTCAGTATATTCAATAATAAAGGTGGACAAAAGTTTGCATGAATCCGTAAAAATGTAATAAATTAAATAAATTAACAAAAACTTATCAATTAATCTTTTCGCTATTCGGACCCCATGGCCTTGGTAATCGAAAACCTTTATTTGATAGGCTCAATAAGAGAAAATATTAATAAATACTATTTATATCTTTTAAATTTACCAATTTTACATGATCTGATGGTCTTGTGGCAACGTGTTGGCCTGTAGCACAAGCGGTGCCAGGTTCCATTTTTTGCGGTGGAATGTATTCTTTTTTCATTTGTTTTTTTTAAACATTATCTTTTCCCACTCAATTATAGGATACTGGCAAACAGTTATTTCCTCGTGTTCGGTTTTTTGATGAATCCAATCCCGTAGTACAGACAAATTATGAGCAAGGAAACAATGGATTACTTAGTAACAAGTAACATACTTATATCAGCTGCTAGCAATCATTTTATTTAAAGAGACGCTGGTTGGATAGGGCCTTAGTTTGAATTTCAGCCAGGGGCCCCTGTAGTCTTAATCAACCCCTGGGTTGATAGAATATTTTGTACCGGTCTTGTCATTCGTTTCGGGGGCAATGTGGCCGAAATCCATTTTATAAAGCTTGGCATGCCGAAAGTCGGTGGTTTGAACAGCTGTTAAAACATAGGCTCGTTCACATGGCTAAGGGCATCTCTGATTCAACGATTCAACCCAGCACTGATGTGTACCTGACATTAGTTAAAGTAAAAGCGGCTGGTCATTATGCGAGCTACACATTCCATCGTATGCAGTGGCCACAGAGATCTGTGAATTCAGCTTCACGCATCATATACCAGCGTGGTCTGAAAAATGATTTTAACTTAGATTATTGCACACAGAAACTGATGATTTTTTTTCCATTTACATTCTTGTGACAGCTAAGTCTGTACACATTCAACTCTTCAGTCTTTGACATGAATGGTGGCGTTTCGTAAGTCTTTCATAGTTGAACACATTTGTGCACTGGCAACAATATTTTATAAAGTCGCCCAGAGATAAAAAAAAATGTCTTCTTGAACCAAAACATTTTTTCCACGTTTTTATTAACACGTTTTTATTTACTCGCTTTCGTTCCTGTTTTTCACACATTTTTGAATCTGCCAACTTAAAATTAAACCATTTCTGATGGTTTTAGAGAGCTCAAAATTTTACCACAGATAGATCTTGGATGACACTGCATTGTATAAAAATTTCAGATCGATCGAATGTACTGTTATAAAATTATTGCATTTTTAGTTTATCTATATATAAGAATGTGTATTATCCGTCTGCTCGTATTTACATTACATTCACGTGCCGAGTTCACAACAACTCCGACGACATCAACCATGTGTAACATCTAACGGAGATCAGTCATTTCCAGTCCGTAAATGTTTGTCGGGCAATGCGTATTTATATCAACAATATCAATACTTCAAAACTCAGCATAGCATATACTTAAAATAAAAAATAAGCGGGCGCTTATGAGGTTTAACATATGCGGTTCACTCATTCTCTCACTTATAGATCTCTCTTTTGTCTTCTAACTTAGAAATCTTTAATTTTTATACCAAACACCCACCCCACGTTTTTAGTCATATTAAATCGAAGTACTTGAACTAATAAGTTTTAAATTATGTTCTTCATTTTAGTCCGCTTATAAAAACGTGGTTTTTTAAAATCTTTTTTTTTACTTCTATTTATTTTATTCTTTTTAGTCCACTTATAACAACCTGGTTTTTAAAAATATATTTTTACCTCTATTTATTTTACCAAACACCTCACAAGCGCCCGCCCAACGTTTTAAAAACATTGTGATGTGGTCACGGGGCGAACTCACAGATGTCAACAAAAGCCGACGGTACAGATGCTTTTATGTAGACTATAGATAAACTTAAAAGTTCAATAATTTAATAACGGTACATTTGATCGATCTGAAATTTAGATACAATGCATTGTCATCCAAGATCTTTCTGTGGTAAAATTTTCAGATCTCTAGGACCATCAGAAGTGGTTCAATTTTACGTTGGCAGATTTGAAAAAATCTTGGACAAACAAACAAACAATGCCCAACGAAAGCGAGTTAATAAAAACGTGGTAATAAAAAAGAATAAAGTAAATAGTGTTTGGTAAAAAAATTAAAGATGTATAATTTAGAAGGCAAAAGAGAGATCTATAAGTAAGAGAATGAATGAACTGCATATGTTAAACTTCATAAGCGCCGCCCCACGTTTTTGGTCATATCAAATATAAATACTTGTACTTATAAGAATTAAAATTATTTTCTTCTTTTTAGTCCACTTATAAAAATGTGGTTTTTAAAAATCTTTTTTTTTCTTCTTCCATTTAGAACAGTCTTAAAACTCGACATCTCCGATCGACATAAAAGGAATTTTAGTGTTGACAGTGACCACTGTATATTTAAAAATATAAAATTACTGTAGCATGACAATGTGTGTAGGGCGTGACCCGAATAAATATTAAAATACGGAAAATTCCTATTACCTGCTGATCAGTCGTGCTTGAAGTGTTAACGACTTCTGAGAGAGTTTTTCAAGCATTTCAAGCGAATGAATACTTGTTCATAATACACGTGGTGGAAAATGTGGGATAGGAGTGCGTTTTAAGTTTCTCCGATGCATAATTTCTATTGATAAATGGTCGTGAGAGACACCGCATGTCGTACTATAAAGGTCTCTATCTTGAATAACTAATGGTCAATGTCCGAAATTATATTTGAATAAACTAAACTGTTCCAAATACGGTGTTTGTTAAAATAACCGGAATTAAATTTGATTCGAGTTAAAAATAAAATGTGGGTAGTTGGTAGGTTGTGGAGTGTGGACGGATGGGGGGGTAGGTTGTGGAGTGTGGATTGCTGGGAGGGGGTAGGTTGTGGAGTGTGGACAGTGGGGGAGGGGGTAGGTTGTGGAGTGTGGACAGTGGGGGAGGGGGGAGGTTGTGGAGTTTGGACGGTGTGGAGGGGGTAGGTTGTGGAGTGTGGACGGTGGGGGAGGGGGTAGGTGCTGTTGATTTTCTTACACATAGGCAAGAATAATTAATTCATTAGGTTTTTGTAGCGAAATCATTATAAAAAAAAACTTTCCTCTTCCAGCAATTCAGAATTCTGTTATGTTACGAGCAAAATTAACTGCTTCGTTTATTTTTTTTTAAGGTGCAATTTAAATGAAAGACTCTTGCTTTTCCCGCATTTCCTATGTATATCATGTGCATATTTAAAATAGGGCTGGTACAGATTAAAAAAAGTTTTGTTTGATTAATCTGGAAAAAATTTAATCGATTACTTTCGATTAATTATATTTTTATAATGCATATATAGATCCCGTTAAGTTGCGATTCATTATTTCGCGAAATCGGTTAAGTCGCCGCAACTCCATGGCTCACAATTTTTGTGACGTAAGACTGCAAATTCTGTCTGCTATGTGTCAGTGGTATGAAAATCACAGCAGTGTGTGTGTGTGTTGACTGAGTGAACACTAGTTCACGGGGAGTGTGTGTTGAATGAAATATAATCATACGTGTATCCGTAGATCTGAAGGGTGTCTGAGCATAGGCCAAGGATCGATCGTGAAGAAACTATAGTATCGGGTTGTATGCACAGCCAGTTGTATAAAGGTGTGTTTGCTCTCTAGGCAGAACAGCCAGTTTTTACAGTTTGTGTACAGCAGAATAAACATTGAATCGTTACATAGACTTGCGTCATCTCTTGAGTTTTTGTATGTAAGCGGAGAGCAAGGCAACAATCCTAGAACATCGAGACCCGACACTATGCAAGAAATAAGGAAGAAAAACCTTTTTGTTTACGTATGCACGTCTAAATAAATAATAATAATACGAGGGGAAAGTCGTAATTTAAAAAAAAATTATTTATAAATTGGAAAAAAATAAAATTAGAAATATTTTCTTAAATTTTAATCGAATTTTAATTCAAAAATTAATTTTCATCGATTTAAATTTTTTACGATTAATCCATTAATTATTTTCCACAGCCCTAATTAAAACGTTTTCTAAAATGTGAAATTTAACGATATACGTATCTTTACCAATATAACGACCCGCGGCGTAGCATAAGCCGCAGACGTGCTCATCATAGGTCATAGACAGTGCAAAGAACGGTAGGGGGGATGAAAGTACGGACACAAACAGCAGAACGAAGTAATAAAACATAGCGAGTAATTATGGAGACATGCGCACTGAGATTGTTGTTACCCGCCCCCATCCCTTTTATAACTGCCATCTCTTAAATAAAAACTGTGATTGGCCGACCCTAGCGAGGGTTAGTCATGTTTAGGGTTGTTAATTGCTTGTTGGTGTTTTTTTGGCAAACTATATATATATATATATATATATATATATATATATATATACTAGTAGACCCGTCGTGCGTTGCAACGATCAAAGTAAAAAGGAATAAATTTAAAGAAACCAATGAGTGGTATGTTTAAAAATAATTCTGAAGAAATCTTCGTGGAAGTGTGAAAAAAAAATCCAAGTTTCATAGCAAACGGATAAATAAATTAATAATTAAATAGCGTACAAAAGAAGAAACGATATTAAGGGCCCCGGCCCCAAAATGAGTGATATTATAGTTTTTTTTTATTGCCATTGTACTCATTTCTTAAACGTTTAAGATTTTATTCACTATTCAGTCATTAACAATCTTGACAAATAATGACACATGTATCCATTATTATACAAATTGAAATTAACAGGTGTTTTGAACTTTATATCTTGCCCAGAATGGGCCCTGGGGCCCTTAATGTTGTTTTTATCTATTGTACTCAATATATATTCCTCAATATCGTGTAAAATTGAATAGGGAATACAATGATTAAAGTTCAGTAAAAAGACTTTTTCGAAGGAATGGAAATTAAGAGTTCAGTGCCCTATAGTAATATAGGCTCTTAAGTTTTTATATTCTAAGTTTTGTCAAAATCCAGTTTTTTTCTCAATATCTAACTCTTAAACTACTTTTTATATACCTACAATAGGGGGAAAATAGCATTAAGGGGCCCTGGCCCATTCGGTGCAAGAGGTCAATTTCAAAAACCTGTTCATTTTAGTTCATTTTTATTGTGGCTATATTTCTCAAGCTCTTTAAAAAGTAAATAGGAAAAAGTATCTTAAACATATACGAAAAAAGATATTTGGGGCCCTGGCCACGAAGATATTGGCATTAGAAGTGCAGTGTCTATAGTATTTTAATATAGGCTACCAAGTTTTTGTGTGCAACGTTTGGTGAAGATCTATTCATTTACTAAGTAGCTAACGTAGAAACTATTTTTTATATAGCTCATATAAGATAAAAACGACATTAAGGGTCCCAGGGCCCCATTCTGGGCAAGATATAAAGTTCAAAACATCTGTTCTTTTCAATTAGTATAATAATTGATACATGTGTCATAATTTGTCAAGATTGTTAATGACTGAATGGTGAATAAAATCTTAAACGCTTAAAAAATGTGAATTTTTGAGCCCCCAGCCCCAAAGGAATGAATATTAGCAGTTTAGTGCCCTATAGTAATTTTAATATTGGCTATCAAGTTGTCATATACACATTTTGGTTAAGATCCAATAATTTACACAGTAGCTAAAGCTTAAACTAATTTTTATATAACTCGTATAAGCAAAACATGACGATATGGGCCCCCGGCGCCCCATGAGTGTTAAATTTTGAAAAAAAGTGATAGTTACCATCCCGGGAGCATACTCAACAGTCTTGAAAAGTTTCATGACGATCGGGTGAATGGTTTAGACAGCTATAAAGGACATTCATACACACACAGACATATTTAAATATGTATATATATATATATATATACTTGAAAAAATACCCGCACTTTGTAGCGGGAGTGTGCTGACCCTTTATCCAAGTATTAGGTGATGGTTATTACAATTTTTATTTGCCAAGTTAAATTTCAGATTCAACTATTTAGTTAAAATCTTATGATAAACAGAGATATGCCATTTTACCGCGTGAGTTGTTTTCACTTAATGCAGTGCCTTTTAACATAACCTTACTATTCAAAAGATATGACTTATTAAATAATGATTCTTTCCGACCATAATAACTAAATTTACAATTTCATTCCCACTTGTACAAAATTAACATAACTTACAGGTTTTCCGAAAGAGCTCTACCACCCTCGTCACTCAAACATTTAATGTATAATTACGAAACTGCATCGTATCACAATAGTAAGTTATATAACAATTGTAACCACGTCTATGAGATAAAGAACATGTGGCACTATCCCTTTAAAAGGCAAAAGCTAATTGACTCATAGCGCAAATAAACAAAATTATAAATGTACTTTCTAAAATACTATTTTTAAAAAAAACGGTCGTATTAAAATGATATAAAAAATGTGCACACCATATTTAGACATATAGAAAGCTGGCCGCATAAAATAAAGTCTTGTTATAAAGTAGATGTACTGGACCAAAATAACTCTTTATTTTGATGTATTCATAATCGTCTAAACAGGGAAATAATATTTAACATTTTTATGTCTCTATATTTTACGATTTATATTTACAATGCAATGTGTATAATTTCAAAAAGGAATCTTTTTTTTTGTTCCCTATTTCGGATAAGGCATCATATTTTGTAAATTATATTCAATGCACACCAGATTTTATATCTGAAAAATAAAATACATTAAAAAAAAAGATTCAACCGTCTGTTAATAAGCGCATCTTAAAAATGATTAAAAGGCAATTTTAGAAATGGCCTATGCTATTTTGAATACAAAGGAATGAACATAAAAACATATTCAATTCGCAATTCATAATAATTAAGCGTTTTCAGGATCACTTCATTAAATTTAGTCAACTTTTGTTAATACGTTGGGAAGCGAAAGTTTATAATGTATAATGTATATAAAGCTTAAGTAAACAGTTTTAAAGTTTACGTTTATTTGACATATGCCATCACTTTCAACATAAAATAAACTCGCTACATCTATGGTTTTTAATTGAATGTCGAGTTATGAATTAAATTTTAAAAAATCCAAATTTTATTCAGCATGTAAAATATTAATACAATGCATCGTGAAAATAATTGAAATAAAATAATTTAAACGCATATGTAATATATAAACCTCAGTTGATATTTTTATGTTTGTTTGTTTGTATCCATTAAAAAAGGGCCACTGCTTTGTTGACATTTTTCCAAAAGATCTCTGCCACTGTCGTCACTAAAAAAAGCTCTTTATATTTACGACACTGCAATGTAACACAATTGTAATTAATTCAATATTTGCAACAGCGTCTATGAGATAAAGATAATAAAGATAAATAAAAAAATTAGGCTATTTTCCTAATTTTTAAAAAAACAAACAAACTAAACTAATCAATTTTATGTTAAAAATGCATGTGAAACCATCACAATAATCGATATTAAAAATGGCCTATGTTAATCCATCATCAAAGGAATGAACATAACATATTCAATTCGCAAAATAATTAAGCGTTTTCAGGATCACTTTATTTAGTGTAATCTACTTATGTTAATAAGTCCGGTAGCCTAAGTTTAAATAGTATAAGTGTTTAGGTTATGTAAAAGACAACAGCTTATGTAAAAGACAAACAAAATATAAATGTTATATTAATAGAACACAGCTAAATTTAAGATGCGTACACGAAAATGTGCGCACAGTAATCAGGCGATAAAAGATTTTAAAACGTGCACCGCTAAAAATGAAGCCTTGAAAAAAATACTGACACAATTATTACATAAATAGGTTTTTATTAAATGTCGAGTTATGGAACAGAAAATTAGCAATTAAATTTAAACGTGTAAACAATTAAATCTAATGCATCGTGTGGCAGTTGTAATTAAATATGTTTACGTGTCTATCTAATATATAGAAAGTAACAGTAAAGAAAATGACAATTCTTTGTAATACACAGCTCAAATTATGAAGCGTACACGAAAATGTGCGCACCGTAATTAGACATTATAATATTTTTTCAAATGCGCACGGCTGAAAATAAAGTATTGGGGAAAAAAAACGTCACCAAAAGTAACTCGCTTTGAACGGCATTTGAACGTCCGCGTAAATTTGTTCAACACAGAAATGAGGTTAAATTTTTTATTCTTTGTCTCTGCATTTTCTGATTATTTAATTTACGGCATTCGGGCAAAAGGGACAATTACAAAAACTAACTTAAAACCACCTTCAGGGTAAAAGGAACCGCCCTGCCAAATTTGGTCCCCGTCCGTCATTTGGTTTTTCCGTGATTGTCTAACAGAAAGTCGAAAAGTGAAACATACAAACATACAAACATACAAACATACAAACATACAAACATACAAACATACAAACATTTGAGCTTTATATATTAGATATATATATATATATATATATTAGGTATATATATACATATATATATATATATATATTAGGTATATATATACATATATATATATATATATATATCTATACTAATAAAAGGCAAAGCCCTGACTCACTCACTCACTCATTCATCACTAATTCTCCGAATTCCCGTGTAGGTAGAAGCATGAAACTTTGGGAAGTTGTTGAGTAGACTCTCGCAACGAAAATTGGCGTAAATCAATTTTAAAATTCTTGGGGGCCGGGGGCCCAAAAACGTTTTTTTTTCTTATATGCCTATATAAAATTTGAAAATCACCAATTCTCCTATTTCCCGATTAGACAGAAGCATGAAACTTTTGGAAAGGTTTTGAGTACAATCCCGCGATGGTAACGGGCGAAAAAATATTTAAATTATTACAGGGTGCCGGGGGCCCAAATGAAGTTTTTTTCTTATATAAAAAACTGATCCATCACTAATTCTCCCACTTCCCGTGTAGGTAGAAGCATGAAACTTTGGGAAGTAGCTGAGTAGCCTCTCGCGACAATAATTGGCGTAAAATAATTTTTAAATTTACTTTCAATGGGGCTGGGGGCACAAAAACGTTTTTTTTCCTGATATGGCATACATAAAATTTGAACATCACTAATTCTCCTTGTTCCAGAGTAGGTAGAAGCATGAAACTTTGGGAAGTTGTTGAGTAACCTCTCGCGGCTACATTTGGAATAAAAAGAATTTAAAAATTCATTTTCATGGGGGACGGGGGCCCAAAAACGTTTTTTATATAGACTATATAAAACATGAATATAACTAATTCTCCTATTTCTCAAGTAAGCAGAAGCATGAAACTTTGAGAAGTTGTTGAGTACAATCCCGCGATGGTAACAGACGAAAAAATATTTAAATTATCACTCCCTGGGGGCCGGAGGCCCAAATGAAGTTTTTTCCTTATTTGAGTTATATAAAAATTGAAAATAACTAATTCTCCTGTTTCCCGTGTAGGTAGAAGCATAAAACGTGGGGTAGTTGTTAAGTACACTTCCACAAAGGTAACAGGTGAAAAAGTATTTAAATTATCACTTACTGGGGGCCGAAATCTATTTTTTTTTCTTATATTAAAACTGTATGCTTACTAATTCTCCAACTTCCCGTGCAGGTAGAAGCATGAAACTTTGGGAAGTTATTGAGAAGCCTCTCAACGATATATGGCGTAAAATAATTTTAAAATTCACACTCATGGGGGCCGGGGGCCCAAAAACGCTTTTTTTCCTTAAATGGACTAGATAAAATATGAAGATAACAAAGTTTCTTATTTCCCGAGGAGGCAGAAGCATGAACCTTTGGGAAGTTATTGAGTACAATCCCGCGATGGTAACAGGCAAAAAACAATATTTCAATTGTCACTTACTGGGCGCCGGGGACCCATATGAAGTTTTTTTCTTATATTAAAACTGTATCATCACCAATTCTTCAACTTCCCGTGCAGGTAGAAGCATGAGACTTTGGGAAGTTGTTGAGTACCCTCTCACAACAAAAAATGGCGAAAAAGAATTTTAAAATTCACACTCTTGGGGGCCGGGGCCAAAAGCCTTTTTTTCCTTATACTGAAAATCGCCGTATTCTCCACTTTCGCGTGTAGATAGATACATTAAACTTTTGGAAGTTGTTGAGTCCACTCCCTCGACGGTAGCTTGCAAAAAATTTTTTTATTTAAATTATCACTTACTGATGGCCGGGGCCCCAAATGTAATTTTTCTTATATAAAAACTGACTCAAAGCTAATTATCTGATTTGCCGTGTAGGTAAAAGCATGAAACTTTTGGAAATTATTGAGTACACTCCCGCAACGGTAACAGGCCAAAAATATGTAACTTTTCACTCACTGGGAACGGGGGCCCAATTTTTTCTTATATTAAAAGTTAATTCACACAGATTCTCCAACTTCCCGTGTAGTTAGAAGCATGAAATTTTGGGAAGTTGTTGAGTACATTCCAGGGATGGTAACAGGCGACTTTTTTTTTGTTTAATTATCGCTCACTTGGGGCCCAGGACACAAATGTAGTATTTTCAACTTATATGAACTAAATTACAAAGAAGACAACTTTTGATACTGTGTAAATGTATCTTTACAACACTTGGAAGATAAAAACTTGATGGCCTATATTAAAATTTGTTAGGGCAGTAAAATTATATTTATCAATATTTTGTAGCCCAGGGCTTACTAAAATCCTAACTTCCGCAGCAGAGCACGGGTATTTTGCTAATATATATATATATATATATATATATATATATATATATATATATATATATATATATATATATATATATATATTATGGCTGTTATCGATTAATTTAAAATTAATTGTTAACTTTTGAAAAGTTAACGATTAATTAATCGTTAAATTAAATTAAAGCCACAATTTTAAATGTATGGTGTCATTTATTAAACGTACTTGTCAAAATCCAAATAACACTGGAATGTCTTCTTTAAATGACATCTTTTAACCAACATTGCCAACAGACAAGTGTATTGACATTATTTGGTTCAGAGCTGGTCGTATTGACAATATAACCAACTGAGCTGATAAATCGTTTACATAGCTTTAGACTTTAGATTGTCTCAACTGAAGTTTCTAATACTGTAGTAGATGTTTGGTTTGCAGGTGATATGTAAGCGAAGTGTTAGAGCCATGATATCAATGTCCCCTTTAAGCAGCGCCGCTGCGCAGATGTTTTACCGACGCCACGCAGGAGTTTAGAATCACCGCGCAGAAAATTTTGTAAAATTTTACATACAAAAATGGACGTTGTGCAACTTTGCACACCAGTTCTTTTAAAACTTTGCACACGAAAAAACGAGCTTAGACTTAGAGGGATAAATTGCATGGTAGGTAAACGATTTCTCTCAATGGAAACAACCTTTATCAACATTTTGAACAATCACCTAAGTGAATAGTTTAAACAAAAATGTTCGTGTAATCGTCCGGAAATTAGTTTATATTTATCGGCCGAAATATTTTACTTTTTAACTTCAAGTACATTTATAATTGGTGGGTCGATTAATCGTTTAAAAAAAACTAAATTGCTAAACATTTTTAACGATTAATCTAGAAATTAATCGTTAATTTTCGCAGCAATAATATATATATATGTATACTTATATACATACATTTATATTTTAAGCAATGAAATGAAATCCTGGATTTGAATATAATTAATATTGTGGTAATGGATGCTATTTTTTGTAAGCATTTCAAGTTTCTGTGTATTTAGAATTTAGATAGCAGTTGACACTTAGATTATTAACTTTCTTGTTTAACCAGTTGTAAAGGAGAACTAAACATTTTCAGCCATAGCGACATTAATAGAAATTGTAATTGCATTACGTATGTTAACGTGTGTTTTTTTTTAAATTCCCATTTCTATTTGTATTTTTTTAAAAAACAACAACAAAACAACAACAACATGGGTTTTCTTATAGCTTACCAGGATTATCCATCTGCAGAGGGGAAAAAAACAAGAAATAATGAAAAAGACCAGGCTACTGTTTTTAAATGAAAAAAAATTCTTAAAAACCACATACGATTAATTGACTAAAAAAAGCTACACAAACAGAATAGAAAGAATATTACAACAAAAGGATGAAGTTTCACTGGCGAAGTTATGAATAGTAAGATTGTTGCTCTTAATTTTAATGTTAGATTCTGATTAAATATTCTATTTGCATTCATAGAAAAATGTTTAGAATAAAGATTGTTGATTTTAATTAATGCATTTTTTACATCAAAATTATGAAATAAAAGTTTTTGAATCATATTTAGTTCCAACTATTTGTGCAAGATTTTTAAAAAATCAAAACAATGTTCATTAATTTATGCAATAAATCTGACAATGGTTATATTTATGCATTACTTTATTCAATAAGTTTTTATAATCATAATTATTTCCATTAGTTTATCATAGTTTATGGAATACTATCAGGACATGGATTAAATACTTCAATATATACTTACCATGTAGGATGTAGATGTACTCTTAGATGTAGGATATTATTTAATAAAATAAAACTGCATTATAATAATATTTTTAAATAGCACTTTGTCTGAGATTTCGTGGATTTTAAAAATATTTTTGGCGAAGAAAATTATTTAAACTTTAAACACTTTCAGACAAAATAATTTACTGATGATATATAATATAATATTAATTATTTCATATGTGAAGTTGAGGGCCTGACTGACGTTTAACTTGATTTAAACAAAGAAACTTCGAACTCCTAAATGTTTTTGACAGATGACAGGTGATAAACAAATGTGAAACAACTATTCTAGAGTCCAACGTGTTCAATTATTGATTAAGAAATATATTTTTTTTTACTTAGAGTAACTTGACTTTATAATGAATTCTCTGATATCGGGAAACACTGAATTTACTAAATATAAAACTCTCTGCGAAATACAATATAAAACGGAAATCCCCAAAATGACTCCAGATAAACATACAATTATTCTACTATTATTCTATAATTTAACCAGAAAAAAAAACAGTTATTTATAATACACCATTAAAAAAATTGTCACTCTGCCGCCCAACCCTATTTATTTGACAGAAAAGGTTCATTGGTGTTTGTTATCAGTGCTCAAGTCAAATCAGTTGGTAGCGAAGACTAGGGTAGGCTAGCCAGAGTAGCCGAAGAACTGATGTGACTCTTACTGTGGTGGGCTGTGGGCAGTGCGTCATTTAGTTGATTTAGTTTGTTAACTTCTGTTTCTTAAAGTCTGATAATTGAACAGTTATAACCTGTAAATATTTTCATTTATCAAAGTGATTGTTGTTGTTACTTACTTTGTTTCGATAGAACAATTCACAAATTGTATTATCGTGTAAAATAAAATTTTCCTAACTGAAATATTACGAAGTCTTGAAAATGTACATAACATAACGGAAATACCACAAACACAGGTTAAGTGGTATCGGAAATTTCCTAAGTTATTTTAACGATCTCACGTGTAGCAAAATGTTAGAAGTGACTAAATATTATTTTAAAATAATTGAAATTTAAAATTCATGTAGTTAAAAAAACAAAAAAAAACAAAAAACAATAAACTAGTTTTCATTCGCAGCTATGAAAATGTTCATCCTGAGATATTAACACAATCGTCTCCCTTTTGCTACGTCAAAAGTCTGAATGGTTTTATACACAGTAAGGAGGCATTGTCCATCCCAGGCAAGGTTTTCAACAGTGTACTACTTAACAGGAAAAAAAAACACTGTAGACCCTCTGTTGCGGGACCAACTGACCAGATAGCGACATTGCGCATAATTCTATAATTCTAGAGCAGTCACTAAGTGGAACTCGCCTCTCTATATCAACTTTGTTGACTATGAAAAAGCCTTCGACAGTGTGGACAGGCAAACCCTATGGAGATTGCTAAGACATTATGATGTGCCACAGAAGATTACGGATTTAATCAGAAACACGTACGAAGGGATAAAATGCCGCGTTGTCCATGGTCATCAGGTGACAGATGTTTTCCAAATGAAGACTGGCGTGAGACAAGGTTAATTGCTGTCACCCTTCCTGTTCCTGTTAGCCATTGACTGGGTGATGAAAACATCTACACAGAAGAAAAGGAATGACATCCAATGGACCTTGTGGGATCAACTTGATGATCTTGACTTTGCTGATGATCTTGCCCTTCTTGCACATACCCAACAACAGACGCAGGAGAAAACAAACATTGTCGCAGTCACTTCTGTCAGCATGGGTCTCAACATTCACAAATGGAAGAGTATAATCCTCAAGGTTAATGCCACCAGTACATCACCCATCATGATTGAAGGAGAAGCCCTTGAGGAGTAGGACAGTTTTGTTTACCTTGGCAGCGTGGTAGATAAACAAGGTGGTACAGACGCTGATGTCAAAATAAGGATTGGAAAAGCAAGAGCAGCCTTCCAACAAGTCAAGAATGTTTGGGACTCCAACAACTTAAGCAGCAAGTTAAACGTAAAGGTTTTCAACGGTGAAACCGGTGCTGATATATGGAGCCGAGACGTGGAGAAAAACGGCCGTATTCAGTCAATTATCAACAATTGTCTAAAAAAGATTCTCAGAATTCGGTGCCAGGACAAAATCAGCAACCGGGAACTGTGGCAGCGGACAAAACAGAAGCCAATTGAGGAAGAGATTCTCCAGAAGTGGTTGAGGTGGATTGGTCATACACTAAGAAAACCTGCTTCTAATATAACAAGGCAGGCCGTGAAATGGAACCCACATGGTAAGCGGAAAAGAGGCCGTGAAAGAAACGATGGCACCGAAAATTGGAGGCAGACATCAAGAGAATTGGCCATGAATGGAAGATCCTGGAGAAGCTGGCCCATGATAGAGATGCCTAGAGGTCTCTCGTAGGTGGCCTATGCCCTTGGAGGAATCGCAGACGCCGACGATGATCGGTGGATCCCCCTCATGGATAAGAAGGCTCAACACACAAGGAGGCAGTCATTTCCATTCTGCTTACAGGGTTGACATACATCACCCTCTCAAGAGGCAATTGTTACTGTTTGGTTTTGCGGAATGAAAATATTAATGCAATATTTGGTATAAGGCAAATTTACATTTAACTATCAATTAACTATGGGAAATGAACAAATTTTCGATAGGAAAACTACCAAGTTTGGCAGTTATTAGGAATGATAAAGAGTGTAAATTAAGAATTTTTTTTCTTCAGTAAGCTAAATAAACAAGCTACCGCCACTGTTTGAAGGTTTATATCTAGCCGCCATTAATTAGAAGAAACTTATCGGTTTATCTCTTGAGTCCTAACCCTTTGTTGACTATTTGTTTCACCGTCTCTGTTGACGGTCTATTATCACTTGCCGTTAGTTTGGTTCTCCCCTAAAGCTAAATTAGCTACAACACCTTGAAACCCCTTCAATAAATTTAGTTCATGTACACTCAACAACAACAAAAATGATTTGTTCCACACAATAAAGTTTCATAACGTGTTTCTAAAGGCCGTCTAGTCCCCCCCCCCAGCAGGTAGGCGTCACACTTTCCTGGACTTTGCTGGACATTAGTGCTGTGTGACATATTCATTGTTTGTGGTTATTTAATTTGGGAAGCCAAAATAAATAAATTTAATGCAAAATGTCTCGTTAACAATTGCTGACTTCTTAATGATTTTATTTACTGCGACTATCAGTTGTCTATGGGAAGTATTAATCACATACCAGTTATCTTTTCAACTTACTATACCCACACCAGTTATAGTTTAAACTTACTATACCCACACCAGTTATCTTTGGAACTTACTATACCCACACCAGTTATCTTTTGAACGTACATTTTACACACCAGCTATCAACACAACAGTTATCTATCATATATTATTTTGAAATAAAAAATCTATCATATGAACTATTCCGATAACCGGTTACTTATCACGAGTTCTGTTCACACATCATTTTTATCGGAATTTCTGAGGCAATGAAACATGGGTGGTAGCGATGGTTATCACTTAGCCGTCACTTAGTCACTAATTAGTCTCAACCATCACAATTCACTATACCCGACCAATGATCACTTCGTTTCTCTGTTATCTGACTTCAATGTTTGATCAACTGATAGACAAGCGCGTGTGGAAAAAAAAGCTTTTATTTCATCTTTTTAAAGAAAACATTATGCTCTAAATGGGAATACAAACATGGTTAGCAATAAATAAATATCCAAGACTACTTAGAGTTACCAATAACAGTCAAATTATTCACCGCCACTAACGTCCTAACAAGGGGGCGGGGCGTTAGTTGTCAGCGCCCGGGGCGAGGCGAGCATAACACCCTCTACCCCAACCTAGAGATTTACGGTATGTGTTGAGATAGCCGTCATTCAAGTGTAATACTAGACCCTTTTACACATCACTCAAGTGTAATACTGGACAACTTACACATCTCTCAAGTGTAATACTGGACAACTTACATAAATAAAATTGCTAGTTAGTAGAACTAAAAAAAATCAAAGCATGTCATGTTTTTTTTCAAATGTCTGAGAATTATAAAGTCATTTTGCGAGTATATTAATGTAGATAAGGACCCTTTAAAATTAAAAAAAAAGTATTTTAAGATCTAAAGTTTAAGTAGTTCGTATGGATTTCAAAGAAATGTTTACAGTCTTATTAACAACATTTTTTGAAAAAATTCTAGCTCATTATTAGATCAGCCTAATTGAAAACATTGACCAAACATCTTGTGTATACCACGTCGTCATGTGAAACAGGGCATCTCAAACTACGTATGTCAATTATTGAAGATTGAATTGAAATTTGATGAGCAATTAATCTTTTTTCCAGAAAATTAAAGATGAAGTTAATCGTTTAAAAAAATTAATTATGTTATAAAAAATTTATAACTTTAAAATGTTTAAAGAATTTAGATTGCAGCAAACTTGATTTGAAAATAATTATTTAAAGAGAAACAATTACAAGCGAAGACAAAAAATATAATTTCTTAAAACTTAAAAGTACCTGCATGGTTTTTGATATCTTGAAAGTAATTTTAAGTATTGTTAATAACATTAATGCTATGGTGAGACCTGTAATAGAATATGCATCTTCTGTATGGGACCCATTCACCAAAGAAAACATTGATAAACCAGAACAAATACAAAAAAGAGCTGACAGATTTATTACTGGAGAATATTCAAAACTTAAAGGAATAACACCATTACTTAAATCATTAAACCTTGAAACACTAGAGGATAGAAGAACCAAGAGTAAAGTAGTAATAATGCATCAAGCAATTAATTCTAATTTGGAAATACAACACAAAGATAACTTAATACAACCCTCAGATAGACATAAGGATAAAAACACCTTTCTTATTCCGTATGCAAGAACAAACGCATACACATTCTCGTTTTTCGCGTCCAGAATTTGGGCATGAAGAAACCAGGAAAACCAAAACTTTATCAACATTTAAAACTCCAATAAGAATGCTGGACTAAACACAAACCATAGATAAGCGTAGGATGCAATAAGTTTCTGTAAATTTTAAGTATTTTTGGAATTGTTGATAATGTGTAAGTACATATGTTTGATATCTTGTAAGTACTTCTTGTGATAGGTGATACCTTAAAAGCAATTTTAGGGGTTGTTTATTTAATTACATAAATATATAACACTAGCTGACCAGTGGCGTAGCATACGCCACTAATGATTTAGTGAATGATGAAGACTTCCTGAAAGACACATTTGTCAAAATGGGGTTGGTTTGGGCAAAAGACTGTGAGTGTATGAAAACTTGTCCTTGTTTGATCAATACGAAATATTAAACTTTCTGAAATGTGCACGAAGTATTTTATAACTTTTTACATTGTTCCCTTTTTACAAAATTAAAATATCAGCGAAAACAATGACGTCATATAATTTTTTTACAGCGCATATTTAATTTGCACACCTTTTGATGCATTGGGGCAGTAATTTGGTGCGCTGCTTTCTAAAATAAGTATCTGTTGAACATACTTGCAGCTTGGTGTCTCGCAGGGTCCGACCACGAAGAGAATTATATATATATTGGGATGTTTTTAAATGCTGAGCCAAGGAATAATCAATATTAAATTTCGGTCATCATAGTTTTAACAAAACCTTAACGTGAGTTTGCAAAATTACTTTAAAAAATGTTTGCAATCTTCAAGTTAACTGATGCGTGCAGGCCAAGTTGGGGCACGTTTTGGGGGCAGATATTCAAAGAGATGATCACAGGATGCCTCTCAGGAAACTGTGGGGCACGTTCTGGGGGCAGATATTCAAAGAGAAGATCACAGGATGCCTCTCAGAAAACTGTGGGGCACGTTCTGGGGGCATATATTCAAAGAGATCTCTTATCTTATCTATACAGACGCTCCTTCTATGCAGAAGATAGTTGCGTCCACAGACCATGACAGATGATCTGTTGGCAAGTGATGCAGCATTCACAGGTCACGGCTTTGTGGGTTCCACGCATTACCCAGCCGCCTAACTACATGTAGTGTTAGGTACCCATTCGGAGCGGGGTGACTCAGGGACGCCCTAGGCCCCGGGAACAAACCCTTGCCTTCACACGGATTCGAACCCGTGACCATCGGTATGACAGTCCAGTGCGCTGCGATGATCACAGGATGCATCTCAGACCCTGTTGGGCACGTTCTGGGGGCGGATATTCAAAGAGATGATCACAGGATGCCTCTCAGGAAACTGTGGGGAACGTTCTGGGGGCATATATTCAAAGAGATGATCACAGGATGCCTCTCAGACAATGTCGGGCACGTTCTGTGGGCATATATTCAAAGAGATGATCACATGATGCCTCTCAGACAATGTGGGGCACGTTCTGGGGGCAGATATTCAAAGAGATGATCACAGGATGCCTCTCAGGAACTGTGGGGCATGTCAAAATTATTTTTTTTTGAGCATCACATTTTTGGGGCTACTATCAGATGATGAGTGGTGGTTGACACATACAAAATCATGCGATTAACATTTAAATGTGTATGACTGAATTAACACAGAATTCCAGACTCGGACTGCAACTCTTGATGGTCACTCACCTAACATCTGTGGTCAACACTAATACACTGCTCAAATTTAGCTACCTGCACTGACAAAGCTGTGACCTTTGAACATATGGCTTAAGATTATGAAATGTGCAGAGGCGTCACTAGTGCTGGTGTCACACATTGCTGCAGCTCATGGTTTCACCCCTTTACGGCATTACTCCATAGACCTCTGAGTCTGCCAGTGTCAAATAACGGGAACATACAGAATTTTACATTTTGTTGTCACCCCTTGAATTGGTGAAACCCGTTGCGGTCCGCACCACCCGCCCCCCCAGTGACGCCTCTGGAAATGAGTAGCACAGATGTTACCTTATATATGGCTTTCTACTAACAATGAAATAATGATATTTTGTATTAGCCAACTAACAAACAGAGGAAGACTTTGAACATCAGACTGAAAATGAACGTCCAGGTGTGGACAGTATTCTGCTGGCTATTTGGTCAGTATGAGCAAGTTTCATGCAATAAAAATTTACTTTTTTATGTTTTATTAAGTTGATATCCAGATTCTGGTTGATTTAGGTTTAATGAACTAAGATGCTCATGTCAACATGTATAATGTTCATATCATATCATTGACAGCTGCGGTCAAGTATTGAGTCTAAGATGCTCATGCCAATATTGTCTAATGTTCATATCATATCATTGACAGCTGCTGGCCAAGTATTGAGTCAATGGACAACAACTCCGGACTACAATATTGTTGATGACTATAGGGCAAGGGACTTCCTTCACCCTTACCTGGCGTCATTTGAAATCTACACCAATGGCAACTGGAGACATTTCTGTAATGCTGTGCTCATAGCCCCTAACAAGGTCAGTTATTTGTGAGACTGATAACCTCTGACAAGGTCAGTTGATTTTGAGGCTTATAGCCCCTGACAAGGTCAGTTGCTTGTGAAGTTAGTTTTTCAGCATTAACGCAAAAGAGATTATATTTATTAATAATATCACGGCGACAGAATTCTTATTCAATTTTATATAAGAAAAATTTACTCTTTACTACACACATTTTTTTCTATTTTCAGCCATAGAATTTTCATTTAGTCCCATTCACCAGTCAACAATCATTTACTTCTTAACAGATTTTTAAAATTATCAATGACATAATATTCAATTTTACTAATTAGGTACGATTTCTATACTAAGAAAAGCCAAAGCACTCACTCATTTACTTACACACATATCACTAATTCTGCAATTTACTTAGTAGGTAGAGGCACGGAACTTTGGGAAGTTGTCGAGTGCATTCATTCTCACGATAGAAATCTCCATAAAAAAAAACAAAAAAACCCCCACCTATTTTGGGCCAGAGGCCTACCAAAAACAGAGTTTTTTCCTTATATGAGCTTTATAAATTATGCAAAACTTTGGTTACTGTTTAAATGGATGGATCTTGACCAAACTTGTTAAATAAATATCCGATGAGTCCTATTAAATACTATAGAGCAAAAAACTCATAATGTCCATCGATTTTTGTTTGTGTAGGCATACATTTTATTCTTTATTCCAAATTCAAGATTTCACAATTTGAAAAAAAAATTAACTAACACATCCATTGTTATGCAGATTGAAATCAAGAGGATTTTTGAACTTTAGGGGACCGCCTAAAATGTCATTTTTGCTAACGAGTTATATAATAAATTGCATTTTAAACACTGACTACTGAGCACATTGATGGAACTTGTCAATGTTTGGAATTTACAAATTTGATTTGATAGCCCATTTTAAAAATTCTATAGAGTACCTAAATCATTATGTCAATTTCTTCGGGACCGGGTGCCCCAATTTTGGTTCGTAAAATAAATTTTAAAGCATTATTTCTCAATAGGATTTAAACCATCATCTTGACACATATCTCCACACAATCATCTTGACACATATCTCCACACAATCATCTTGACACATATCTCCACACAATCATCTTGACACATATCTCCACACAATCATCTTGACACATATCTCCACACAATCATCTTGACACATATCTCCACACAATCATCTTGACACATATCTCCACACAATCATCTTGACACATATCTCCACACAATCATCTTGACACATATCTCCACACAATCATCTTGACACATATCTCCACACAATCATCTTGACACATATCTCCACACAATCATCTTGACACATATCTCCACACAATCATCTTGACACATATCTCCACACAATCATCTTGACACATATCTCCACACAATCATCTTGACACATATCTCCACACAATCATCTTGACACATATCTCCACACAATCATCTTGACACATATCTCCACACAATCATCTTGACACATATCTCCACACAATCATCTTGACACATATCTCCACACAATCATCTTGACACATATCTCCACACAATCATCTTGACACATATCTCCACACAATCATCTTGACACATATCTCCACACAATCATCTTGACACATATCTCCACACAATCATCTTGACACATATCTCCACACAATCATCTTGACACATATCTCCACACAATCATCTTGACACATATCTCCACACAATCATCTTGACACATATCTCCACACAATCATCTTGACACATATCTCCACACAATCATCTTGACACATATCTTTTGATCGATTTTTAACCCACTTGCTTGTAAGCTAGCGAGCTGAAATTTTGCAGGCAGTTTGGTGGCAATGATAACTGCAATTTTGTATTTTTGGATGGTCTTGCGCTGCGTATTATAATGAACATTCTTTTAGTTACTTCTCGTACATAAAGGATTTATAGTCAAAAACTTGTTTTTTTACGTTTTTTAAAAATTAAATCCTTTATATTAACTCGTGGTGTCTGCGGCCGCCCGCCCATTGCGGCCGCCCGCCCTTGCTTGTCGCCAAAACTTTTGATCGATTTTTAACCCACTTGCTTGTAAGCTAGCGAGCTGAAATTTTGCAGGCAGTTTCGTACCGATAATAAAAACAATGTATCAAAATTTCAGATCAATCGCATGTACCGTAATTAAATTATTGATTTTTTAGATTATTTTATTTATTCCTATGTATCATGCTATTTTTTGAGATAGAGCGTCGCGGTGCGTATTATATTGAACAACCTTTCTGTCGCGCAATAAGGTGCGTATTTTTTTGACAACTCTTTTTATAAACATATTCCTGATCGGTGCGCATTATATTAAACATGTTTACGACACAACTGCAATTTTGTATTTCAGGATGGTCTGGCGCTGCGTATTATAATGAACATTCTTTTAGTTACGTCTCTTACATAAAGGATTTATAGTGAAAAACTTGTTTTTTTACGTTTTTTTAATTAAATCCTTTATATTAACTCGTGGTGTCTGGTTGAACGCTTGATTGCTTGTCGGTCACCAAAACTTTGGATCGATTTTAACCCACTTCGTCGTAAGCTAGCGAGCTGAAATTTAGCAGGCAGTATTGTGTCGATGATAAAAACTATGTATCAAATTTTTTAGGTTTCAACACGAGCACTTTGTCACCAACTTGTATATCTTTCTCTCTAGCCCTTTGATCATAATATTGTTTATATTTATTTGCCTTTCCTTTCGTGATTGCCTCTGTTTTATATAACCCTGATTTTATTCTGTTTTTGAGGTCTATTATATATTCATATGTTGTTTTACCTTCCTCTGTCGTATTTTCATTTGTCAGTATTTTCCTTAAAATTGACATTGGTCCTCTCACTTTTCGCCCGAAGAGGAGTTCATAAGGAGACATTGCCGTTGTCTCGTTCGGAACTTCCCGATATGCAAACAAAATTGCCGGCAAAAATCTATCCCAATTGTTGGGTTCCTCATCTGCCACTTTTCTTAACATGCTTTTTAGGGTGCCATTTAATCTTTCCACCATCCCGTTAGACTGTGGGTGGTAAATAGAAGAGTGACTGGATTTTATGTTAAACAATTCACACACCTGTTTGTACATATCGGAGGAGAACTGGGGCCCGTTATCTGACAAGATCTCTTCCGGGAATCCCATTCTAGAGAATATTGTTAATAGGGCCTCATAAACGTCTTGTGTTGTTATATTTTTTAGCGCATTAGCTTCAGGCCAACGAGTAGCCATATCTACCAACGTAAGGATATATCTATTCTTATTATCACTTAATTGTACTGGCCCTACGATATCAATAGCAACCTTCTGAAATGGTGTTCCGATCACTTCCATTTGACCTAACTCTATGGGTGGACGTGCTTTTTGGCAAATAGGGCAAGACTTAATGAATTTCTTGATATCTATGCTCATACGTGGCCAGAAATACTGAGAACAAATTCTGTATTTGGTTCTTCTGACTGACATGTGTCCGGCTAATGCTGTTGTATGAGCCGTTTCTAAGACTAATCGTCGGTATGGTTTCGGAATCACCAATTTTTTTTCAACACTGTTATCTATTTTAGAAATAAATATCCTGTATAGTATATTATTGTTTATTTCAAACGTTATTATTCCTTGTTTGGTGTTTTCCACCCTCTGACTTTTAGCTTTTTGCCATAGTTTATTTAATCCACCATCCTTTGCCTGCTCCTCAGCTAAATTGATGTGTTCAAATATTTTTGGAATTGTACTAATCACAGTTTTCATTTGTGGTCCCCCCCCTTTATCTCGTTTATTCTGGGCCCTGGTAACTACGTTACCGTGATGGAATGGTGGGTCCTCGTCTGATCTAACATTTCCTAAAATCACATCTGTTACCGGATCTTCAAAAAGGGCGGACAAAAATCTACCGCAGAGATAAGGGGTTTTAATGTCTACTATAGCAGTTTCAAACGTTTTTATTGTCCCATCGATAAGTTTAACTGTAAAGGTCTGATCAGTCATGTATTTTTTTGGTATTAGACTCTTTCTGCACCCTACGATTGTACAGCCGGTGTCTCTAAGAAGAGAAGCTTCCTTCCCTAACAACAAGCATTTTTCGACATTTAACCTACCCGTGGACTTTCTAAAAATATCGCTCATACTTCCCCCCCATTGTGTATTGCGAAACTGCCACCCTTTTCTAGGTTTATACCCCTGCCACTGTATAGTACGGCCCTGTTTGCAATCTTTGCTTAGTCACCTATCCTGGCTGTACCATGGATACTTATTTCCATAGTTATATTTCTGGTCTGAGCTTTTATACTGATTTCCCTTCGCATTTGCAGGCATCCTATTATTGGCCCATTTCTGCCGACAGTTGGCCATTATGTGACCCCTCTGACCACAGTTAAAGCATGTACCCATTACTCGGCCCTCCGTCGAGCGACTTCTAGACTTGCCTCCATATTCACCCCTATATTCCGCCACACCCCCTACCAGTGACTGTGTATTGACTTTCCGACTTAATTGTCCTTGTCCTGCCGACTTTATATGGTCAATTTGTGTCAGTACGTCCTCACATTTGGGGGCATTATTCATTAGGATGCATTTAACAGCCTCTTCATTCATGTTCAATAATAACTTGTTTCTACATAATAAATCCCTCAACCCCTCAAATGTTCTCTCTGTTTTTGTACTGGCCACCCAATTGTCTAAACTTCTAACCAATTTTGAGTGAAATAATCTAAAATTATTACTCTCCGGTGCTAGACGATTCCACGCTTCCCTGTACTTCTCCCCATTAAATCCTGCATGTTGCAAAAGGAGTCGCTTGACAGTGTCATAATCATGCAGTTTTGTCCTAACGTCTTCCGTCATTAAGAATGATTGTAACTCAACCGTTAGCCTTACTTGTAGCTCTATCAGCCATTGACTTTTTGGCACTTTCGCCTGAGCCACTACATGTTCGAATGTCGCCACATATTCGTCGAGTTCTTGGGACCCGTCGAATTTTTGCAAATTTTTTAATATTTGTCGAAGGTCTTTGTTTTCTCTCGAGTGGCCTGTCATGTCCAGTTCAGTTACGTCTTTCCTTTTAATTTCTGCCAATTTCAATTCGTGCTCCCTTTCTTTCTGTCTCTGTTTCTCGTCATACTCTCTCTGTTCCCTTAACCTTTCCTGTGTTTGAAAATCTTTCCATTGCTCTCTCACATATTCGTCTAGTTCCTCCCCTCTGAGTGCGAGTTTTTCCCCTTGTTTTTTAAACGACTCTAATTTCTCGTCCATGTTTATACCCTTACTACTGCTTCTAGTTTCCATTCTACTTCTACAATAACTTACAACTTACTTATAATCTAGCTTCCCTTATTGTCCGTTTATATCTGACAGGTATGCTATATCTATATATATTATCTAACAGATCAATCTTGCTATAGCACACTTCCCCAATTTAACACTATTTTATAAGTAATTAAGTACGTACTTACTGTGGGTTATATTTCAGACATAATATCCATATACAATGAAAGTCCCATTACACAATAAATATCCATTCGTAAGAAGTTCACAAAGTCACACTTTTTGCAGTTTCCTTGTCACTTAGTAATGTTTTTCTCCACCTTGAATATCTTCTCGAACTTGTCCCGATTTGAACTGTGGTGCTGTGGGTCGTCTCGGCTCCTCAGGGTCCCACTGTAGCTGGGGCGGGATGGTTGGTTCTGCAACTTGACCTCCCGGTACAGTTTGTAATCGTCTTCTCTCGTAGTTGGCACCGTCTGGTTCAGACGTCGTTGCTGTGCTGGTTCCGACGTCGTTGTTTTGCTGGTTCTGGTTCGAGGTATCTCTTGTAGTTGGTCTTCTGGCTGGTAATGTTCCGTACTGGGACTTGCTAGGCCTCGTCTATCAGAAATCCGCTGATCGTTGCCCTGTCTGCCCGTGTTCGTCGCTGGTTGATCGTCGTTGTGTGTTGTAAGACGTATGCCCTACGATGGATACAGTAGTCTGTATCAGAGGCGCTGTACTGAAAAGTACAGGCGCACATACCGCTGTGCTGATGTGGTTCCGTCCCATCTCTCGTAGTGTTTGGCGGTGCTTGGCAATCCAGAGACAATTCGGGCCCCCATGTTAAGTCTCTATGTTTAGGTGGATTGTGCCTTGCTCTCCGCTACACACAACATACACAAGAGATGACACAAGTCTGTGTAACGATGCAATGTTTATTCTACTATAAACAACTGTACAACTGGCTGTCTTGCCTTGACATAAAATACATCTATATATAACGGCTGTATGCTCAAGCATGCCCTCGGTCCGACCCGACCGCTTCTGGGCGACGTTAAACTCAACTCTGTTTTACTGCAACCCTGCAGCTCCCCGGTCTATCCTGACCGGTCTGACCGCACAACACTGTGCGAAGTACACAACTCTCTGCAACCCCCGCACTCGTCTCGACTACTCTCTTATATACCCCCCAACTGGTCTCAACTGACCCTGGCGTGTCCTCTGGTCATGTCCCTGACATATCCCGTGTGACCAGAAGTTCACTCAGACATCACTAGACATTATTCCCGTGATAGGAGTTCATACCCGTCAACAACGCCTTGACCCGACTCCAACACTGGCTCACAACAATCTCACCACAATCATTCGCAGTGATTCTCATACCCTGACAGTGTTTACTGTCACATTTTGTTGATAAAAAATACATTTTTATAGATACCACATAAATGCTTGTGTGTTAACTATATAACTCTGTTGCTAAATTCTACTTTTCAACATAGTGCAGCGATTAGAAGTTAATGTACGTCCACAGTGAGGTATTCCATGACTTTGTCTCTATAGGTCGCTGAGATAGCTCCCAAGGGAAGCAACTTTGAGGGAGAAACATGTATGATAGCTGGATGGGGAATCAGTGAGGAGTTTCCACAAAACTATTTATATCTGCGAGCAGCTTACCTTAAGGCCATATCCACAGCAAAGTGTGCAACGTTTGATTGGAATACACCGATAACCAATAAAGAGATTTGTGTAATGGATGAAAATTATCGTAAAGAACATTTTTAGTGAACGTATATTTTTAAAAAAAAATCAAGGAATTTAATTTGAAATTTCAATGATTTTAAAGTGAAAGAATGTTAAAGCAAATTTTATATAGATACGTGAAAGAATCCTTTCCTACTTGGAAACTAATTACATGTCTAAATGTAGATGTAATTTTAGATCTAAATAATTTCATGTTTAAATGTGACAGTTTATAAATACTTTGTAGTTACAAAATAGTTAGGCTAGTTTTAAAAGGATAGATTTTATGATTAAAAAAAATAAATATTTAAAACGTATAGATGTAAATTTAAAATCTTCATTTTTTAAAAAAAAGAACCTTCTTACCAACGAAATACCTGTGAAGGTCAGAGTGGCGGTGCTCTAATGTGTGGTTTAAACTCTCGGTACTTGGCGGGTGTCACTTCAACTGGAGGCGTCGATTGCACGGGTAAGAGAAACTGTTTAATCTACAGGAAAGCAATAAGTGCCAATAATAAAAAAAAATTCAATTTTAGTGGATCCTTTTAGATTCGAAATCTTTATAAAAGTACGCAACTGATACTAGGTTAAGTGATGTAAATAGATCATTTATATGTTATATTCATAGGGTTCCATTTTAGACTTAAAAATAAAGACAGCCTCTGTTCTACACAACAGATACACAACTCATTCTATCTATACAGCCTCTGTTCTATAACAACAGATACACAACTCATTCTATGTATACAGCCTCTGTTCTATAACAACAGATACGCAACTCATTCTATGTATAAAAAATTAACCCTGGTGTGCACATGTTAGTAAGTCATTCGAAATACAAGTAAGTAATAAATTATGTACAGTAAACAAATCATTCTATTTATACACACATAAATAAATTTTCCTCTCGATTTTGATTATAACAACTCAAATCTCATTCTTGTTTTTACAATGCCTTTCAAAACTCGACTCCAATTCTCTTTCTTCAATTTGCCTCTAACAAATCGTGTCGTACTCTTGTTCTGCCTATTATTCTTGGTGTCTGCCAGCTTCGCACTGCAGATGAGTTTTACGTTACATTGTATTTACGGACTATTTTTTATATTTGTTAAAAAAGGCTTTTTGCCGATACGTTTGTTATTCTATTTCTTTCTTTTTTTTTCAAACGTACCAATATTCTGTCGAAAAACTTTTCTTTAAAAATATTCCGAAAGCAGTCTCATATCCTGAGATATTAATTTACGTATGCATTTTATTATAGTTTTTGATACATCAAACAATAAATAAGATTTAACTCTCTAAAGACGAAACGAAATACAAATATTTTGAGAAATGCTTGATAGTAATGTAACTTAAATAAATTCTGTGTTAGACTAATTCCCCCTTGTTCCTACAGGCACCAATCCAAGTATCTTCACACGTGTCTCCGAGTACATAGATTGGATTAACTCTGTCTAACACTAGACACAAGACTTACACGACACAAGACTTACACGACAGAAGACTTACACGACACAAGACTTACACGACAGAAGACTTACACGATACAAGACTTACACGACAGAAGAATTACACGACACAAGACTTACACGACAGAAGACTTACACGATACAAGACTTACACGACAGAAGACTTACACGACACAAGACTTACACGACAGAAGACTTACACGACACAAGACTTACACGACACAAGACTTACACGACACAAGACTTACACGACAGAAGACTTACACGACACAAGACTTACACGACAGAAGACTTAAACGACACAAGACTTACACGACACAAGACTTACACGACACAAGACTTACACGACACAAGACTTACACGACACAAGACTTACACGACACAAGACTTACACGACAGAAGACTTACACGACAGAAGACTTACACGACACAAGACTTACACGACAGAAGACTTACACGACAGAAGACTTACACGACACAAGACTTACACGACACAAGACTTACACGACACAAGACTTACACGACACAAGACTTACACGACAGAAGACTTACACGACACAAGACATACACAACACAAGACTTACACGACAGAAGACTTACACGACACAAGACTTACACGACAGAAGACTTACACGACACAAGACTTACACAACACAAGACTTACACGACAGAAGACTTACACGACACAAGACTTACACGACAGAAGACTTACACGACACAAGACTTACACGACACAAGACTTACACAACACAAGACTTACACGACAGAAGACTTACACGACACAAGACTTACACGACAGAAGACTTACACGACAGAAGACTTAAACGACACAAGACTTACACGACACAAGACTTACACAACACAAGACTTACGCGACAGAAGACTTACACGACACAAGACTTACACGACAGAAAACTTACACGACACAAGACTTACACGACACAAGACTTACACGACAGAAGACTTACACGACACAAGACTTACACGACAGAAGACTTACACGACACAAGACTTACACGACAGAAGATTTACACGACACAAGACTTACACGACAGAAGACTTACACGACACAAGACTTACACGACAGAAGATTTACACGGGAGAAGACTTACACGACACAAGACTTACATGACAGACGACTTACACAACACAAGACTTACACAACACAAGACTTACACGACAGAAGACGTACACGACAGAAGACTTACACGACAGAAGACTTACACGACAGAAGACTTACACGACAGAAGACTTACACAACACAAGACTTACACGACAGAAGACTTACACGACAGAAGACTTAAACGACAGAAGACTTACACGACACAAGACTTACACGACACAAGACTTACACGACAGAAGACTTACACGACACAAGACTTACACGACAGAAGACTTACACGGCAGAAGACTTACACGACACAAGACTTACACGACAGACGACTTACACAACACAAGACTTACACTAAAGAAGACTTACACGACACAAGACTTACACGACAGAAGACTTACACGACACAAGACTTACACGACAGAAGACTTACACGGCAGAAGACTTACACGACACAAGACTTACACGACAGACGACTTACACAACACAAGACTGACACGACAGACGACTTACACAACACAAGACTTACACGACAGACGACTTACACAACACAAGACTTACACGACACAAGACTTACACGACACAAGACTTACACGACAGAAGACTTACACGGCAGAAGACTTACACGACAGAAGATTTACACGGGAGAAGACTTACACGACACAAGACTTACACGACAAACGACTTACACAACACAAGACTTACACGACAGAAGACTTACACGACACAAGACTTACACGACAGAAGATTTACACGGCAGAAGACTTACACGACACAAGACTTACACGACAGACGACTTACACAACACAAGACTTACACGACAGACGACTTACACAACACAAGACTTACACGACAGACGACTTACACAACACAAGACTTACACGACACAAGACTTACACGACACAAGACTTACACGACACAAGACTTACACGACACAAGACTTACACGACACAAGACTTACACGACAGACGACTTACACAACACAAGACTTACATAACACAAGACTTACACGACACAAGACTTACACGACACAAGACTTACACGACACAAGACTTACACGACAGACGACTTACACAACACAAGACTTACACGACAGACGACTTACACAACACAAGACTTACACGACAGACGACTTACACAACACAAGACTTACACGACAGACGACTTACACAACACAAGACTTACACGACAGAAGACTTACACGGCAGAAGACTTACACGACACAAGACTTACACGACAGACGACTTACACAACACAAGACTTACACGACAGACGACTTACACAACACAAGACTTACACGACAGACGACTTACACAACACAAGACTTACACGACACAAGACTTACACGACACAAGACTTACACGACACAAGACTTACACGACACAAGACTTACACGACACAAGACTTACACGACAGACGACTTACACAACACAAGACTTACACAACACAAGACTTACACGACACAAGACTTACACGACACAAGACTTACACGACACAAGACTTACACGACAGACGACTTACACAACACAAGACTTACACGACAGAAGACTTACACGACAGACGACTTACACAACACAAGACTTACACAACACAAGACTTACACGACACAAGACTTACACGACACAAGACTTACACGACACAAGACTTACACGACAGACGACTTACACAACACAAGACTTACACGACAGACGACTTACACAACACAAGACTTACACGACAGACGACTTACACAACACAAGACTTACACGACACAAGACTTACACGACACAAGACTTACACGACACAAGACTTACACGACACAAGACTTACACGACACAAGACTTACACGACAGACGACTTACACAACACAAGACTTACACAACACAAGACTTACACGACACAAGACTTACACGACACAAGACTTACACGACACAAGACTTACACGACAGACGACTTACACAACACAAGACTTACACGACAGACGACTTACACAACACAAGACTTACACGACAGACGACTTACACAACACAAGACTTACACGACAGACGACTTACACAACACAAGACTTACACGACAGAAGACGTCTACATTTGTGTTGTTGTATTATGTCGTGTATTCCATTAAAGATGAAAACAAATATTTTTCCGTTAATTTTTTAATTTTTTTTTATTTATCAAATGTATAAAGCACATGAGTGAATGCATCAAAAATTCATGTCATTGACTTTTGGTTGCATGTATAGATCAGCACCGATCTAATTTCAAAACTTCTGAAAGTGTTCCGTTGCTGTACGCAATACTTCTGAAAATTCCAGGAGTGAATGTACACTGAAAGACTTTCCTTTTATGGTTGCTATTTTGGATAAGGTAGATAGGAAGTATAGCTGTATCGGATTGTATTTTTTTAACAACACACGTAAAAAGAACAGTAAATTAAATTCTATAAAAACACCAATAAAAAGTAAGTGAGGTTATTATGGGGTGTATTATTTGTAGAAAACCACATTATAACTGTTCCTTGATAGTCTATCTGGATGTATTATAACTTGTTTGTCTATCTGGAAGAGTTAAAAATTGTCTAGTACAGTGGTTTCCAATCTTTTTTGGGTGACGACCCCTTTTTATAAAAGTAATGTGACTCGCGACCCCAAGGAAATTTAAATAAATCATTTTCAATAAAGTTTTTACAAAATAGAGAAAATTTTCATTATAGTGAATATTTTTAGTTGACAGTTGGAGACCCCCATAAAACCCCTCGCGACTACAGTTTGGGAACCCCTGGTCTAGTAGATTTCAACCATACTGACAGATGCCCTTAGATATAGATATGATAAATTATACATTAGATATGGCTATGATAAATTATACATTAGATATGGCTATGATAAATTATACATTAGATATCGCACTGATAGTCACTTGTTCAATCTCAGGAGGCTAAAACGCTAAAAAAATATGTCAGATAGACATAATCCTGGATCTTTCATTTGCTGACGAATGTTCCCAAAACGCAGGCGAAGAAGTAAGTTTGCCATCCTTTTTGGATACATTATCCAGTGTGTGCTCGAACTATTTACCTACCATAACTAAGAATAAGACACGTTCTGTACCAGCTGACCCCGGTCAAGCCACAACTTAAGCCAAAAATAATCATACATGACTAAAAGAATCATACATGACTAAAAGAATCATACATGACTAAAAGGATCATACATGACTAATGGAATCATACATGACTAAAAGAATCATACATGACTAAAAGAATCATACATGACTAAAAGAATCAAACATGACTAAAAGAATCATACATGATTAAAAGAATCATACATGACTAAAATAATCATACATGACTAAAAGAATCATACATGACTAAAAGAATCATACATGACTAAAATAATCATACATGACTAAAAGAATCATACATGACTAAAATAATCATACATGACTAAAAGAATCATACATTACTAAAAGAATCATACATGACTAAAAGAATCATACATGACTAAAAGAATCATACATGACTAAAAGAATCATACATGACTAAAAGAATCATACATGACTAAAAGAATCATCTAAGTGATCCACTTAGCCAAACATTGGCAACACATTGTATCACAGTGCCAGGGTTGATGATGAGTCTAACGTTCTTATCCTGAAAACTAGGGCAACATTTGGCAGACTTTATGACTGTATCAGAAAACTAGGGCAACATTTGGCAGACTTTATGACAATATCTGAGACTGTGGGGGAATCAGCATACCAAAATAAAATCTAAATATAAAAATATACAAAGCTCGTGTGCTCCCCAGTCCACTGTAAGTACATGAAACATGAATGGTGTACAAAAGCCATGAGAGGTTGCAGAATAACTTTGACCAAAAAAAAAGCCGGAGAATTATACTCAACCTTGGAAAGGAATGCCAAATATTTACAGAAGCCTGATGCAGTGCCAACTATAATTGGTGGGCCACGTCATTCGCAAGGAAGACAAAAAGGGCTCTTCTAGAGACGAAGCTACTAATAGACAGACAGCCCACGGAGTTCGAAGAAAGCGTTACAAAGAAACGTTCAAGACCACATTAAATGATTGCGACTTTGGGTGTGACTCCTTTGAGGCAGACGCCAGAGTCAGAGTCTCCTGACGCCTTATGATATGGAACATAGCGTCACTCTGTGAAGTAAACAAACAACATGCTTCAAAGTCCAGGTTACAGGACAGGTAAGATGGGACTAAAAACATTCCTGTTTCCACGCGAACCATCTCTTGTATTATATATAGTTCACTACATACGAAATTCATTATTGGGACACAATCTACATGAACTAAACATTTATTGAATATCGTATTCTGCTTAGGCTAGAACTATAAATACTCCTCCCATTATACCAACAATTTTAGAGTATTTAATACAGAAAATTCAGCGAGGTAGAAAAGAAATAAATAATTAAATATAGATTGGTTGAATTGTTTTTTGCGATTTTTTGCAATTTATATTTGGACAATCGAAATTCATTTCGCTGATGATAACTTGGAAATATACTTTAGCGTTATTCTTTTGATTATTAACAAGCGTGAATTTCCTAAAACATACATATGAGAAGAATTTCTTAACTGCATACATTGAAGTGAATTATAATTGATATTCCTAATGTCAAATTTCTAAGCTGTTGCCGGGAGATGATTTAGTGTATTATGAAAGTGAAGCAACGGAAAATAAACATGTAAATAGGACTAAACCAAGCACTAAAAATAAAATGACGTTTCAAGAAATAGTTTTGTTGATTGTTTAATCCATTAAACAAGTTACAGTTAAACCACTCAGTACATCACATTACAGTTAAACCACTCAGTACATCATATTACAGTTAAACCACTCAGTACATCACATTACAGTTAAACCACTCAGTACATCACATTACAGTTAAACCACTCAGTACATCACATTACAGTTAAACCACTCAGTACATCATATTACAGTTAAACCACTCAGTACATCACATTACAGTTAAACCACTCAGTACATCATATTACAGTTAAACCACTCAGTACATCACATTACAGTTAAACCACTCAGTACACCACATTACAGTTAAACCACTCAGTACATCACATTACAGTTAAACCACTCAGTACATCATATTACAGTTAAACCACTCAGTACATCATATTACAGTTAAACCACTCAGTACATCACATTACAGTTAAACCACTCAGTACATCACATTACAGTTAAACCACTCAGTACATCACATTACAGTTAAACCACTCAGTACATCACATTACAGTTAAACCACTCAGTACATCACATTACAGTTAAACCACTCAGTACATCACATTACAGTTAAACCACTCAGTACATCACATTACTTTTTTACAACTTTTATATTAATGTATAAACAACACTAACAACATTTCAAACTCTAAACAAATATGCAAGACTAGACATAAACAATGGACAAGCGTAGGACGCAATGATCTTCTGTATGAAAGGAGCGTCTGTAAGAGATACGATAAAAGACATCAAACACAGTTTAAAAGTTAGGTAATATTCAAATTAAAAAAAAACAACAACTCTATTTGATTTATTACTGAAAAATATTCCAAACTGACAAAAATAAAACCGTTAGTTAAATCATTAAACTTTGAAACACAAGAGGATAAAAGAGCAAGGTAGTCATAATACATAATAGGCAACTAAATTTTACTTGGAACTACAACACAAAGATAACTAAATACAACCCACAGATAGACATAGGATGGAAACACCTTTCTTATTCCGTATGCAAGAAAAAACATGCAAATTTTCGTTCCTCCCTTACGGAATTCGGTCGCGGTATGAGTTGCCTGAGGGATCCAGGATAACAAACACCTTATAAAAATTCAGAACTCTATTACATATTCAAGATTAAACATAAACCAATGATAAGCGTAGGACGCGATAATCTTCTGAATAGATGGAGTGTCTGTAACAGATACGATTATTGAAGTGACCAAGTAAAAAAAGTTACAGCCCAACTGAACTAAACAACTAATAACTAATGGTATGACATTTTTTAATAAAAAAAAATGTAATCGCTGATTTCGTTTAAAGTGTTTTTTCTCTCCTTAAAGGGAATAAGACACCTTATGAAGGAAATAAACTAGAATATCAATACACTTACATTTTTATTTGTTTATTTGGTTCCATATAGCTTGTAAGTGAACAAAAATTGTGAAACAAATATTTTGTCATAAACAAAATGAGTGAAAAAAAAAGAAAAAGAAAAAAAGGACAAAAAAGGTCAAAATTAAAAAATAAGTTATTAAAAAAACAATTAACAGAATGGTTTGAATTTGTTTTAGCTAGATATACATTTATTGTTAGTTGTAAGTATTAGAATTAAGAAATATAGATTAGATTTTATAATATAATTTTTTCAGTGAACATAGATGAAAAAATATGAAAAATGTAGGTTATCAAAACCTTCTTGAAATGAAAAAGATAAGCAAAAATGCATACTCAGAAATGTTGCAATATGCATATACAACAAACCCTAAAAATTTGAAACAAATTGATGAAGTAGTTTTTAAGATAAATTAATTTGCGTGCAAACAGAATTATGAAAACGTGATTTTGAGAACATCGACTTTTAAAGTTAATATAACGAAAAAACACACACTTGCGTGCAACATAAAAGAGTGAAACTTGTGTATAATATATCTTAGCTCTTAAACTTGCTAGAAACGTTTTAGAAATACAATTTATCATTTCAAAAAATTGTAATTGAAGCAAAATGTTCACATGGTATCTCCATATTGTTTATTTGCTTCATCTACTAAGCACCAATTATGAGTGGGGTTGGAGATTGTGACAGTAGAAGGCTATGAATGTGTGCCCGATGATGGGCTGTGATAAGGAGACAGGCATTTGCTTTGAATTGGTGCTGGTGATGTCCATCTTAATAAAATAAATTCCAAATTTGATTTTACAGTAGAATTTAATTAAGAAACATAATAAGTTCGAAGCTAGAAAATGTCTGACAACTTATAACTTTGACCTTGAACTAGGAAATAAGCCATTGTGAGATAGATGTTGGCTAGCGCCGAGAGGTCACGTAAAAGTTACTTGCGTCACGAACTAAAAGTTAACTACTGGATATTTTTCGGTCTTTTACGTAGTATTCTTTTTTTTCATTCATAAATATTTTTTTTTCTTTCCCGTAGTAAAGAGGAAGTCTATATTGGATTCTATCGATACTCCATTAAAATCCTTTCAAATGATACCAACCACTATAAGGAAACGAAAAGTTTGATAGAAGTTGCAATGACTTGAAAAATGACAATATAAACAGTAAAAACAATTGAAAGTTATTAAAAACGCAAACAAAATATTTGTATATAACTTTAAAAACATAAAATAACAATTTTTTTGATGGAACCATTTTCTACGATGGTTCAGGTAGTCCATTTTGACAAAAAACCCTAAAACATAATTTTTCAGTTAATTGGTCAAAATACTGTCTTATCCCCCCCCCCTTGTTAAAAAAATAAATATATTTTTTACAATATTATTTAAATTAAAAATGATTTCTTTACCTGTTTTTTAGATTTTAAAATGTTTATCATGGATTTTTAAAAAAAAATAGATAAACGGAAAAAAAGAAGGTGTACATTGACTATTTTATTTTTAGTTCTTAGGTTCCAAAGTAGTTATTTCCTTTAATGAGTGCTTAACGGTGTCATCCTGACAAATTGATCTAAGTTTTTATCTAAGTTACCATCTCGTTAGTGTAGCCCAGGGGTGTCCAAACTTTTTGCATAGCGGGCCATATTCCTTGAAATAAAGACCCTCGCGGGCCGGATTAAAATTATATAAAAATGACGTAAGTTGAGAAGTTTTTATAGCAAAATTTTAATGTGAAGGGTGAAACTGAGATCTTGAATGCAGTAAATAGTTGAGGTCAGGCTCAATGCCACTGGTTTTGATACGTATGATATCACGTAGGTGAGAGTCACTTATTCTTGTCCTCACACGGTTCTTGTTAAAATTCATAACTGAAAATGTCTGCTCACACAAGTATGTCGAGCCAAACAAGCTGAGCATTTTCTTAGCAAATGTTCGAATCTCTTTGAATCTCTCTTTATCCAGCTGTCGGTAAAAGTCGTTGAGAGAAAGCTGTTGTTGTCTGCTGCGAATTTCATTATCAATTTGCAACTCAATGAGTTCCAGCTGCAGATTGCCTGGAGCATTATCAGGGTCAACAGAGAAAGGTGAAGAAAATAACATGATGTCCTTTTCAATAGTTGCAAAGTCCTGAAAGCGTCTTTGAAATTCATCAGCCAGGGATATGATATCTGCAACATACCTCTGCATTTGCTCATTGAAAGCTTATTTCTGGGAAACTTGTCATGATTTCCTGTAGTGAGGGGAAATGTGTGGTATTAGGCTACATTTGAGACAGTTGCCTTTGAAAAAGTTGCAGCTTGTTCCCAAAGGCCTTGATATGTGAATATAATTGGCTTACCCCTGCATTTTGACCTTGAAGATTTGTGTTCAGTACGTTTAGATGTCTTGTCATATCAACTAAAATTGCAATATCTGCCAGCCCAGCAGTATCAGATAATTCTGGCATTGGTTGTCCCTTATCTTTCATGAATTGCCCAATTTATTTTTTAAATGCGTAGAAGCGCTGAAGTGCTGTTCCCCGACTGAGCCACCTTACATCATTGTGATACACAACATCTCCGTATTCTCCCTAGATGTCAAGAAGAAACTGCTGAAACTGGCGGTGAAACAGGCTTTAGAGCGAATAGAGTTTATAGCTTTTATTACTGGCTTAATGACATGATCACATCTAAGAAGTTTGGCACATAGAACTTGTTGGTGAATGATACAGTGAAGTTTAATAGCTTTGCCACCCATCCTCACTGACTTTGTTACAGACAATTGTTGCAAGTCCACTATGCTCACCAATCATGGCAGGTGCACCATCAGTAATAATTCAAGATATTTTTTTCAAGGTAGTTTAATGTCATTAACAGCAGAACAAACAGAAGTAAATAAATCTTTTCCCCTTGTTTGGTCTTTAAGACTCTGAAGGTCAAGTAATTCTTCACTCACACACATGTCATCATTAACTCCTCTAAAAAAATAAGAAGTTGCGCAGTGTCAGATGCATCAGTGCTTTCATCACAGGCTATCGAAAAAAAGTCAAATTTTTCTGCTTTTGTCTCTATTTGTCTTTTAATATCAGATGAGATTTCTTCAATTCTGTGAGCCAAAGTGTTGCGTGACAGGCAAAAATTGGCAAACTCCTGGTTTTTCTCGGGACAGATATTTTCAACAATTTTCATCAAGCATTCTTTTATAAACTTGCCATCAGTGAATGGCTTGCTGTGTTTCGCTATCAGTTTTGCTACCTCATAACTTGCCTTTGAGGAATTTTCATTGGCCTGATCGATTCTTGAAAATAAGCTTTGCTGTGAGGTTAAAAATAATAAAATGACGTCATCGACTTTTACGGTAGGCTATCAAGGTTTTAGTACAATTAACTTCATCGGGTTTTAAAACAACCAATTTCAACGTTGTTTAAAAAATAATAATAATCACAGATTTTCGCCATCATTTGAAATACTCGAAACAGTACAAAATTTCTAGCTTTCTAATAAATATACTATCTTTACAGAAATAATACGTCAGTTAATTAATTATTTCAGATGAGGCCGCGGGCCAGTTAAAATGGCTTCGCGGGCCGGTCTTGGCCAGCGGGCCGGACTTTGGACATCCCTGCTGTAGCCTAATTGAAAGTATTGAACATCAAGTGACGATATACAACGAAATCATTTAGATCGGGGAATCTCAAAATATTAAGGTTAAAAAAAGATAAGTCCCTTTTTGAGAGTGTCATGGCCCATGTAGCAAGGGGAGGAGCAGGGTTCTCCAGTTTCTTTAGCAACAGTTGCACAATGACCATAACTATTTCTATAGCCACATAATAATAGGGATTGTGTGGCTAGCACAATGGCCTTAACTATTAAGTTTAATTATTACATATTCAATTTACAAAAGGTAAAGTCATTTATGTGTAGACATTTTCTGTGTTGTCTTATACACAGAGTCACGAGGCTTATTGTTTTTGTTTATACAAAAATTTATTACTATATTGGGGTAACATTTCATTAACTTTATAGAAAATAAGTTAGACACCATTGATTTTAGAAATATAATGTATAGAATAGAAATTTCATAAAATTATAAGGATGTGAAGTTTACGACATAATATTTTTAGTTTCATTTTAATAAACGAAAATTAAATAGAGCTCCTTTGGGATTGAGTGTGTTAAAAACAGCCAGCTTAGGTTTTTGATGAAGTTAATATTCTATTTTTATCACAACTATTCTAATTTAGACGAAATTCCTTTTTCAAAGGTTTAAAACAAAAGTTAACGTTCACCCTGCTATATTAATGCTAAGTAGGCCAAGGGGGTGGAAGTAATAATAACGTCGTGTTTACTTGAGATATCCTCGCAGTAGGTTTGAAGCTGCATTGGGGAATGTAAATAACAATACTTGTTTTCTAGAGATATGTTAATATTTTTATGTTACTTCTGACATCGCATTGCTATTTTAGAATCTGACTGGATGTTCAAATAGATATTTACTTAAAACTTCAAGTTATAAAACTCATTGCTCAACACATTAACATTGTTACTAACAGAGTTCAGACCCTTCACCTGATGGCGTACAGACTGTTGAAATGAATGACCCAGATGTTACAATGTCTATGAGGTTTATCAGACATTTCATCAATTTATTTGTGTTTTTTTATCAGCTACCAACCAGTCGGCTAGAGAATAACCAAATACAACGTGAAAAGTTGACTGACCAACTGACCATGTGTGTATAAGTGTTGATAGTATTCTGCTGTCTGTTAGGTCAGTATCTGCAAGTTTATTCAATAACATATTTTTCAAACTAAATATTTAATAAAAAAAAATGATCTATACATTGTTAAATATAATGTTGTGATTGATTTAATATTTAAATTAATCTTTTTCTAATATTGATAACCTTCATGTTGGAGTTAAAGGATATAGTGAATTTGCAAAAACACTGAATTTCAGAATCATATCTTATCTGTTCCAGACACTACCTCTATACAGAACATCATTGTGTCCCACGCTTATCCATTATTCATGTCTGGTCTTGCTTTTTTATTAGAGATTTGAATGTCGATATAGTTTTGGTTCTCCTGGTTTAATCAGGCCAACCTTTCGAGGTTAGAATCCCCCCCCCAAAAAAACCCCGGAAGAACGAGGATTTGTATGTGTTTGTTCTTGCATACGGAATAAGAGAATGGTTATTTAGAACAATTTTCTTGGTTAGATCATGATACTAAATTTCGCTTTATGATATATGAGATTCTATGTCATTTTAATGATATGCACGTTTTAAAATAATTTTATTCACATGACAGTGTGGGTAATAAATTGGTCTTCCGTCTCCAGGGGTAAGGTAAATATTGTGACAATCAAAACACACACAAAGGACGTAATACATTTCCACAAATGACTGAGGAGTCATAAAGAAAATTAACCAATATATATTCAGTACCGTTATGAACCTCATCACAAAAAAATAGAAACTGACTAGACATTATTGCACCTGGGGATTTGTGGTTGCCACTTACAAAAATTGAGCCGAAAATAAATACTCTCATAAAATCTCATCACGTCCATCCAATCCATTATTGTTTTAAATTTTACTTTTTAAAAATCTATAATTTCAATAAATATTGCTTCATAAAGTTTATATTTGTAACTTTTATACTAATGAAATTTATGTAGCTTTTTGACTTGGGCGTCCGTGGGCAATGTTTGACTACAAAAACGGATCCCTGGGTCACAAAAGTTTTGAAACCACTGCTCTAGGCAAACAAAATAAAGTACATCCATATGGAAAAGAAAGTATCATAAATCTAGATAGAGGTTTTATAAATAATGAAGCTATGCAGAAAATGAAAAAAAAATCCTAAAAAAATTTATATTGCTATCACATTCCCTATCAAGATTATATAAATCTACTTTACAAACATTACCTCTGGTGATTTTAATTTGTTTAAAAAATGTTACCACCGTTAATATAATTTTTGTTAACAAACATTACACATTTTTACAGTTTTTTTATGTATGGTTGTCAACAATCAGTAGCACCATCAGAACCTTCATTAATTTTGTTGTTGGTGTTTTTTAATTTTTAAATTTTAACAAAGTGTACTGTTTTCTCATAATTTTATAAACATGCATTCTTATAGTGCCAAAGTTCCTATATGAACTTATTTAAATGAGCACACGAAGATGAACTTCTTTCAGTATCCAACCACTCTGGGAACTTTGAGGACTGCGAATAGGAACGCTGGCCTTTTAGAGGTTTTGAGGAAATTTGTCGCCTATCTAACCACACAAGCAAAAGCGAGTGACACAATTTTGTATGTCGTAAAATTTGCAAACAAAAAATATTTTTTATACACAATAAAATTAGGTTTCCATCTTTTATTCAAATAGATCTACACGTTAAAATACAATTTAAAAAAAATTGAGACGGTCGTTGTGGTGTAAGTTTTTTATTCAGTGTTAGACAGAGTTAATCCAATCTATTTACTCGGAGACACGCGTGTAGATACTTGGCTTGGTGCCTGTAGGAACATTGAAATATTAGTCAGTCAGAGCATTAATTTTAGTTATACAGTGGAACCTCGGTATACTTCTACTTTTGTATACGTCCAACTTGGTATACGTCCTGTTTTGACGCGAAACATTTTACTTCGTATACAACATTTTGCTTGGAAAACGACCGGCGTACCGTGTTAGAAATTGTATGTGTAAAACGGACACATAAAAAAATAAAAAAATAAAAGTGCATGCGTAACTTGGATGAATCACAACACTACACTACATATTCCACCTCTCATGTGTGTAAGTACTTTAGTTGCTACAATACAATAAACTACTCTCGCAATAACTGGTAAACTTTAAGTAAATTCACTAAACATGAGTTCTAAAAAAGTTAATGATAGGAGCCAATGAATGAAACAAATTGACCAGACAATGTCACATTTTCGAAAGATCCTGAAGAGAAGGCAAAAGCAAAGTTCTTTAGACAGATTTTAAGTAAAATTCAAGCCTGGCGAGCCTCAACCATGGTCAACTTGGCAAAAGAGCTTCAACCATGGTCAACTAGGGAATAGAGCCTCAACCATGGTCAACTTGGCAAAAGAGCTTCAACCATGGTCAACTAGGGAAAAGAGCCTCAACCATGGTCAACTTGGGAAAAGAGCCTCAACCATGGTCAACTTGGGAAAAGAGCCTCAACCATGGTCAACTTGGGAAAAGAGCCAAAAAATAGAAAAACAACAGAATGTCACGTTCCTGAAGTTTTATTTGATGCCGACTTTCCTCCCAAACAATAACATCTCCTTCTCAACACCATGTTAGCAAACACTTGACTCGTCACACCATGTTAAAGGGAGGCTACATTATTATTTATTGAACTTTAAGTTCTTTTTATTTATGTCTTTTAATAGTAAGAAATGTTTAAATAATATTTTTACAACGTCAATAAATGTATGTTAGGTTAATAATAATATCCTTTATTTCCTGGGAAAGCATTAATCATTTTTCCTTTATTTCTTATGTTAAAAATACATTTGGTATACGTCCTGTTTGGTATACGTCCTGTTTGGCATACGTCCTGTTTGGTATAAGTCATGTTTGGTATTAGTCCTGTTTGGTATAAGTCCTGTTTGATATATGTCCTGTTTGGTATACGTCCTGTTTGGTATAAGTCCTGTTTGGTATGCGTCCTGTTTGGTATAAGTTCTGTTTGGTATAAGTCCTGTTTGGTATAAGTCCTGTTTGATATAAGTCCTGTTTGGTATAAGTCCTGTTTGGTATAAGTCCTGTTTGATATAAGTCCTGTTTGGTATAAGTAATGTTTGGTATAAGTCCTGTTTGGTATAAGTCCTGTTTGATATATGTCCTGTTTGGTATACGTCCTGTTTGGTGTAAGTCATGTTTGGTATAAGTCCTGTTTGGTATAAGTCATGTTTGGTGTAAGTCCTGTTTGGTATAATTCCTGTTTGGTATAAGTCCTGTTTGGTATACGTCCTGTTTGGTATAAGTTCTGTTTGGTATAAGTCCTGTTTGGTATAAGTCCTGTTTGGTATAAGTCCTGTTTGGTATAAGTCCTGTTTGGTACACGTCCTGTTTGGTATTAGTCCTGTTTGGTACACGTCCTGTTTGGTATTAGTCCTGTTTGGTACACGTCCTGTTTGGTATTAGTCCTGTTTGGTATAAGTCCTGTTTGGTATAAGTCCTGTTTGGTTTAAGTCCTGTTTGGTATTAGTCCTGTTTGGTATAAGTCCTGTTTGGTATATGTCCTGTTTGGTATACGTCCTGTTTGGTATAAGTCCTGTTTGGTATAAGTCATGTTTGGTATAAGTCATGTTTGGTATAAGTCCTACTGTCTGAAATGTCTCAAGGAAGTTTACCGAGGTTCCACTTTATAACTAAAATCATTTTTCAGAATATTTGTGATTGCGTTTCGTCTTTAAAGAGTTCAAACTAAATTATACTTATTTTGAAGTAATAACAAATCTCAGAAAAAGCCAAAGTAAATGAATATTTCAGTATAGGATTCTGATTTTGATATCATTTAAAAAGTTATTGTCTAAATAAGAATCAGCCAGAACAAAAATACCGGAAAAACGCCTGCCTTGTGAACAAATATAAACAAAAAGATATCATTACAGAAAGTGAACCTTATCTGCAGAGATAAGAAGGGAGACATAAACACGGAATGGAAGAACTAGAGTGAGACCCGAGTTGTTAGAGGAAACTGAAGAGGAATATTGATTTACGTGTGTATACATCGAATTAGTATGTGTACAAAAAATGTATTACTTATTTATACTTAAACTTATAAACTTTCTTGTACACAAAATTGGTTCTTTAATTTTACATATAATAAATTTCGTAAGTAGTGTTGTAGTTCATGTTTTTTTTTCTTTTCTATACATCTAAAATTCAACTTTATCAATATAACTTAAATATATATAAATAAATTGTATATATCACTTCACTATATTTAGAATGAGTTGCTTAACCTTTGATAAAATTCGTCCATAAATAAAATAATTTTTCTGTTCGTGGCCTGTATTGCATTATGTCTTGCTTGTTGTTGTTGTTGTTCGTCCGTCGTGGTCGACGATGACCACTCTCATCATATTTGCTGGGCCGCCACATGTGTTCTCTGGTGGCTTATTAACCCTATCTTTGCACGAAAGAGGCGTCCGCATGTCGGACAAGAGATAGAAGCGGTCCCTTCAGGGGGGTTGTGGTTTCGTTCCTTTCTGGCCTGGCGTTTTAACTTGGCAGCCTGTTGTCTATTAGCTTCACAGACAGCTGCGCCATTCCATATCGTAGAGCGCCAGTGGGCTCGGTTACTGGCTGCTGCTTCCCAGGAGTCATGTCCGATGTCGAAGGCCTTCAGAGCAGTTTTAAGTGTGTCCTTGTAGCGCTTACGGAGACCTCCGCGTGCTCTATGCCCTTCGGTAAGTTCACCATAGAAGAGCCTCTTGGGTAGACGATGGTCGGGCATGCGCACTAGATGCCCCGCCCAGCGTAATTGGCTTTGCATGAGGATAGTGTGGATGCTGGGGAGTCCTGACCTGGCTAATATTTCGGTGTCTGGAACTTTTTCCTGCCATTTTATATTGAGTATTTTTCTAAGGCTTTTGGTGTGGAAGTGGTTCAGCAACCTCGCATGGCGTTGGTATACAATCCAAGTTTCACATGCATATAGTAAGGTGGGGAGCACTACAGCTCTGTATACTTTTAGTTTTGTTTGGGTGCTGATTCCCCTTCTGTTCCAGACACTGTCATGCAATCTCTTGCTTACATGTAGATACATAATACTTTCCATACCTGTGCAACCAACGCCTCCAGCAGAAGTGACACCTGCTAAGTACCGATATTGTAAACCACACATTAGGGCGCCGCCACTGTCACCCTGACAGGATCTTGCTCGGTAATCAGGATCTTTTAAAAAAGATCAAGATCTTATTTGTAAAAAATATGTTTAAAAAACTTATTTTTATAATTATAATGAAATCTCAAATTTTTTTAACTAGCTTCTTCCCCCCAAAACATTAAAGAATTTTAAAAAACGGTCACATTTAAAAAATGCAACTGATTTCAATTTTAGACAGGAAATTCCTTTCACATAAAAAAATTTATAATTTATTTTTAACATTAATTTATTTTAAAGTCATTGATGCTTTCAAATTGATTTTATTGATTTTTAAAAATGTTCATACACTAATATGGTCTTTACCGTTTATTTCATCAAATACACAAATCTCTTTATTGGTGATCGGTTTATCCCAATCAAACGTTGCACACTTGGCTGTGGATATGGCCCTAGTGAAAGCTTCTCGAAGATATGAAGCGCCTTGTGGAAATTCCTCGCTGATTCCCCATCCAGCTATCACACATTTTTCACCTTCAAAAGTGTTTCCCTTGGGAGCTATCGTAGTTACCTATAGAAGCGAAGTTAACATATATCTGACTATGGACATACATTACTTCTTTTGTGTTTGCACTTTAAAAAAAAGTAGAATTGAAGAAAAGATTAACCTAGTTAACTCAAAGAAATGTATGTGCTATCTGTAAAAATATAGATATCATCAACATATTTATGTACTCAATGCACATGTACTTTTTAACAACAAATTATTTTTCTAATATTTAAGAAATGACCTAATAATTGTGAGTGATGTAAACTATTATCTACAGAAGTAAACATGACCTACTTTAACATTTCCTTTGAGTACCACGGCTGTTTTGAGATAGACAACACCAATGTCGTGTCTTTCTCCAGGTTGTTTGTATCTCGGGTGAATGATACTCTTGCTAACGCCCCGAGTCTGGCTGTACTTGTTGGAATCATCTTTCTCTAAGTCCACGGCTCCTATCTTGATGCGTGTTGTTGTAAACGTTTTGTAAAGACAATGTGCAGCGGTGACCAGCTGAAGCAAAACAAAAATGTTTGGAATATTTCTAACATGGGAAAGGACATTGAAGGACAAGAGTAATAATAACAAGAATTTGATGTCTTCCCGAAACCATGAACTTCCCTCTCTAAGAGACTTGGATGAACTTATCAATCTAATTTGGTAACTAAAGCATAAGTGCGTCAATAAACATTTGCACACAATATTCTAGTAATGTGAGTTTTATAAAAAATTGGAATAATGTATTTTTAGCCTAATAGATTAACTTGTATATCCATTAAGCCAACCCAGGAGCTAACGTATGTCACATTCAATGTCGGTAGGCCGGATCTGGCCCGCAGTACGACTCCTTTAACGCGAGAATTCTTGAACGGTGTGAAATTATTTTTAGTTCCGAAAATTAATTCTATTTAAAATAGTTTAATATTCTTTCGCTATAAAGTTAATGAAATTGCCTAATCATCAGATGTGCCGAACGCAAGGCCGCTTTAGAGAATGAAAGTAACAGTTGTGTTGTGAGTGGAAAGTAACAGTTGTGTTGTGAGTGGATATTCTTAACAGGTTAGCAGAACAACTGTTAGTTGCACAATTAGAATTGATTTGTAACAAATTTATTCATTCAGGGACCAGATATTTCATAACATTTACCTGCTGCCGTCAACTCAAAAGTCTGTCAGTTAAACAAGATAGTACTATAATAACAGCTTATCTTTAAACTGGTAAAAATAAAATTTGTCCTTAAAGGGAGGCTATAAAAGTAATTGTTAGGTTGAATAATTTTACTGATGTTGGCGTTAAACATGTGGGTCCCATTTGAAGATATAATGTGGCTGTAGTCTAGAGAAATACAATGACGCGGAGTTACAAGACGAAGTTAAAAAAAACAAACCCACTGAATTTTCAGAAGACTCTACAGAAGGAAAAAGCTTTAAAGTGGAATCAACAATCCAGAACACGTTTGTGAAATGAAAGACTTATTGTGGAACTGTTTATCCCCAACTCGGACAATATTTACAAAGTTTCTGAAGTTCATGAGTTAATTGTTAAAATATATACTGTACGCTTATTTCCTGTTTATCCCTCAATTAGACGTACTATCTGAGTTCTTCCACGCACCATACGTGTGTTTTGAGATACCTACCACTACTATCTGAGTCCTTCCATGCACCATATGTGTGTTTTGAGATACCTCCCACTACTATCTGAGTCCTTCCACGAACCATACGTGTGTTTTGAGATACCTACCACTACTATCTGAGTCCTTCCACGCACCATACGTGTGTTTTGAGATACCTACCACTACTATCTGAGTCCTTCCACGCACCATACGTGTGTTTTGAGATACCTACCACTACTATCTGAGTCCTTCCACGCACCATACGTGTGTTTTGAGATACCTACCACTACTATCTGAGTCCTTCCACGCACCATACGTGTGTTTTGAGATACCTACCACTATTTATCTGAGTCCTTCCACGCACCATACGTGTGTTTTGAGATACCTACCACTACTATCTGAGTCCTTCCACGCACCATACGTGTGTTTTGAGATAACTATCACTGAGAGATTGGTTTGAACAATAACTCATTGTGACATTTTAGATTGTGTGTTTATGTTTAGAAATGGTATCGTTTTTAAATTTAATAATTTCTGCTTGGTTTATTATTTAATGTGGTTTTTAAAATACGTCATTATTTTCATTTTATTTTGAACATCATACCAACTTAGAATAGTTATGGATGTATACATTGAAATTTAAAAAAAATATGGTGATTGTTAACTTTAAGATATCTATGGCTGCCAATAACAAAAACATTTTTTGTGTAGAAGTGAGTAAAATATTCTGAAATAAAATTGAATGAGAAATAAATAGCCGTTAAGTGAATAAAAACAACTGACCTTGTCAGTAGCTATCAGTCTAAAAAAAACTGACCTTGTCAGTAGCTAACAGCCTCAAGAATAACTGACCTTGTCTAGGGCTATCAGTCACACAAACAACTGACCTTGTCAGTAGCGATCAGTCTCAAAAACAACTTACCTTGTCACGGGCTATCACCCTCATAAACAACTGACCTTGTCAGGGTCCATCAGTCTCACAAACAACTGACCTTGTCAGGGGCTATCAGTCTCACAAACAACTGACCTTGTCACGGGCTATCACCCTCATAAACAACTAGCTTTGTCAGGAGCTATCACCCTCACAAACAACTGACCTTGTCAGGGGCTATCCCCCTCACAAACAACTGACCTTGTCAGGGGCTATCACCCTCACAAACAACTGACCTTGTCAGGGGCTATCAGTCTCACAAACAACTGATCTTGTCAGGAGCTATCACCCTAACAAACAACTGACCTTGTCAGGAGCTATCACCCTCACAAACAACTGACCTTGTCAGGAGCTATGAGTACAGCACCACAGAAATGTTTCCAGTTGCCATTGATGTAGGTTTGAAGTGACGCCTGCTGAGGGTGAGACGAATGCTCTGCCCTAGAACCACCAAAGATCTTCTTCAGTTCACTCATGCTTCCGTATGGTTGATCATTATTTTCTAGAGCTTAGAGTTTATACATATTCACTATGCGAAATGTACGACATAAGATATAACATTAAATAACCAAATACTAAGTATACATATTGTAAAAAATATTTTGCATATTCAATGATAGTTTATGAAATTATAAATTTATCTTCAAATGCTTTAAAGACGAAAATGTCTGTTTTGAATCATCTCAAAATTTCTTAACTTGTACTGATATTTTTTATAGTATTATACATTGTGTTTACCTCTTAAGAGATATTGTATGATTTGTAATTGAAAGTTATTGTTTAATTTTCGTACATACTTTTTTGAAAATTTACTACGTCCCTTTTATGTTTTTGATTGGCCACCATATTAACCTAGTCCCTATACGCGGAAAATAAATATCTTCAGCAGACACAGTTATATAAATAAACTTTTTAATAAAACTGTATAACCTTGAAAATAGCATGAATTGTAATGTATAAATCTAAAAAAATAAAAATTAAAGTGAACATCATGATCTAGCCAGAACTTATTCTAAATAAAACTTTACTTATTACGTATGCGAGAACAAACACATGCTAATTATTGTTCTTGCCATCTGGAATTCGGGAGTGGATGGGTTGTCTGATAAAAAAAGTAAAACAAACGAACTATCAACATTTTTAATTCTAATAAAAATTCAAGACTAGACATAAACCATAAGTGTAGGACGCTATAATCTTCTGTATAGGAGTAGTGTCTGTACCAAGCAGTAACCTGTAAACCCTTGATTTTGTCAATTTACTAAATGCCTCAACTCCAGGTTTGAATTATATCATCATTAGAAACAGTTTACTTTAAACATGAAATCAATCAAAACATTTTATATAACATTAAATAGATCGAGCATTAGAATATTTCTAAATTGTATGAACATTTAAGAATTTAATTGCAAATATTACATATTTATAGGAAAACAGATACTGACCAAATAGACCGAAGAATACTGCCCACAACTTGACGCACATGGTATGTCGACTATTTTCTTGTGGTCGTCCTTTGAACGATATCCTCTAGCCGACTTGTTGGTCGCTGACTAAAAGCAAAAATAAATTGTATACAAGCCTGAGAAAATCTATAGATATTTTAACATCTTGTGTAAGTCTTTAAGCCTTTAGGTCAAGGATTTGAACTCTGTTAGTAAAAATGTTACTGTGCTGAACAATGACGTCACGTCTTGTAGTTTGAAGTAATCATCTTTAGGTAGAACAAATCTGATTCTAAAATATGTAGAAAGTTAAATTGATAAAAAAAAATATTTTTTTTTATGTCAACAAGAATTTTTTTCAACATGCCCCATACAGCCTGAAAGCACTTGCGAAGACATCTCTAATTAATTTGACGCCATTACTACTAACGCTTCGTTGGCCTAATTAACATATAGATTTCTATGTAGTAGTTTGAACTTTCACTTCATGTTTCAACCTATAAAATTAACTTTTCAAAAAGAATTCCGTCTTAATTATTGTGATCAAAATTGAAAATGAACTTCTTAAAAATCTACCAAAAAAAAATTCAACTATTTTTAACTTTCTCAATCCACGTCGTTTAGTTTTATCGAAATTAAAATGATTCTAAAATAATAAATTTTTTATGTGTAGATCGTCTTATATTTTTCAAAATCTTTCATTATTTTCTCTATATTTTAAATATCAATGGTATATACCTTATTTTCTAAAACGCTTATAAAATATGAAATTGATATAGTATTCAATTTTTATCTTAGCAACAAGAAGATAAATATCCCCGTGATTCTAAAAGAAAAACAAACTAAAATCTGGAAAGAAAAAGTCCACAAAAAAAAATACTGTTACCAGAATCATCTTCAACTATTAACTTTTTAAATTTGAATATTGAATTATTAAAATAATAGTTTGAGATTCCCTGTTAAGATGAAATTTTTAATATGTGCTAGCTCCCCGTTCAATACTTTCAATTAGACTAAACTAATGAATTGGGAACGTAAGGACAACAACCCAATGTTATCGTATCTGTTAGAGACACTCTTTCTAAGCTGTAGATTATTGCATCCTACCCTTATACATGTTTTATTACAGTTTCCATATATTGATAGAGTGTTTCTTTTCCTGATTTGATAAGGCACTCCATTCCATGTCCGAATTCCAGACGGAAAAAAGATAATTTAAATGTTTGCTTTTGCATACGGAATAAGAAAAGTGTTTTTATCCCTATGTCTATCTGAGGGTTGTATTATATTATATTGTATTGTATTTCCAAGCTAGAATTAATTTCAATATGTATTATTACTACTGTGTTTCTCTAACAGTGGCGTAGCTAGAGGGGGGCAAACAGCAAATGCCCCAGGCAGCACTTTTTTTTAGGGATGGCAAAGTCCTAGTTGTTAATGAGCTTCTAAGAATGAAATTTAAAAAAAAAGCTGAAATTTGTTTATCAAAGTGAGAAAAAAAAATAAATTGAGAAAATAAATAAAGGAACTACCGTAAAACATCTAAACGTTTCTACTACCAAAACTTCTTACTTCAGATTAGATGTAAATTATTCTGATACTTATTCTACTGAACAGAATAACCAAAAGGCTGAAGTAGAATGAGAACCTGACATTGATATGCTGGTAACTCAATTGATTGTTCAAATTTGAAAGCCATTCTTTTTTTTTGGAAGTGAAAATGTGTGTACCCTATCAAATTCAAACATGAGCCAATTGAATTATACGGGCGGCGCTTTGTTGGGCGCGGTAAATTCCTCATTATTAATTAGCTTGTAAAAAAAAAGAAAACAAAGTTTAACAAAAGAAAAGAAAAGCCAAAGTAAGAGTTGAAAAAAGGACCCATGTTAAAATACGTGAAAGTTTCTAAAGCCAAAACTTAAAACTCCATAATGAATCTAAAGCCTTCTTATATTAGTGTCACTGAACTGAAAACAAGGGGCAGAAGTAGAATAAAACATGACGCCGATGTGCTGGTACCTATAACTGATTCACATTTGTCAGCCGCTCATCGGGTCATAGGGATATTTGCTGTAACCGTTTAATTTCAACCAAAACCTAAAAAATTTAAACAACATACACGTACTTAATTGATATAAATATACAGGAGTTCAAGAATGACTCAAAGACACAAATCTCAATATCACATCTCGCTCAAACTGTTCATTAAAACTGATTTCTTTAAGTGCTCCTCCAACTGAAACGAAATCTCCAAATATTTTTGGTACACTAAAACGGTGTTACGCATTCTTTGCATGTCCACAAATCATTGAGCAAAATATGATTGCTGCTATTGGCAAGGCACTAAACAGACTTTATGATACAAAATAGTGAATATACCTTCGGGCCATTTTGAGATTAATTTGAAAGCTATCGAAAAACCGACAGAGGCAGACAAAGGGCTAAACACATGGATAGACACATGTTCTTTGCAAGTCACATTGAAATATTTTATATTGGAATTATGTACTATCAACTATCTGGAAACATGTACTTGATGAAGTAAATTTGGCCCGAAATTATAGTGCTAAAATGCTTTGCAGAGACTACTTACAGAGAAACTAATGGAATACTTAAAGGATGCTTTGACTTTTTCTAAAATCTTATGTGTGATATTATTTTAAGTACACCTTTCAGTCAAATAATGAGATCGCAATTTATGGGCAATCAGAGTGAATATGTGGCTATATTATGTAGCAAAACAGTTAAAAATAAAGTTGTATTCTTTATAAGATTATATTACTCAAGAAATTCATGTGCTGCTGTGGCAGTTACGGAACTAGGAAAACATAGGATTTATGGCGGCTGGATAGTGAAGTCAATAGTGAGCTCGCCTTACAAGCTGAGGTGCGTGGGATCTAGCCCACGTTAAGCCACAATAAAACATATTGATGAATGACTACTGCTAGAAAAGTCCTCTTCTGACTTGGAGAGGAGATGGGTGCCACCAAGTCGGCACAGCCCCGAGAAAGTTCTAATGGAAACATTAGAACCCCCTATGACCACGAGGTTATGGGTCAGAAAAAAATATTAAAAAAATTTAATAAAAAAAGTGATTTTCGTACATCAGCTAATGTACTGGAATTTGAATGCCAGGAGTCAGAGATTCTTATCTTTAATTGAGTTAGCAAAAATTGATTCATAATGAATACACCAAGATTGACTAATCTACAGCCATTTCGGCTATTGAGCACCGCATCGCTGACAAATTGATATATCAAAGATTGTGTGCCGCGGTGAAAAGGAGATAACCGCGGTGAAAAGGAGATAACTTCAATTTTAATCAAGAAATGAAAGCCCCTAAAGCCCCTCTATTTGATTCTAAAATAAAAATGTATAGCGTCCTTAATATTACTTTATAATATAAATGATCTCTTTCGGGGGGCGGGGGCTGGCAAAGATGTGTTCTGCCCCCGACGGCAACGACCAACGCTACGCCGCTGTTCTCTATCCTCTTGTGTGTATAGTTTAAAAAGTTATCAAATAGTGTTACGCTAGTCAATTTTGAATATTCTCCAGCTATGAATCTTGCAGCTATTTTTTTTATTAGTTCAACATTTTTTTAAAAATTAGTAAATTACTGAATTTGCACAATTTTTTTAATGAGTTTTTTAAAATTTAAATTAACAAAACATTTTTTAAAAAATCATATTTTTAAAAATAGCAGGCGTAGGCGGCCTGGAACAGTTCCTTGTGGAACTCTTGAGTTAACCGTTATTATTGCTTATTTAGATCAATTAATTATTACAATTTTCTCTCGGAAATTTTGGATACACCGATCTATAGGACCAGCAATGCAAAAGACAACCACAACGTTAGTTTAAAATAAAATAATGAAGTTTATCAAATGCTTTTGAGAAATTTAGTTGTATTGGTGGATAATCTTGTGGAAACACAAGTTTATATAGTAATGAAGCAAGTTTACTGTGGCAATGATGAAGTCTACTTGGAATTATTTACTTGATAAGTTTCCCTAAGTTCAAATCAATCATGACTGTGACGATAAATATCAATGACATCATTACTGCGCCTTGTTCAAATTCAAACAGTTCCGTTGATGTTGGTGGTCACAATCTTGACATATTTATACAGCTAAAGTGGATTACACTGTAATGTAATATGATACAGGAGTAGTGACCTAATTGACACTGGCTTAATTTCATTACTTAGTTTGTTATATTTACCAAAGTGACGTCTACAAACATGCTGAAGATTTATCTCCCTTAGCCTCCAGATATTCACTTACTGATTTTTCAGCTTAGACTTACAAATGTAAAATGGATAACAAAGGTGTCCAGGGGAGGCAGTGAGCTCATAAATTAAAAAAAATTGGTGTTTTTACGCTACATTTTCTTCCAACAGCCATAACTATACAATTGCTTTAGAAATTTAAATTTAATAGGAAAATTGATTGTTATCCCTAATGTGTTGTATGCTGCGCAACTTTGAATATGAGTTCATTCTTTTTCACATGGACCAACGAAACTTAGAGGGAGCATTGATTTCATGTTTACCAAGCAAATATCCGTCCATAAGAGTATTATGTTTATATTTATCCAATGTTTTCCCACGTAATGCAATTTTTTATATATTTATTTTTGGTTTGTTTAAACAAAGATTTATTTACGATGAATATCACTTTCTAAAAATCGCAGATTAACTATTTATTTTAATATTTCACTTCCCACTAAGTCTTAAGTCTTTTATTTCTTTAAATGTTTAATATTTGTAATTTTTACCCGTTTGCTAAACATCATGAAAAATAGCCCTGCAAATACAGCACCGGATATTCCCATGTTAAATTTTCTAATAATCTTATTAAATGAATTTAGATTAAAATTGAAAGATAGTTGAAATTGCACGTTTGAAGGTTTAAATTTTTGTAATATAAAAATGTGTGTCTCAAACTGAAATTCGTTAAAAGGTATAATTTCTTAATTGTTTTATTTCCTACTTTATTTATAGCAAAATTTTGTACAAAAAAAAACAATTTTAAAAAAATCACTTAAAAGATATAAAGCATTTATAATGTAAACTCTATTTTATGTTGATCTTTAAAAATATTACGACTTTCGTTTTAATCGAAATAATACTCAATAACCTAAATCTTTCATTATAAGTTTGATTTTGTTTAAAAAAAAAGATTAATTAATATTTTATTAGATAATCAAACGTTTGCTTACAAAATTGTTCAATCCAGAGAAAGGCTATGTAAAATCACATATTTTACATGTTGCTTGATAACTTCGATTTGTTATATAGAAATTTCTATGAAATAAATTAGAAATACTTTTTAATACAAAGGAATCTAATGAAAAGTTTAAAAAAAAATTAAATCACTTGAATATTATTTTTATAGCTTAGAAAATCAACTCCCCGCAATGTATGTGAACATGGCATATACTTCACGTAAAAATATATAAATATGTGAAATATTGCACATACTAAAGACAAGGAAACCTCAAGCACGCGTAAAGAAAATATATATAGACCTCTACATATATATTATGATGAGACCCGACAAAAATGTGCGATATGTATTATGTAACAGGTATTTTTTACCCCAAAAACATATTTTACTACATATTTCAAACAAAACAATGATAGCGTTCTTAAAAATTAAACACTTTAAAAAAAATGTTTAATCAAAATATTTCTTTTTCCAAATGCCAATCGGCTTTTTTGAAATACATTTTTGTTCATATGCAAATTATGTTGATATAAATCATAAATCAATATTGTTTGGTGTAAAAAATGCCTGAGCATTTAAAAAAATATGAAGAGCTACTTTTTTAAAAATAAAAAATAGGGAAGAAAATAAAAATTAAAAAATACAAACGATTATGTATGCACAAAATATTACATGCTATGTAATCAAATAATATTTTGTATTTAATGTTTTCTTTGTACAAATACATTATACATTATTTTTGTTAAATTTTACTATTTTGTTTGACATTTAGAACTAATTCTTTTTAGTAGGGCCTATAAAATTTCAAAATATTGTTCGGTTTTCAGGGTCTCTAACATTTCTTTAGAATCAAACTTGATTTTTCATTAAACCAAATATTTTGATTGGTTATAGCTGTCGAAATGACCATAGTTCTACTTCCGTTTCTCGGTAAAACAATATTATTTTCCATGACTCATTAGTGACTAGTAGAAAAAGCATTCCGATACTACTTTATTATTTTATTTTCATTTCCAAACTAATAAAAATGGATCACCATTTTATAAATTTATTTTAAGCCTTGCACGGACACATGGCATTCTTCAGGGACCCCCAGATCAATTTTTATTTTCCACGGACCACTGAATGGTGCCGAGGACCCCTGGGGATCCGCAGGGACCACTTTGGGAAACACTGAATTACACTAGCAACAAAAAATAATAATAATTTTAAAAAAATAATATACTGAATTGCAGTATAATTCTGTAGAAAAAGATCACATCCTGAAAAAGTAAAGATCTTGATAGTGTCATGCTTGCTGAAGAGTTGCGATCATAGAGTTCCATATATCCTGTAGTCACCTACACCGTACGTGTTAAGATTTTGCAGTTTCTTTAAGTAAACAAACGTTATAATGACTTTCGTAACACACACATTGCATTGAATGCTTCTAATTATTTCTGTCACTATGGCTTCCGGAGCAAGAAGCTTTTCGAAACTAAAACTTATTAAAACATATATGCGATCTACAATAATTCAAGATCAGCTCAGTAAGTTTGATATCCTGTCAATTTAGAAATGAAGTGGTTACGGATCTTGACAATAATGTATTTATTTCAGATTTTGCACCCGCCAAAGGTTGCAAGATTTGCTCTTTATTTTTAAAAACAAGGTGGAAGTAGAAGATACAACCAAACCAAAGCAGTGAATATTGTTTATAATGTTAAGTTATGCATTTTTATATAAGTATATATGTAAATTTATATATATATATATATATATATATATATATATATATATATATATATATATATATATATATATATATATATATATATATCTATACATATAAGACGCATTTGTTGTCTGTCTGTTCCCTAATAACTCAAGATCCAGACAACCAAATAACGTGAAATTTGGTACACGTACACAAAATTATACCGGAAAGGTTATTAAACAGGTTTCGTTCCATATATATAAGATACTGGGGGCCGGGGACCCAAAATGTAGTTTTTCCCTATATGAGCTATATAAAATAAAAATTATTGAAAATTAAGACCTAAAATAATGACGCAAATTAATAAACATTTTGGTGTCGAGATTAACAAGAAGGCGATTATCGCTATAAAATAATTTTGTTGCTTTGTTGTTGTTGTTTTGTTGTTGTTGTAGTTTTGTTGTTGATGTTTTTTTGTTGCTGTTGTTGCTTTTGTGTTGTTTTTGCTGTTGTTGTTGTTGTCCACATCCCTTGCCCTGCGACGACAATGTCCTTCATGTTTTTATTGCTTTGTTGTTGTTGTAGTTGTTGTTTTGTTGTTGTTGCTTTGTTGTTGATTTTGTTGTTGTTTTGTTTTTGTTGTTTTGTTGCTGTTTCTGTTGTTGGTTTTGTCGTTGTTGCTGTTGTTGTTTTTTAGTTGTTGTTTTGTTGTTGTTGCTTTGTTGTTGTTGTAGTTGTTGTTGTTTGTTTTTGTTGTTTTGTTGCTGTTTTTGATGCTGTTGTTGTTAAACCTGGGCGAAGCCGGGTACTTGCCCCTAGTCTATATATATAAGACGCATTTGTTGTCTGTCTGTCTGTCTGTTCCCTAATAACTCAAGATCCAGACAACCAAATAACGTGAAATTTGGTACACGTACACAAAATTATACCGGAAGGGTTATTAAACAGGTTTCGTTCCATATATATAAGATACTGGGGGCCGGGGGCCCAAAATGTAGTTTTTCCTTATATGAGCTATATAAAATAAAAATTATTGAAAATTAAGACGTAAAATAATGACGCAAAATAATAAACATTTTGGTGTCAAGATTAACAAGAAGGCAACTATCGCCATAAAATAATTGTTTTGCTATTGTTGTTGATTTGTTGTTGTTGCTTTTGTTGTTGCTTTTGTTGTTGTAGTTGTTGTTTTGTTGTTGTTGCTTTGTTGTTGTTGCTGTTGTTGTTGTTGTTGTTGTTGTTGTTGTTTTGTTGTTGATGTTTTTGTTGTTGTTTTGTTTTTGTTGTTTTTGCTGTTGTTTTGTTTTTGTGGTTGTTTTTGTTGTTGTTGCTGTTGTTGTTTCTGTTGTTGTTGCTTTTGCTGTTGTTGCTTTTGTGTTGTTTTTGCTGTTGTTGTTGTTGTCCACATCCCTTGCCCTGCGACGACAATGCCCTTCATGTTGTTGTTGCTTTGTTGTTGTTGCTGTTGTAGTTGTTGTTTTGTTGTTGTTGCTTTGTTGTTGTTGCTGTTGTTGTTGTAGTTGTTTTGTTGTTGTTTTGTTGTTAATTTTGTTGTTTTTGTTGTTGTTTTGTTTTTGTTGTTTTGTTGCTGTTGCTGTTTCTGTTGTTGTTTTTGTCGTTGTTGCTGTTGTTGTTGCTGTTGTTGTTGTGTTGTTGTTGTGTTGTTGTTTGTTGTTGTTGCTTTGTTGTTGTTGCTGTTGTTGTTGTTGTTGTTTGTTGTTGTTTGTTTTTGTTGTTTGATTTTGTTGTTTTGTTGCTGTTGTTGTTTTTGTTGTTGTTGCTGTTGTTGTTAAACCCGGGCATAGCCGGGTACTTGCCCTTAGTATATATATATTAGGGCTGCTGAAATTAATGATTAATTTCTCGATTAATCATTAAAAGTTTTTAACGATTTAAAAAAAATAAAGGATTAATCGACCCACCACTTATAAATGTGCTGGAAGTCAAAATGTAAAATATTTCGGCCGATAAATATAAACTAATTTCTTGAGTATTACACGAACATTTTGGTTTTAAACTATTGACTGACGTGAATGTTCAAAATGTTGATAAAGGTTATTGTGTCCATTGAGAGAAATCATTTGCCTTCAATGCAATGTTCCTTCTAAGTCTAAGCTTCGTTGGTCCGTGTGCAAAGTTTAAAAAAAAACTCGTGTGCAAAGTTGCAGAACGTCCATTTTTTGTGCAATATTTTTCAAAATTTGCTGCTTGGTGATTCTATACTCCTGCGTGGCGTCGCTCAAATATCTGCGCAGCAGCGCCGCTAAAAGGGAACATTGCTACCATGGTTCTAACACTTCGCTTACATATCACCTGCAAACCAAACATCCACTACAGTACCAGAAACTTCAGCTGAGACAATCTATAGCTATGTGAACGATTGTTCAGCTCGGCTGGTTATATTGTCAATAAGACCCGCTCATCACTTCAACCAAATAATGTCAATACACTTGTCTGTTTGCGTTGTTGCTTAAAAGATGTCATATAAAGACGACATTCCAGTGTTATTTCGATTTTCAACATGTAAGTTTAATAAATTTTACTTATGACACCATCAATTTCAATTTTTTGGCTTTAATCGAAATTAACGATTAATTAATCGTTATTTTTTCAACAGTTAACGATTAAATTTAAATTAATCGTTAACAGCCCTAATATATACATATTTATATATAATATATACAATATTTACTCGTTCTACAGCCCGTTAGTTCATAAGCTGAACCCCCCCACCTCTTTTGGAAGAGAATAGTATAAAAAGTGTGTAACCCGCCCGTAAACCGACCCGAAAAAATAATAGGACAGCATAAACAAAATGGTACACATTTTTATTTAAAACTACGAGCTAAATCAGTCATTATGATTTCACAATTTAGTTTAGGTTGAAGAACAAAGAGACTTGAATAACAGAGAAGATGGATGTCATTTTTTTATAGCATTTGCTAGAGGCTCTTATTGTATTAAAACGAAAAGAGAATGTTGTTTTTTTTTCATGTTAATTAATTCAGTAAATAACAACAGAAATTTTTCATCAATATACCGTAGTTCGTGAATTTAATAAATGGCAGAGTTATTTATTTTTCTAAAAATAATTATATACAAATCAAAATCCTTCAAAGTCCGACTAATCCTTGTTAGACAATTGTTACCGGTATTTTTTTTTGTTGTTGTTTCTTTGGTAAACAGTGGCGAAAGCACGTACTATAAAATTCGTTATTGAAAACAAAATTAGTAAAATAATTTATTAAAACATTGACACAAATAAATAAAATTAACAAATAAGGTAAGTGCAGATGTTTAATAATATTTTATAGCTTCTGGTAGAGCAGTCGAATCTTGTAGAATGTAGACCGCCGAGAAGAAGTGGCCTCTACGGGGCTCGACGAACGAGTAGGGTCGCGGATCTGACCGCGACTCGAAACCGACAACTCATGGCAAGCAATGGCGAAGTCCGATATGTTAGGTGTTAGGTGCTAGCCACATATGATTATAGTCGCTGTACAGATCTTATGCAAAGCATCTAGATGCAATGCCGAGGATGAAAACCAAAGTACCCGTTGAAGGTCGGGTTACTCTGAAGCGACCGTTTCGTCATCCCTCATTTTACTAGCAATGCCATTGAGCGGTGCCGGTTTAGGGCAAGGAGCGCCAGTACAGATTAGCAAAAGGAACCGCGAAGAACGTAGCGGACGCCAGATCTGATGATACTTTACAGTGGGGTCACACCCTAGATAGGTCATTGATAATCCCCCGCTTAGCGGCGGTCGTAACCATTGCGACTCGTGTGCTTTGCCGGGGTGGCGCAAAAGTGGTAGCGGCTCGATGTAGGGAATTCCATCCCTCCTTGTGAGGTCAATTTAGCGGGAGGCATTTTCGACTTTCTGTCCTGGATGCCCAGGTGGCCGCTTTAGAAGTGACCGCTAAGGGGGTCTTCTCAGCTGTTACGTCCCCTTGGAGGCCTGATAGCTGAGAGGGTCTTCCAGGAAGACCCATGAAGAGCACTAGGCTCGTGGCTACTGAATTTCTTTAACATGTAGGTTATTGTAGAATGTAGACAACGTTCTTGATGATCTACAATAACAACACCGATATTCAATGTACATGCAGAAATCACCTATGACCCACTCGTAAGCCCCCATGCCCCCAACCTTTAACCCTAGATTTTATCCACAAAAAGTCGGGTTTAGAACGAGTATATATATAATATAATATATATAACTGTCAATTAGCTACCAAGACAAAAAATAAAAATTTATTTATTTATTTATTGAGTTTTAGGATCTTCAATTGAATTAAATGAAAGAAAGTTGTAATTATTGGTGTTTCAATGCTGTTATATGTAGTCAAATTTAATTTATTACATTTTTTATTTCCCATTATTTTAATCGATGTAGAAATGCAAATGAGTGAGACCTTGTTTGCTTGCTCAGGCCCGAGGCCCCACTCTTCGTTTGCTGCCTTGGGCCCCGCATACTCAAGCACCGGCCCTGGTAGCGCTTATTTTGAACTTCGCGGGCTCTCTGTCCATTAGTGAGCTCTCCATAGAAGAGCTTCTTTGTGAGTCGATGGTCCAGCTCGTGTCCAGCCAATTGCTGTTATCACTCAAACAAACTTGTTAATACTTTGGAGTTCTAACCTGACGAGTACATCAGTGTTAGGACTGAACGTAAATGACATGAATTTGTCTATTGCAAATTTGCAGACAAAAATTGGTGGATAAACAATAAAATTATGGACAATAATTTGGATTGCATCTTTAATTAAAATACATGACGTAATACATCAATCTCCATTGATACGCTAGGTGTCGTAATGGTCTTGCGTCTGGTGTTAGGCCTCGTCAATCCAATCTTTGTACTCGGAGACACGAGTGAGGAGACTTGGCATCTTACCTGTAGGAACAAAAAGGCAATATCCACATACAACATTTACATCAGTTATAATAATAAAAACATATTTCAGTATCTTTGTGTTTGTATAATGTCCTCAAAGAGTTATATCTTACATAGACTTGTTTTTGAAAGATAAAAAAAATATATTAAAAGGCCAAAGTAAATAATTTGTTTTCCGTGATATCAGGATATCAAAGTACTTGTGATATCGTTTAACAGTTATAGAATAAGCAGTAGAACAACAAAGATATCGGATAAAAACGCCTGCTTTGTGAGGAAATAAACAAATCTATTTAAGAAAGTACAAACTAATCGACAATGTAAAGCAAGGTAACAACAATAAGGAAAGGGAGAACGAGATTGAGACTCGGGTTCTTAAAGCAAGGTGAACCTATGAACGACACCAGAGTTGTTCTCTGTACATAAATGTATCACTTATTTGTATTGTGTATAAATTACTTACTTTTACACAACATGGTTATTTCTTATACAAAGAATAAATTTAATCTGATTTTATAGTTAATGATTTGTCTTATTTTTTACTCTAAAATGCAACTCTCTCAAAATAACATAAAAACAATTTGTATCTATCCCTTGGTTACCATTCATTTTTCTGTTACTTATCATTATAACTTGCACTTGGCTGCAATCATTTGACTTACCTGAGCACCCTTTACCTCCAACAGAGCTGACGCCAGCTAAGTACCGATAGTTTACGCCACACATTAGGGCGCCGCCACTGTCACCCTTGCAGGTCCTTGCTCGGTATTCGGGACCTTTTTGTTTCAAACGTCCGTTTTAAAAATGTTTTTTTATTAATTTTTGTAAATGAAATCTCTTTTTTTTTCAAAACTATTTTCATTTTTTTTTAAATACTGAATTTAATGTCACATTTAAACATACATTAACTTCTACATTTACACATGTAATTATTTTCAAATTTAGACAGGACTGGGAGACAGGAAAATATTTTTTACAATATATTTACATGCTACATAGAGATATATAGATAACATCTAAAAAATCATTATTGTAATTACAGTACATTCGATTGATGTGAAATCTTGATAGATCATTTTTATCTTCGTCGCGAGTTTGCCTGAAAAATTTCAGCTCGCTAACATACTGGGAATTTGGTTAAAAATGGATCCAAATTTTTTCGGCAAACTATCAAACTAACAATCAAGCAGACGCCACGACTTAATATAACGGATTTTTTAAAAATGTGCTTTATCGTTCATTAAATGTAGCATAATTGTAATGTCCCAATTGAATCCAATGATTAAAAAAATTTCGTAAATTAACAAAGTTTCTTTACTTTTGCTTTGATCAAATCCACAAATCTGTTTTTGGGTGATTGGTTCAAACCATTGATACTTATCACATTCGTCATTGGGTATGACCTTAAGGAAAGCTTCTCGAAGATATGGAGAGACGTCTTCTTTGAATTCCTCGCTGTTTCCCCATCCAGCTATCACACATGTTTTACCCTCAAAGTTTCTTCTCCTGGGAGCTATCTCAGCTACCTATAGAGGAGATGTTAAGAACTTTTTGAATGTGGGATATACATTTTTTTTTGTTGCGTCTCTGTATTTTGGTGAACAATAGTATTGAAGAACTGCGTGACTTATTTAACAGTCTGTTAAAATAATGATTTTATCAACAGAATGACACAGTTAACACATATCTATAAAAATGTAACTGTTAACAACAGAATGATATACATGTCTCCATGCACTTGTACATTTATACGGTAAACTAATTTTTATTCTGCAAATATAAACATTACTCACCTTTACATTTTTATTGAGTTCAACAGGATCAGTTAGATAGATAACAGCAATGTCGTTTCTTGCCACATTTTTTATGTACTCCGGGTGTTTGACAATCGAGTAAACAGCCCTAGTCTGGCTGTATTTGTTATCTTTCAGTATGTCCATGGCTCCTATCTTGATACGTGTTTTTTTAAACGTTTTGTCAAAACAATGTGCAGCGGTAACTAGCTGTAGCAGAATGAAAATATTTGTAAGAATGTTTCTAGCCAAAGATATTTAAGCCCAAGTGTAATCATGACATGAAGTCATTATAATCTTGCACCTAAACGATAAGTGTGGCAGTAAACATTCGTCTTGCTGCACTGTATTTAATAGTTTTTTATCACTGATAAAATGAATAAGTATATTTTAATAACTGGTGCATTTTTTAAGCAGGCCTATTAAATATTTCACACTCAATTTCCGTGGCCAAATCAGGTCCGCAGTACAACTACTTTGTCATACGCAATCTTTAAGGGTGTACAACTATTTTTGGCTGGAAAATTAAATTTTGTTAAATATATCTTAATAGCCTATTGGTATAAAAGTGAAATTAAATTTCTTAATCTTTAGGTGTTCCAAACTCTACGAAACTTGAGAATAAAATTTTTTTATTTAAAAATAACTGTTGTAATGTTACAGTTATGTTGTGAGTGAATGTTACAGTTATGGTGTGAGTGAATGTTACAGTTATGGTGTGAGTGAATGTTACAGTTATGGTGTGAGTGAATGTTACAGTTATGGTGTGAGTGAATGTTACAGTTATGGTGTGAGTGAATGTTACAGTTATGGTGTGAGTGAATTTTACATTGATGTTGTGAGTGAATGTTACAGTTATTTTAAAACTGGACTTGAATTCACATAAGACTTAATAGAAGTTACAAGCCTTGAAGATAAACTGACATTACAGCATTCGATTTTCTAAAAAATAAATGAAAGATTTCTTTTGTCAGCGATTATCGCAACATTGAGTCAACCATTTACACGAGGAGAGTTTCTGAAACGTTGTATGACGACAAAATGTGATATCCATTTGTCATATAAAAAGTAATAGGTTTGAAAATTTGTATCTCATTTTTTTATACACAGAATTGCATCTTCTATAATCTGTACCATACGTGACAAAACCGCGAGTCTTCTGAATTCACATTGTGACTAGTAAACAATTTATTGAATTAAAACTTTTCATTTCAAATATATATTTAATAAAAAAAATAATAGTATGTTCATGACCCCCTAAACCCTCCACAAAAAAAAAGGATAATAAATAAATCGGAATTGATCTGAAAGAAAAAAGTCAAACTTGGATTAACATTTGGAATGTGTCAGCAGCAGACACTACTTATTAGCTATGAATAAAGAAGGTGTCTGCTCAACCGATACACTTTATACCATGGCTTGGAATTCAGTGAGAGCTAAAAGACATTAAAGTGACAGAAACTCTGGATAACAACTAGATAAAAAGAAACGTGCTATTTCAAAGGCTTCTTTGACAGCAATAAAATGTTCCCTATAATTATCGGTCTGTATGCAGTGTGTGTTCGAATCATATATTATAATCTAATCACATTTGAATATTTGTTAATTGCATAAGTGTATTGCATATATTTCGTCATCTTTAGGTTAGTCATAAAAATATTAAAATTTTTAAATTAAAATAAATAGAAATTTGAAGAATTAAATAAATCTTAAAAGCATTTCGACCTATCTAGTGGGGTCGTAGCCAATAACGCTTCGATTCGGCTATCAAATTTTGTTTAAATTTTTTTAAAAAAATGCTTTCAGAGTTCAGATACTACTGGTCTGGGCATGCGTACTCGGCTGGCGTACAAATGGTCACGGGTTAGAATCCATGTGGAGGCAGGGTTATGTTCCCGGGGCCAAGGGTGTAACTGAATCCACCCAGCTGTGAATGGATACCTAACACTAGCTAGGGAAACAAAGGCGGCTGGGTAATGCGTGGAACCTTAGACGTGGCTTGTGAACGATGAAACGTTTGCTAACACACCGTCATGTTCTGTGAACGCAATAATCTTCTGTATAGCAAGAGCGTCTGAATAGATAAGACAAGACAAGACAAGTTTCTGATTGACTTATAATTTTATGTAGCTTTTAAAAAGATAATTGACTATATTCATTTTTCTCTTGACATTGGTAATTTAAACATGTGAAGCTATTGGGATTTCAAAATAGAAGATGTAACTACCATGGCTGGCAATACTTAAAACATATTTGTGTAGTACCAAATAAATGTTCTGAAATAAAATTCAATACAAAATGTACAGCAGTTAAGTCAATAATCAATCTATAACTCTACTCACAAAAGGAGCCTAAGAAACAACTGACCTTGTCAGGGGCTAACAAAAACTGACCTTGCCAGGGGCTATCAGTCTCACAAACAACTGATCATGTCAGGGGCTTTCAAAAACTGACCTTGCCAGGGGCTATCAGTCTCACAAACAACTGATCATGTCAGGGGCTATCAGTCTCACAAATAACTGACATTGTCAGGGGCTATCAGGCTCACAAACAAGTGACCTTGTCAGGGGCTATCGGTCTCACAAACAACTGACCTTGTCAGGGGCTATCGGTCTCACTAACAACTGACCTTGTAAGGGGCTATCAGCCTAAAAAATAACTGACCTTGTCAGGGGTTAACAGTCTCACAAACAACTGACCTTGTCAGGGGCTATCAGCCTCACAAACAACTGACCGTGTCAGGAGCTATCACCCTCACAAACAACTGACCTTGTCAGGGGCTATCAGTCTCACAAACAACTGACCTTGTAAGGGGCTATCAGCCTAAAAAATAACTGACCTTGTCAGGGGTTAACAGTCTCACAAACAACTGACCTTGTCAGGGGTTATCAGTCTCACAAACAACTGACCCTGTCAGGGGCTATTAGCCTCACAAACAACTGTCCTTGTCAGGGACTATCAGTCTCACAAACAACTGTCCTTGTCAGGGGCTATCGGCCTCACAAATAATTTTCCTTGTCAGGGGCTATCAGTCTCACTAATAACTGACCTTGTCAGGGGCTATCAGCCTCACAAACAACTGTCCTTGTCAGGGGCTATCAGTCTCACTAATAACTGACCTTGTCAGGGGCTATCAGCCTCACAAACAACTGTCCTTGTCAGGGGCTATCAGTCTCACAAACAACTGTCCTTGTCAGGGGCTATCAGTCTCACAAACAGCTGACCTTGTTATTGTCTATGAGCACAGCACCACATATATGTTGCCAGTTGCCATTTTTGAAGACTTGAAGTGACGCCATGTAGGGGTGAGAATATAGCTTAGCCCTATCTCCACCAGATATTGTGACTCTTCGTTGGTCTTGTGGTCGAGCATTTTTTGCTAGTGCTAAAATTTAATATATTTGTCTACATTTATACAAATAAAACATATTTTACACAATCAACAAATTTTTAATAAACCAAGTACAATGTATACATATTGTATACTAGCAAAATACCCGCGTGTCGCAGTGGAAAAGTAGGATTTCAGTCAATGTTGAGAACCTCGTAACAAATTTCTGAAAGATGTGAACATAATTACAAAGACTATTTGAATGGTTCAATAGTTTGAATGACATTGGCGTCAGACCCACAAATAAGTACGTTTATTGTTGTCGATTAGAGCACATTTCGGGAATATTTGACCATAAATAAAAGAGTTTAAAATGGCCAACGTTGTTCGTTAAACATATAATTTTGGAAATGAAACATGCTTAACAGTCGGATATCTGTTGCCCTATAGTTTCTCAATAGGTTTTATCAAAATATTTATGTACACAGTTTTATCGATAATCATACATTGTAGCCAGAACCCTTCGCGGGGTTCTACTCAACAATTTTCTAAAATTTCTCTGCGTTCAGTGATTGAAATAATATTTATACAGTTTTTATTAGGGAATAAAAATGACAGTAAGGGCCAACGGGCTAACACGGTGAAACATGTAAATTGTAAAAGACCTGTTGATTTAAATTACGGATATTTAGCCCAAACTGTGTAAGACATGCAGTTCATTCAGTTCAATTTATATATGAAAACAATCCCAACATGATATCTTCTATCTATACTAATAAAAGGCAAATCCCGATTGACTGGCAGACTGACTGACTGGCTGACTGACTGGCTGAATTAGTGACTGACTGGCTGACTGAGTGACTGACTGGTTGACTGGCTGACTGGCTGACTGACTGGCTGACTCATCATTAATTTTCCAACTTCTCGTGTTGGCATGAAACTTTGGAAAGTTATTTAGTACAATGTCACGTTGATGATTGGGGAATTCTTTCGTTGAAATGACCACTCTTGGGGGCGAGGGTTCTGCCAAAAATGTAGTTTCTTCTTTATATAAGCTATATAACAATGCGTTTAAACTTTGGCTGCTGTTGAAATGGATTGATCTTGACCAAACGTGGTACATAAAAACTTGGTAACCCTTTTTTAAAATACTATAAACTCCTACTGAAAGTTCCCTTTGGGCCAGCTTAAACAGTTATCTTTTATTCCCCATTGCATTTTACATGATTTGACAAATGTTAACAAACTTATCCATCATTATCCAGATTGAAATCAATATGTGTTTTGAACTTTTCATCTTACACGAATAGGGCCCGGGGCCCTCTTAATACCAGTTTTTTTATTTTGAATGCTATATAAATATTATTGTATTCATCCGATTAAAATGGAGTTTAAGAAGTTGTTGAGTACGTTCCAACAAATGTTTCTTTGATACAAAGTTTTTAAAATACCATTTAATAGCGGCCGGAGGCCCAGAATGTCAATTTTTAACATGATTTACATAAAAGGAATTTTACAGTTGCTCCTGGGTAAATGGATGTATCTTGACCAAACTTGGTATATAACAATTTGATGGCCCATATTAAAGCTATGTAGGGTATTAAAGTCATGATGTCCATTCCTTTGGACCCATTGGCCCCTTATATTTATTTCGTAAAGTTTAAATCTTAATTTCATATTAGATTTTAAACAATCTTGACAAATGTTGACACATATCTCCATCATGATGCAGATTGAAATAAACAATTTTTTTTTAAATTTACATCTTGCACCAAATAATGTAAGCTGTAAAATTTTACTGTATTGGTTTGATAACCATGAAACTTTAGATAGTTATTGAATATTTTCCCGCTACATTTTCTGGCATAAAAGTTTCTAAAATAAGTCTTATAAGGGGCCGGAGCCTAAAAGGTATTAACAGTGGCTAATAGATAAATGGATGGATCTTGACCATACTTGGGATGGGGGAAGCGTTTTTTTTTCGTAATCTTATAAAGCTTTATTCTCCATTAAATTTCAAACAACCTTGACAAATATTGACACATATCTCCACCATGATCCCGAATAAATTGTTATAGTCTTTTGAACTTTAAATCCTGCCCCGTTATTTCCGGGAACACTTAATTTCATTTTATTCCCAATTTATTTTACACTACCTTGACAAATATTAACAAAAGTATATTCATTTTTAAGTACATTGAAAACAACATGTGTTTTGAAATTTACACCCTGCATCTATTGGGTCCTGGAGCCTTGAATACGTTTTTTATTATATAAATTGCATAGATATTATTTTAGTCACTGATCACCATGAAATTTTAAAAAGTTGTTGAGTACATTCCCGTGAATGGTTCTGGCTACAATAATTGCATTTGGATTGAACTTTGTACAAATGATTTTGATGACTCATATTTAGAAAATATAGGGCATTTAAACTCTGATGTCCAAAAGTAAAACAGGCTTCATTTCCAAATTCTATTCGCGTAATGGTCTACAACGTTCGCCATGTTAAACTTCTTATTTATGTCCCCATCTTCATTAACTTTGTTAAGCGGTTTTCCTTCGCTAACCGAAAATGATGAACGTGCTTATTTTGTTTTTATGACACCAATGTCAGTTACCATATTGAAAATTTTAAACTGTCTTTTTTATTTATGGTCCCACTCTCCAGAAAGATGTTACTCGGGATCCCAACGCTAACTAAATCACACTTTTACCCTGCGTAATGCGACTATTTTGCTATTCTAACAATAAATAGATTCTGGATTTAAATATATTTTAATTTTAGGAAATATTTAATGGAATAAAACTTGCAGGTACTGACCAAATAGACAACAGAATACTGCCCACACCTTGACACACATTGTCAGACAACTTTTTTACATTTACATATGGTCGGCTGTTGAACGTAATACTTTAGCCGACTGGTTGGTCGTTTACTAAAAACAAAAACAATTGAGAAAGCCCATAGACATTGTAACATCTGGGTCATTTATTTCAACAGTCTTTCAGCGAGGAGGTAAAGGGTCTTATTCTGTTAGGAGCAAAGTTACTGTGCTGAGATAATAAGTTATGTCTTGTAGATTTAAGTAATCATCTCTAAGAAAAGCCAAACAGAATCTAAAATATTAATGTGATGTTATAATTAAGGAAATATAAAAAACCTAATTTCTATATGTTAACAAATAAAGATTGTCTTTAACACGTTTGAAGTGTCCATATAATTTTATTTCAATGTATTTCAACGTATTTCAACGTATTTAAACGTATTTCAATGTATTTTAACGTATTTCAACGTATTTCAACGTATTTCAATGTATTTTAACGTATTTTAACGTATTTCAACGTATTTCAACGTATTTCAACGTATTTCAACGTATTTCAACGTATTTCAACGTATTTCAACGTATTTCAACGTATTTCAACGTATTTCAATTAAATTTTTTTAAACATTTAGGGTGTCTATCTTATTCTCTGGAATGATTAAAAAAAACACTTACATATTACTTAATTTTTGTCATACTAAATCAAATGGTCCTTCATCTCTGTATAAGAAAAACAAAAAAGATTCGGGAAAGAAAATGTCCACACAAAAATGTTCTTATCAGAATCATGTATCTCTTAATTATAACAATATCTGAAAATTTAATGATAGTTTGAGATTCCCTGATCTAGGATTTTGTTGCATCTGCTACTAGCTCCCTGTTCAATACTTTCATTTAGGCCATACTAATGAGATTGTAACTTTGATGAAAACAATCACTCTGTCAGGACGACACTGTTAAGCACTTATGTTAGGAAATGCTTACAGTTTTAGACAAAAGATACACCAGAAAAAACATCAAATATCCTCATTTTTATTTTATATACTTATATTTCATCCATAATTTATAAAATTTACAATATAATTAGATAATTAAATAAATATTTTAAGTTAAAAAAAATATAAGTTAAACATTTATTTAAAAAAAAATTTTTTTTTAGAGAAAATATTTCACTTGAAATGACATCAGCGGTTTAGTTTTGAAAAATTGTTGGACCATTAGCTAGAAATTTGATTTTTAAAAATCTTACTTGCTGACCCGTCGTGTTTTGCAACGAATTCAGAAGAAAGGAAAATTTATGTAGCCAATGATTTGTATGAAAAAAATATTACGCCTTAAACTTTCACACACGTATATTTAGCAACTTCACGTAGTTTCATGGAGATCGTCTAATTATGATTCTATTTTAAAAGTATAAATAAGAAAGAAAATAAGTGATAAGTCAAAATAGCATGTATTACAATTGTGCACTAAAAATTCCCCAAATATCACAACAATCGTTTAAAAAACATGATATTTATAAAGCTTATATCAGAAGATTATGACTTTTATGGGTTGTCCATAAATGACGTCACACGGTTTATGGTCGACTTTTCACCCCTGCTCCCCCCGTCGTCACACGTCGTAACAAAACTTAAGTCCCCCCTCCAATAACACGTCTTAAAAGTTTGGCCCCCCCCCCTAAATAAAAGCCGTATTTTCTATTTGAAAATGAGCAAGTTTTAAATCAATTTTTTTTTCAGGTTGCACTCTAAGATCATAACACGCATGAAGTCATGTAATACGTCATTATAAAGCAATCAAATATTTAATCGGAACTTTAATTAAAAGTTGCGCGTTTTTGATGTGACGTTACATTTGCTTAAACAACCCCTTCCCCTCGTCACACATCGTCACAAATGGGTGACCCCCTCCCTTTATTTATTGACGCCCCCCTAAGGGCCAACGCACCCAAACCAATCGGTGTAAGATTGAAAGTTCTAAATGCCTGTAAAGTGTTAACCGGGTCATGATGAATATGTGCGTTAAAAAAATTATGATATGGTACAAAATTTAATGGGAATAACATGTTAAAAAAATACACAAAAACAAAAAACAAAATTGCCCCTGGTTCAAAGGAATATAAAGAAGGAGTTCAATACTCTATAGTTTTTTTAATATGAACCGTCAAATATGCATGTACCAGGTTTGGTCAAAATATATCCATTTACCAAGTAACCAAATAAATTTTATGATATAATAGCTAGATCATATAAGAATTCTATAAAATCATCTTTTGAACTCCGGCCCCCTATGAATTGTTTTTTTGTAAAGCCAAAAAAACCTTCTCAGGTGTGTCACTTAACAACTTTCCAACGTTTCATGGCGATTTAAGTAAATAAAATAATATTTACATAGCTTAAATCATAAAAAAACATCAGGGTCCTCTGATCAAATCGATGAAAGATGTAAAGTTCTAAACTCTGCAGATTTCAATGTGTATCATGATCGATACATGTGTCAATATTTGTTAAGATGTTGTAAAGTGAAATTAGGAATACAGTCTTGTCAGCTTACAAAAACATTTGGGCCCCCGCTCCAACGGAATGGACATTAGCATTTCAATGTCCTAAACGGAATGGACATTAGCATTTCAATGTCCCAAAGTATTTTGTTATAGACTATCATCTTTTAATTTATCAAGTTTGTTCAATATGTGTCTATTAGCCTAGTAGCCGATGTGTAAAGTACCACTATAAAAATCATGTAAGGAAACAAAATACATTTTGAGGGGCGGGCTTCTTAAAATTTGTATTATTTACAAATTTGTAAACAAAAATCGTTACGTTACTGTACACAACAACTTCTCTACAGATTATTAGCGATATGATAAATAAAATAACCTGTATAGAAGGAGCGTCTGTAACAGACAAGATACTTGCCAATAGTCCATCTCAAGTACTTCAGCTCCTTATGCAAAATATGTAGTTACCCTTAGGTCTTAAATAACCTTGTCGCTGGTCAAGTCCCTCTATTTAATCTTTTATTTACTCAGCAGTTCGTTGGTCTACTGCAAGGGTCGGCAACCTTCTGCCAACTGTATGCCAACTGTGTACCAACTGTGTACCAACTGTGTACCAACTGTGTACCAACTGTGTACCAACTGTGTACCAACTGTGTACCAACTGTGTACCAACTGTGTACCAACTGTGTACCAACTGTGTACCAACTGTGTACCAACTGTGTACCAACTGTGTACCAACTGTGTACCAACTGTGTACCAACTGTGTACCAACTGTGTACCAACTGTGTACCAACTGTGTACCAACTGTGTACCAACTGTGTACCAACTGTGTACCAACTGTGTACCAACTGTGTACCAACTGTGTACCAACTGTGTACCAACTGTGTACCAACTGTGTACCAACTGTGTACCAACTGTGTACCAACTGTGTACCAACTGTGTACCAACTGTGTACCAACTGTGTACCAACTGTGTACCAACTGTGTACCAACTGTGTACCAACTGTGTACCAACTGTGTACCAACTGTGTACCAACTGTGTACCAACTGTGTACCAACTGTGTACCAACTGTGTACCAACTGTAAGCCAACTTAAAATTTCCAATTATTCAGATTGCCAACATCACATATCATTTTATACAATTTAATCAACTTTATATTGAAACGTGAGGAGTCTGCGTGTCATTTGTAATTGCCTGGTCTATTGTGTGTAAACTGTCACTTAGGGCTAAAATACAAAATACACAAACAAATTGTGCAATGAAAACAATAAATTTGAGCTTTATTTTTAGACTGATACGACAGTAAACGTTTCGGCTAATGCCTTCATCAGTACAACATAAAATACATTCCTACAATACTTACATAAGTAATAATAACATTCTTAAAAAATATTGTATTTTAAAATATTTATGTTAAATAAAAAGAAAGGAAAAACAAAAACAAACATGGACACAGGATATAGTCACTTAGGGCTAAACAGTATGCCACAGAAACTGTTTGTACTCACACTTCTTACGTGATAATACTCGAACAAAAATTCTAAATGTTACTGGTTCTTATTTGCTGAAATAGACAATGTCGAAACATTGGAGCTCTTCAATGTCAACCAATCTTAAACACTACTTATCTTTTGGCGTCAGTGCGACGAGAGAGAAAGAGTGCCTCAAGACGTTGTTGTTTAAAGTGACGCCCCATGACGCGGACCCCCCAAAAAGATGATCTACATTTTCTCAGAGATTCGGTCCCACTATGGTCTAAGGTTTCCGTATTTTTAAATACCTTATACTAACTTCGCGGTCTTGTCTCTCTCTGTCTTTCTGTCATGGGTCGTCGTTGTCAAGTTTCATATATAAATGATTTATAGTCAAACACTTTGTTTTTATGGGGTGTTTAATTAAATCCCTTATATTAACATCACTGCCGTCTGTTGGGTTCGCGGTTAGTCCGTCCGGAGGAAAAACAAAAGTTAAGAATGACCCTCTTCCCGTGATGCGATAAAGCAGACATTTTGCACATAGACTCGTGTCACCTAACAATGCATTGTATCAAGATTTCAGATCGATCAAATGCACCGTAATTAAATTAATGCATTTTTAGTTTATCTATATTTAACTATATGTAGCCGTCTGCTATTGTTTACATCCACGCGTCACTTTAGTTCACGCCAGCAATCGATGACCACATCTCGTGTTTTACACCAAGTGGAGTTCAGTCAGTTTCAGTCTGTAATTTTTTATCGCGTTTGAACATAATCAATACTTTTAGTTATGTCTCATATATAAGGGATTTATAGTCAAAAACTTAGTTTTTGCGGGATGTTTAATTAAATCCCTTATATTAATTTCACCATCTTGTCTCCTGTCGTTGGCGGGCGGAAATACAAAAGTAAAAAATGACACACTTCCCGTGACGCCATCGAGCTGAAATTTTGCACATAGACTCGTATCACCTAAAAATGTATTGTATACAAATTTTAGATTGTTCAATTTTACCGTAATTAAATTAATGCATTTTTAGTTTATCTCTTTAGTACTCAATGTAGACATTTCCTATTGTTTACATTCACGTGTCACTCGAGTTTACGCCAGGTATTGTTGTCCCTGACCCTTTTACAGCAAGGGGAGTTCAGTCAGTTTCAGTGTGTATATGTTTGTTGCGCTGTGCATATTATATTGCACATAATCAATAATTTTAGTTATTTCTTATATACAAGGGACTTATAGTCAAATACGTTGTTCTTACTGGTTGTTTAATTATAGAACCCAGCGGATCCCAACATTAAGTTTGATCAAGATCCATTTATTTACCCATTAGCTCAAAAGGTTTAAACATTTTTTATACCCATATATAAAAAAACGATACTATTGCCCGGCGCACTATGAGTGGTAACTTAAAATTAGAGGCGTGTACTGTACATAAAGATAATTTTATCAAAGACTAGGATTGATGTAGATCTAGCTTGCCAGTCTGGCAGAGATAGGATATGGTACGAAAAAAGAGCTACTGTTTTTTTTTAAATTGAAATATGATTGGGAGGGTATGGTGTCTCTTTGGTGTAATACTTAACACTGTTTCCTGGAATACAATAACACAAGAACTAAAGGGGCTCACAAAACAACACACCACATCACTGTTTCCTGGAATACAATAACACAAGAACTAAAGGGGCTCACAAAACAACACAACACATCACTGTTTCCTGGAATACAATAACACAAGAACTAAAGGGGCTCACAAAACAACACAACACATCACTGTTTCCTGGAATACAATAACACAAGAACTAAAGGGGCTCACAAAACAACACAACACATCACTGTTTCCTGGAATACAATAAAACAAGAACTAAAGGGGCTCACAAAACAACACAACACATCACTGTTTCCTGGAATACATAACACAAGAACTAAAGGGGCTCACAAAACAACACAAACACGTTTGACAAAGCAAGTTTTGAGAAAATTCTCACATCACAAGTGGCAGGGGAAGAGGGAAAACATTGGGTTAAAAACACAGTTTTTTTTCCACATACAAGTAACACAGGAATTCACTTTCATATTTTTATATTAAAAGACAGGTACCCCCTACAATGTAACGACATCTTCTCTGGCCAATTAGCTAATCTGAACCACTAGATCACGTGTACCATACATTTCTAGTGTAGCCTAGTGATGGCTTTAATTGTAACAGGCAGATAAAACAGAGTGTGGGACTAAAGCAGATTTTAAAAAAAGTTTTAATGCAATAAAAACAATGGAAAACGCTATCCTTCTTTATTCACCACGTTCACTTCTGTCACTCCGCCACGTCACTTCCTTTCTTTTAATACATAGTGCATCTCGGTGCTGTGCCCATAATGTGGCGCGTTGTGGGTGTGCAAACTACTACACTAGAATCATACCACTCTGACTTTGACTTGACAACACAGAAGATTGATATATATTATCAATACGAGCAACAAAGCCCGTCCAATGACTAGCGCCACCGTTTTTGTGGCATGTTGTCTAGGAGTAACAGTAGTGATTAGCAGGTGTGACACACTGCAAGATAGGAACACAGTACTGAATGATGACAAATATACTGCACCAAAAATAACACGTTTTGAATGTTCACCTAATTTTATTCAATATGTAAATGAGATTTAATTAATCTCCACCAGTGATTTGCTGTAGGAATCTATAGGAGTTTGAGGGACCAATCGCTATCGAGAGCCGCACAGACAATTGCCGTTTATGATATATGTAATTTAATGCCATATGAAATTTTTTTTATTTATTGACAGCCTTTCCTATATATTTATTAGTTGCTAAATTTTATTTATCTTCAATGTATTTTCACGTTTCTTATATTAACGGTACTTAAATGAATTCTTAACACATATTTATTGCTTATAATTTTGTTTTCAATATTTTAATCATATTCTGTAATACAATAAGAACCACTTCAAAAACTTTGCTGTAAAAAGTGTTATTTGTAATCATGCCCCATCATAAAGGTTAGGAAACTACGCTTTTAAAAATCTATAAATTATCTTAAATTGAAAGATACTTGTTTAGGTGAACCTTGTGATATGGTATCATGTTTTATAACAACTCAATAAATATACTTATGTCTTTTATTTTGAGAATTTTCCTGAGGCTTTTAGCGTAAAAGTGATTCAGCAACCTGAGTTGCTACACGATCCGTGTTTCAGTACAGTAGAGTAGTGAGCACAATAGCTCTGTATACTTTTACTTCCGTCTATATCGTCAGCACATGAAAATCTAGAGTGGTACTTAACTTAACTTTGATTTTACTTTGAACAAGCTAACATCAGGGCGATAAAGAATGTCCAATTCTTCATAGCTGCCTAAATACTTAAAGGCCTCTGTTAATATGGTTGAGATCATAAGACTAAACTTGCTGCAGACAAACAAGTCATAATACAAACCAGATAGACAAACAAGTTATTATACATACAGATAGACAAACAAGTGATAATACTTCCAGATAGACAAATAAGTTTTAATACATCCAGATAGAGACAGAAGTTGCAATACTACCAGATAGACACACAAGTTATAATAAATCCATTTAGACATTTATAGGAACTAAGAAATGCATACAATATATAATTTAATTCCTAATGCATATTTTTATATTTTATTTAATCGCACAACCAGAATTATATTTAAATAATTAACAAGTATTTCCTTTGGTAATATTGATATTTTAAGACAAATGTTACCACCGTTACTATCATTGTTATTAATACACATTAGCAACTGGTGTTTGTGATTTTAAACATTTATTGCGTCCCACAATAAACTTAATTACATTTTATTGGTGTTTTTAAAAATATATAAAAATACTGTTCTTGTCAGGTGTGTTGTTAAAAAATACAATCTGACACATTTGTACTTCCAATATCACCTGGTTCTAAACAGCACACGCAAAGGAAATTCCTTCAGTGTACATCTACTCCGGAAACTTTCAGAATGAATGCGTAGAGGAACGGAAACCTTCCAGAAGTTTTGAAGTTAATTCGGGGGCTGATCTATCCGTACAACCAATAGTCAGTGACATATTTTGTGAATCATTCGCTCATGTGCTTTATAAAATTTCTAATTAATATGTTCTTGTAAACACAAAAAATAGTAGGAAAAAATGTGGTTTTTATTTTTAATACAATTCACGACATGATACAACAATCTAAATTAAAACATTAAGTGTCGTTTAAGTCTTGTGTCCAGTGTTAGACAGAGTTTATCCAATCTATGTACTCGGAGGCACGCGTGTAGATACTTGGCATGGTGCCTGAAGGAAAAAGGATGCAAAAGTCAAACACAAATTGTATTTCAGTTATATTACTAAAAGCTTTTTTTTCGGAATACAGACCTGCCAACCTGCAAAGGAAACAAAATCTGTATAGGAGTCTGCATGCTGAGTCGCGGCACCTGGGCGCTGGTTTAAGAACTACATACTAAATGAATATTAAGTAATATAGTTACCTCCATTAGCTTTTAATTTTAAGAGACAACAAAAAAACACAGAATATGAGCAAGAATTACTGGAAATGTTTACATTACATAAAGATATCTGCATATATAATATCCATTTTTCCACATATGAACAAAGTTCAGTTTAGTTTTTCCAGGATCTCCCTAGTGACCTTTTTGCACTTGTGAAATAGATCTTCGGTCAATTGAAATGGAATTTAGCTACATATTAAAATCAATTTATTGTTTAAAAGATCAGATGTATCAGCTTAAATTCTTGCCCTTGTTTTAATTGTAATTTTTTAAAAACATTTCTTTAACCCTGACATTAAAAAGATAGATATGTGCAAGACATTTATTTCCTGCAATAAGAAAGGTGGTAAATAAAACTTACGATCTCATAACTGAAACTGAATTGCCGATTCCTACAACAAAGTAATTGGCAACAGTACCAGATGTAGATTCACTACTTTTACTTTAGTCTTTAGTTTTTTTTAACAGTAGTTGTAATGTTTGCGTCAAACTATGTTTATTATTATCATTGAACCCACCACTTTCAATAGATAATTGGGATTTCAACAGCATGAAAGTATTTCGCCACAGCGTGAAGAAATGAGTGTTTTTTCCCAATACTGATACTGTATCGAAAACGTTGAGCGACGTATTTTCTTATGTTTTTAAAGTTAGACTTGTCTTAGTACTAGTACTATGACTCTCAAGCTCAGTCACCGGAAAAGCTTCTTCAAAAAAAAGTCACACAACACATGCAGTATTTTTTTTTATTAGCCCGGTAGAAGGAATAATGTACGATTTAGAGATCGTGGTTATTTAAGTAACGAAAGAGAAGGGGAAAAAACAAAAGAAATAGCAACATCGAAATACATCACTTCAAGAAATACTCGAGTTTTATTATTTTAGGATTATTTTTTGCAACTTTCGGATTTTTAGAGCGTGTACATTTGTAATGCTAGGAAAATAAGAATTTTAAAAGTCCTCTCGGACTTTCAGAATTATGGGTAAAAATTATACAACCCCGTAAAAACAAAATTTTGGACTTTAAATCCCTTACATATTAGACAAAACAAAAGATATTGATTATGTGCAAACATGACAAACATTTTCAGCCTGAAACTGAGTGAACTGCTCCTGGTGTTAAACACGAGATGTGGTCGTCGATGGGTGGCGTGGAATCAAGTGACCCGTAACATTTAAACAGTAGCGACCGCTACTATAGTTTTATACAGATAAACTAAAAATGGAATAATTTACTTACTCGATCCATCTGAAATTTTGATACGATGCATTGTTAGGTTACACGAGTCTATGTGCCAAATTTCAGCTCGATGGCATAACGGGAAAAGGGGTCATTTTTATTATTACAAGCTTTTATTTTTAAGTCACGCTGTTTGTATGTTGTATCCATCCTTCAAATCTTGAAACGTAAAATTAAACCACTTCTGATGGTCCTAAAGATCTCAAAATTTTACGACAGATAGATCTTGGATGACAATGCATTTTATAAAAATTTTAGATCGATCTAATGTACCGTATTTAAATTATTGCATTTTTAGTTTATCTTTATATAAGCATCGGTACCCGTATTCCTTGTTGACATCCACGAGTTCACCACGTGAACACATCACCGTACCAAAATAGATATAAAAGTAGGCAAAAGTAAATAGATATTTCAAGACCGTACACTGCATTTGGTATCATATAAAATGTTATTGGTTAAAGTATGGGTCAGCCTAAAGAAGAAGAAATACAATAAATAACATATTAGCATAACGCCTGTCTTGTAAACAAAGAATATTAAAAAAAAATAAATCAATAAAGATAGTAAAAATTGTCTACGGTGTGAAGCAATAGGAAACAAACATGGAAAGGAAGAAAACAAATGATAATCGAGTTGGTTTAGACAGACTGAAGAACAAGAGTGAGACACGATTTGTTATAGGCAAAGTTTTAAAAACGATGTTGAGACAAGAATCGTTATAGCCAGAGTTTCTCATATAGTGGGGCGCGCCCCCAGGGAGGAGGGGCGCGAGGCTTCGTAAAAGGGGGCTCGTTTGACCGTTATGCAGATGTGGACTTATACATTTTTTTATAGCCAATGATACTATTTACAGTCTTGCGAAATGTTTTCTTTCTTCCTAAAAAAGGGGGGGGGGCATGACAGAAAATAATTGAGAAACACTGCGTTATAGGAAAGTGAAGAGCAACATAATGACTTGAGTTTTTATTGGAAAAGTGAAGAGGAATATTCTTCTACGTGTGTATAAATATAATGATTTATTTACTGTATATTTATGCATTACTTATTTATATTTATTTACTTATCTGTACACAACATTGATTAATTTATTATGCATAGAATTAGTTTCGTATCTATTGTTATAGTTTAGAGGTTATCTTATTAAATCCCTTATATTGGCCACACCGTCTTGTCGCTCTCTCTCTCCGTCTGTAGTCCACCGGTGGAAAAATCAAAAGTCAAAATTGACCCACATGCCGTGACGCCATCGATCTAAAATTTTGCACATAGACTCATGTCACCTAACAATGCATTGTCTTAAGATTTCAGATCGATCGAATGTACCGTAATTAAAATAATGCATTTTTTGTTTATCTCTTTATAACTATAAGTAGCGGTATGCTATTGTTTACATTCACGTGTCTATTGAGTTCGCGCCAGCCATCGATGACCACATCTCGTGTTTTACACCAAGTGGAGTTCACTTAGTTTCAGTCTGTAAATATTTGACGCGTTTGAACATAATGAATATTTTTAATTACGTCTCATATATAAGGGATTTACAGTCACTAACTTTATTTTTACGGGTTGTATATTATTACCTTAAAATGCGACTGAATCAATATATCACACTAGATACGACCCGCGGTGTAGCATACGCCATAGAGTTGCTCATAAATAATGCAAAAAATGGGGGGGGGCTGATGAGCTGAAACAAACAGCAGTAGGAAGAAATGAAAACAATAGAGTGATCTTTGGGCGGGTGGGATGGTGGGGGGGGGGTGATCACCCACGCATTGTTAACGTGTGTCGAGACATGCCAACTGCAGTTGTCGTCATTCGTCATCCTTATTTGCACATGTCTTGTGCCTGTCCTGGTGAATTATATATATATATATATATATATATATATATATATATATATATATATATATATTAGGGCTGTTATCGATTAATTTAAATTTAATAGTTAACTTTTGAAAAATTAAAGATTAATTAATCGTTAATTTCGATTAAAGCCAAAAATTTAAATTTATGGTGCCACAAGTAAAACTTATTAAAATGCTTATCGAAAATCGAAATAATACAGGAATGTCTTCTTTATATGACATTTTTTAAGCAACAACGCAAACTGACAAGCGTATTGACATTATTTGTATCAAGTGATGAGCGAGTCTTATAGACAATATAACCAGCCGAGCTGAACAATCATCACTTAGCTTTAGATTTTGTCAGCTGAAGTTTCTGATACTGTAGTGGATGTTTGGTTTGCAGGTGATATGTAAGCGAAATGTTAGAACCATGGTAGCAATGTTCCCTTTAAGCAGCGCGGCTGCGCATATATTTGACCGACGCCACGCAGGAGTTTAGAATCGTCGCGCAGCAAAATTTGTAAAATATTGCACACAAAATGGACGTCGTGCAACTTTGCACACAAGCTTTTTTAAACTTTGCACATGGACTAACGAAGTTTAGACTTAGAGGGAACATTTTTATGGTAGGCAAACGATTTCTCTCAATGGACACATAAACTTTATCAACATTTTGAACAGTCAAGTTAGTCAATAGTCAACTAAAATGCTCGTGTAATGTTCGGAAATTATTTTAAATTTATTGGCCTAAATATTTTTACTTTTTTACTTCCAATACATTTATAAGTGTTGGGTCGATTAATCTTTAAAAAAATTTTAATCGTTAAAATAAATTAACGATTAATCGAGAAATTAATCATTACTTTCAGCAACCCTAATATATACATATATATATATATAAATAATTAAGTAAATATATATATATATATATGTATATATTATAAATATATATATATATATATATATATAATTTGTTTTTATCACTTTGCATAGAATAAATTCCCTAACCCTTACAAAAACATTCTTCCTTAAAGTGGTCCACAAATAATCCATTTTTCTTGTAGTTACCATAAATTACTCTTAGTTACCTGTGTTGTTTACATTTAAAATGAAATTATTTTGATTACCTGTGCAACTTTGCCCTCCAGAAGAAGTGATACCAGCTAGGTACCGATAGTTTAGACCACACATTAGGGCGCCTCCACTGTCCCCCTTGCAGGATCTTGCTCTGTAATTAGGAACTTTAAAAAAAAATCAATATTTCTTTTTGACAACAAATATATCTAACAAAAATATTATTTGTTTTGCCATAATTGGTCTCTTTTTCAAATCAATTTAAATTTCTTGTAACGATGAAGAATTTAAAATCTGTCAAAATTAAACATGAAATAACCTTAAAATTTGGACATAAGATTACTTCTAAATAATTTAGACATGTAATTATTATTACTTTTCGTCAGGAACATTCTTTCACATGTTGAAAATTTCTTTAATATTAATTTTTTAAACCATACAATTTTTCCAATTAAAACAAATGATTTTTTAAAATTTCCATACACTAGAAAAAGTTCGTTACCATTTTTTTCATCAAATACACAAATATCCTTCTTGGTTATTGATTTTTTCCAATCAAACGTTGCACACTTGGCTGTGGGTATGACCTTAAGGAAAGCTTCTCGTAGATATGGAGAGACGTCGTCTTGAAACTCCTCACTGCTTCCCCATCCAGCTATCAAGCATTTCTCACCGTCAAAGTTGCTTCCCTTGGGAGCTATCTTAGCTACCTATAGAGGCGAAGATAAGAACTATGTGACTGTGGACATACATTACTATAATGTCTCTTCACTTTCTGGACGATTGTATTAACATAGTTAAAACATCAAATCTAATGTATCTATAAACGTATAGTTGTCATCAACAGAGTGATATAAATATCTCCATGCACTTGTGCTCATGTACAAAAATTTTATTTTTCTTCATTTGAAGAAATGTCCGAGGTATAGTCTATGACGCTAATTCTTATCTGATAGATATGCATGATGTAAACTCACTTACAGAAGTAGACATGACCGACCTTAACTTTTTCGTTGAGTTTAACTGGTTCAGTTAGATAGATCACACCAATGTCGTTTCTTTGCCCAGATTTGTTATAACTCGGGTGAAAGATACTTTTGCCAACGGTCCGAGTCTGGCTGCTACTGTCCTCTGTGTCTAAGTCATTGACTCCCATCTTGACACGGGTTTTCTTATACTTTGTGAACACACAATGTGCAGCAGTGACCAGCTGTAAAAGAATGAAAATATTTTTTAAAATGTTTTATAGCCAGAGATAAGGAAATTTAAGGACAACACCAATCCTCAGAGAAAGTTGATAACCTCGTATTTAACAATAGATGTTGATATCCTCAGAGAAAGTTGATAACCTCGTATTTAACAATAGATGTTGATATCCTCAGAGAAAGTTGATAACCTCGTATTTAACAATAGATGTTGATATCCTCAGAGAAAGTTGATAACCTCGTATTTAACAATAGATGTTGATATCCTCAGAGAAAGTTGATAACCTCGTATTTAACAATAGATGTTGATATCCTCAGAGAAAGTTGATAACCTCGTATTTAACAATAGATGTTGATCATCACAGGACATTGATGTCCTCCCTAAACTCTTTCAAACTGTGTCCCACTGAGAGACATGGATTAAATTGGTATATATATATATATATATATATATATATATATATATATATATATATATATATATATATATATATATATATATATATAAATATATATATATACTAGAATTATACCCGCACTTTGTAGCGGGAATGTGCTGACCCTTTTCCCCAGTGTTAGTTACTGGTTATTACAATTTTTGTTTGCCAAGTTATATTTCAGATTCATCTATTAGTTAAAATCTTATGGGAAACAGAGATATTCCATTTTAAGGAAAAACAAATTAAAGAAAAAAAAGAGAGAGAAAAAAAAACAAAAAAAACAGACACAATTATTTAATTTTTACAATTTTACTGCGTGAGTTGTTTTCATTTAATGCAGTTCGTTTTAACATTACCTTACTATTTAAAAGATATGATTTATTAAATAATGAATCTTGACGACCATAATTACTAAATTTACTATTTCATTCCCACTTGTACTAAATAAACATAACTGATATGTTTTCCGAAACAGAGCTCTATCACCCTCGTCACTCAAAAATTATATATATAATTACGACATTGCATAGTAACACAATTGTAAGTAATACAATATTTGTAAACGCGTCTATGAGATAAAGAACATGTGAGTATGTGCACTATCCCTTTAAAAGGGCAAAAGGCTACATAACTCATAGCGCCAAAAAACAAAATTATAAATGTACTTTCTAAAATACTTTTAAAAAGAAAACATCGTATTAAAATGATATCAAGAAAATGTGCACACCATATTTAGACAATAAAAGATTATAGAAAGCTGGCCGCATAAAATAAAGTCTTGTTATAAAGTAAATGTACTGGACCAAAATAACTATTTACTTTTGACGTATTCATAGTTGTTTTAACAGGGAAATAATACTAAAAAATGTTATGTCTCTAAATTTTACGATTTATATTTACGGTTTTTATGCAATGTGTATAATTTCAAAAAGGAATCATTTTTTCCCCCTATTTCTGATAAGGCATCATATTATGTAAATTATATTCAATACACACACACCAGATTTTGTTTCTGAAAAAACAATACATATATATATATATATATATCCACATTAAAAAAAAGTTTCAACCGTCAGTTAATAAGCGCATCTGAAAAATGATTAAAAAGCAACCTTATAGATGGCCTATGTTATTCCGACTACAAAGGAATGAACATAACATGTTCAATTCGCAATTCATATTAATTAAGCGTTTTCACTATCACTTTATTAAATTTTAGTCAACTTCTTTTAATACATTCAATGGTGAACGTTTGTAATGTATAGTGTATATATAATATTGTAAAGCTCCTTCTTCGTACTTCTTGACTGACTCTTCAGTTCGTATACTTAACACAAAGGCAGCTTCAATGCTAACAGTTCTCTTTGTTAGGCATAACTTCTGGTTACTACAAATGCTCTCTCTCTCTCTCTCTCTCTCTTTTCTGCGACTCTCTCTCTCACTGCGTGTCGTTTCCTCTATGGTGGGTTGCTCTCTGTCCTGGTCTCTACATGTCCCTAACCTGTGCATGTCCCTAGCCTGCTCTCTTACCCCGGGGTGGGTTGTTCTGTCCTGTCTCCTACCGTCCTTTCCTTATATTGCTGTCTCAAGGTATGTGTCTGACACCCGAGTACGCACCCCTAGTGTGAGCAATAAAGATTCTCAGTCTTTTATTCCCTAACCCACGTCCACTGATTAGCGTCTTATATTGCCCCGGTCGCTCGTAAAGATCTCTAACCTTTAGTCTTGTTCACAGGCACTAAAGATTGTCTTAACAATGCTGACATTGTTCTACACCACCGTCTACCCTTAGCTTCTTACAACCAAGCTCTCCGTAGCTGGGGGGGTGGGGAGGGGAGAAAGGCCGGAATCTTTTCGTTTCCGGTAATTATTCTAAAACCACGATTACATTCCAGGTACGACCCAGTCGCCTACATACCGTCAGCTCCCCTCTCAATTATTCTAACCAAGGTTCTGAAAATATGAGAACGCGGGTCCTCCACAATATATTTATATATATATATAGCTGATGTAAACATTTTTAAAGTGTAAGTTTATTTGACATAGGCCATCGCTTTCCACATAAAATAAACTCGCTACATCTATGGTTTTTAATTAAATGTCAAGTTATGAATTATATATTAAAAAATGGCAATTTCATTAACACATGTAAAATATTAATCCATTGCATCGTGGAAAAATTGAAATAAAATATTTTAAACGCATATCTAATATATAAATCTCAGTTGATGTTTGTATTTTGGTTTGTTTGTATCCATTAAAAAAGGCCACTGATTTGTTGACATTTTTCCAAAAGATCTCTACCAATGTGGTCACTAAAAAAGCTCATATATATTTACGACACTGCATCGTAACACAATTGTAATTAATATAATATTTGCATCAGAGTCTATAAGATAAACATAATATGGCATTACCCCCTTGAAAGTTCAAATCTGTTTAACCTATAGTGCCAATAAATTAAATTATAAATGTTTTTTATGAAATGTACTTTCCAAAATACTTGAAAGAAACTAAAGCAGTCGTATTAAAGAGAATTAAAGATAATGTGCGCACCGTATTTTGACCAAAAAAAATTATTTTAGAAATATTCTGGCTTAATAAAAAGTCTACTCATAACAACTGGACCAAAAATAACTCTACTTTTGTAATCTATTTATAGTTGTTCTAACATGGAAATAATATTTGAATTGTTATATATTTGTGTCTACATTTACGATTAAAATTTACTGCTGTATGCAATTGGTATAAAATATCATAAAGGAATGAAATTCTTTTTGAGTCACTTTCATGGCCCAACAGCAGATTTTGTTTCTAAAAAATAAAGAAATAATATTCCACATTTAAAAAAACAAAAAACAAATCAAATGTCTGTTAAAAAACGAATGTGAAACAACGTCAATAATTGATTTTAAAATGGCCTATGTTAAACCAACTACAAAGGAATGAACATAACAAATTCAATTCGCAAAACAAAATAATTACGCGTTTCGTTTTCAGGATCACATTATTTAGTTTAATCTACAATGTTAATAGGTCCGGTTGCCTAAGTTTAAATTGTAAAAGTGTTTAGCTTATGTAAAAGACAATAGCTTATGTAAAAGACAAACAAAATATAAATGTTTTATTAATAGGACACAGCTAAATTTAAGATGCGTACACGAAAATGTGCGCACAGTAATTAGGCGATAAAAGATTTTAGATTGCGCACCGCTGAAAATGAAGCCTTAAAAAACTGACACAATTATTACATAAATAGGTTTTTATTAAATGTCGAGTTATGGAACAGACAATAATTAAAACAAATTTGCAATTAAATTTAAACGTGTACACAATTAAACCTAATGCATCGTGTGGCAGTTGTAATTAAATATTACGTTTAAGTGTCTATAATATTTAGAAAGTACCAGCAAAGATAATGACAATTCTTTGTACTGCACAGCTCAAATTAAGAAGCGTACACAAAAATGTGCGCACCGTAATTAGACAATATAATATTTTTTGAATGCGCACGGCTGAAAATAAAGTATTGGGGAAAACAAACTTCACCAAAAATAACTCGCTTTGAACGTAATTTGAACGTCCACGTAAAGTTGTTCAATATAGAAAAGAGGTTAAATTTTCATTTTTTGTCTCTGCGTTTTCTGATTATTTAATTTACGGCATTCGGTCAAAAGGGACAATTACAAAAACTAACTTAAAACCATCTTCAGGGTAAAAGGAACCGTCCGACCAAATTTGGTTCCCGTCCGTCATTTGGCTTCTTAAACGATATATTCAAATGTACATCTTACCCTAACAGATTACATGGGGGAATTTTTAATCAAACCCAGTAACTCACGTATGTCACACTTAGTGTCTGTGGGCCGTATCCGGCCCGCAGTAAATGTAATTTACCCGGAGAGGTTTTCAACGGTGTAGAAATTTTAGCTGCACAAAAATTAATTTTTAACAAAAATTTTAATGGTCTTTTATTGTAAAGGAAAACTGAACGTCATAATAATGAGTGTTGCCGAACACAAGGCTACTTGAGGGATATTAATTGAAAATTACAGTTGTGTAGGTAGAAAATATTCTTCGCGTCATTCGCCTAACAACGTTTAATAACTCAATTCGGATAGATCTGTAAGGAAATAAGTTTTGCATAGAGCACATTATGCAGTTTGTCTCTATTCGTACATTTTACATATTTTAATATTTGTTAATTACGTAAGTGTAAGACATTCTTCAACATAAGGTTAGGGTTTAAATTATTGAATTATTTTAATCATTCTATTCGAATAAAAATGTAATTTACCAGAAAAAAGAATACCAAAAGAGCTATTTCGTTTCCGTGTGGATTCGTTACCTGTACTGTTTCTTTTTATTCTTTAAATGGATATATGTTACTACTGGTCAGGCCACCTCTGTTTTATACTAAATATTATTATTTACTCCACTTAACTGTAATTTATATCCAGGCTTTATATTTTTAGAATTATTTGCCTTGACCGACCAAAATAAGCCTCGGATTTAGTTAATACTTTAAATATTTCTTCTCGATTGTTTCCGGTTTATCCTGCAACCATGCGTGTGATCTGAGTGTTAGTCCCTGGCTGTATGTCTGTCTGAGTCTTTTTCCCCAACTATAGCGTGATTTGTGTTTTTACCAGAAACCATACGTGTGATTTCAGTCTTTACCCACAGCCATGTGAGTGATTTAAGATTTAAACCCCCAACAATAAACCGAACATTTGATTTGAGTATTTACCCGAACCCATAAACCTTACTTGTGATTTCAGATTTTGTCGGAAACCATAAATCATACATGTCATTTGATTTATTTTACACAAAGAGATTGACTTTAATCATTTTGTTTCGCTGGTCTAACAAAACAGAGCAACTTTTTAAATTTCTACACTTCTATCATTTAATGTAAAATAATTTCATTGAGTAAGCATTTGAACAAATACAGTGTGTGCCATTTTATTTTCCGTGTCTATGGTTAGAAAGAGTAATTTTTGGAAATAATCAATTTCTGATCGATTATCATTTCATGAAGATTTTTTTTAATTATTGATTGTTTTCAATGTATCTACAATATTATAACTCAACAGTATAAATAAAGGTGCATATTTTGTTATTGTTAATATACAAAAAAAACAAATTGAAGAAAATGGTAATTGCCGATTGGAAGAAAGGACTACTTTTACAATCTATGGTCGCCAATAACTGAAACGTAACTGTGATGTAGCAAGTAAAATATCCTGAATTAAAATTGAACAAGAAATACATAACCGTAAAGTCAATAATAATTCTTTAATTTTAATTTTAAAAAATCACACAAACAACTGACCTTGTCAGGGACTATCAGTCTCACAAACAACTGACCTTGTCAGGGGCTATCACAAACAACTGACCTTGTCAGGGGCTATCAGTCTCACAAACAACTGACCTTGTCAGGGGCTATGACAAACAACTGACCTTTGTCAGGGACTATCAGTCTCGCAAACAACTAACCTTATTAGGTGCTATAAGCACAGCACCACAGAAATGTTTCCAGTCTCCATTTGTGTAGTTCTGAAGTGATGCCATGTAAGGGCGAGAGTTTTCCTCTGCCTCATCTCCCCCAAGAATTTGAAATTCGATGTCCAGAGCCGTCCTCAATTTAATGAACACTTCGAGATGTCAGCATTAGAAACAGTTGCAATTAAATAAGAAATCAATCACATATTTGTATTTAACAAAATGTATATAACTGATTTACGTGTTATTTAGTTTCTACAAAGATTTAATATAAAGAAACTTTCCGATACTGACCAAATAGACAACCGAATACTGCCCACACCTTGCCATACATGGTCAGTCAAGTCTTTTACATTTCATGTGGTTTATCCTCCTGCCATCTGGTTGGTAGCTGAAGGAAAGCAAAGCAAAATTGTATTTAAGCCTGAGAATACCTATAGATTTTGTAACATCAGGGTAATTAATTGAAACAGTTTTTCAGCCATGAAGTCAAGGGTCTTAACTTTGTTAGAGAGCAATGTTACTGTGGCTAGCATTTATCTCCGGTGTTATAGCTTCATGTAAACATTTTAAGTTTAAACCAATCAAATTATAAACTATGAACATTATTTCTGAAGTTAAGTTATTATACAAAATTGAAATGTATATGTTAACAAACAATAAATAGAGATAAAAAAGATTTTTTAAAAACCACGTTTTTATAAGTGTACTAAAAATGAGAAAATAATTTAAAACTAATAAATGAAAGTACCGTGACATAACATGACTATAAACGTGGGGCGGGCGCTTATGAGGTTTTACATATGCAGTTCACTCATTCTCTCACTTATAGATATCTTTTTTGCCTTCTTAATTATAAATCTTTAATTTTTATACCAAAAAACCGCCCCACGTCTTTAGTCATATTATATGAAAGTACTTGAACTTATTAGTTTTAAATTATTTTCTTCTTTTTAGTACACTTATAAAAACTTGTTTTAAAAAATCTTTTTTTTATGTCTATTTATTTTATTCTTTTTAGTCCACTTACAAAAACGTGGTTTTTAAAAATCCTTTTTTACTCCTATTATTTTTTAAACCAAACACCTCATAAGCGCCCGCCCAACGCTTTAAAAACACGGTGATGTGGTCACGGGATGAACTCGTGGATGTCAACAAAAGCAGACGGTACAGATGCTTAAATATAGATTAATTAAAAAGTTCAATAATTTAATAACGGTACATTCCATCGATCTGAAATTTTGATACAATGCATTGTCATCCAAGATCTATCTGTGGTAAAATATTAAGATCTCTAGGACCATCATAAATGATTCAATTTTACGTTGGCAGATTTGAAAAAATTGTGGACACGAAAGCAAGTTAATAAAAACGTGGTAAAAAAAAAGAGTGCATTTGACATGCCCCATTGAAAATTGAAAGGTATTACGAAGACATTACTAAATAACTTGACGCCAATACATTGAAAATTGAAAGGTATTACGAAGACATTACTAATTAACTTGACGCCAATACTAATTCCGCACCTTTCTCCTACTTAATGTATTTGTAGTAGTTGGAACGTTAACTTCAGTTTAAAATTTTTAAATGTAACTTTTGAAAATAGAATTTAATGATTTTACTTATTTTCATAAAAATAGACAAACAAATATATACGATATATTATTCCAAGGAGCTCTGTTTATATTTTGCGACATAAAAATAAAACTAAAATAAAAATAGAATGAGTATTTTCTTTCTAATTTTATGAAATATTTTCATTATTTTCTTTATTATTTAACGATAAATTGTGTTTACCATATTTTCTAGAATAAAAACAAATAATTAAACCAATTTAATATTAAACTTTAATCTTTATAAACAAACAACAAATGACTCTTTGACTCTGTATAATTAAACCAATCTAGATAAGTTGAAGAAAATCTTAAAACCAATATACCTTTATCAGATTCATCATTTCATAATGGTCTTTCGTTCATTAAATATTTAATAAACAACACCAATAGTTTGAGATTCCCTGATCTAAATTATTTCGTTGATGTTCTATGTTCTTGTTCAATACTTTCAATTAGGCCTCACTAATGAGATGGGAGCTTAAATTGTAAATTCGATTAACTGTTGATACTTAAAAATTTTCTTTTATCCTGTGACAAACACTACTTCAATGGTTTATGCAAAATAAATAGTTCTTTGTTACTTTGTTATTCACATTTTTGTAAACAGTAACATTTTTTTGCTTACATGTTTTTTATAATGTGGTAGTAATAATGTATGGAGCAATGGGCGCATAAACTGACACGTCATAATAGATCTGGAACATGTGCTGACTTGACAATAATGAAAACGTTGATGTTAATTCATAAAATATGTATATTATATTGTAAATACGATTAATTGTTGATACTTTTATCTCTTGAAAATCTTTGCTTATTAAGTTTCATAAAAAATAATTAGTTCTGCGATATTGACATGTGTAAATAGTTACATTTTATTTTTTACATGTTTTTGATAATGTTGTGGTAATAATGTATAGAAACACGGGCGAAATAAACTGACAAGTCAAAATCTTCAATGAAGCTTAAACTGCTTCAAACCACAGATGGGCTTGATGTGGATCACATTACAGTCACATTATTTATGCACTTCGCTGTATTATTGGTGCAGTCATAATTGGTGCGCACCATTCAATGCTGCAAGTTAACGGCCGGAAAGCGATTACGGCCGTTTAAAAACAAATGGCTGACTCCTAAGAAATATTTGTGAATACTTCGAACTTCAAACTTCTTTGCTGTAGTATCAATCTATGCTGTATCAATGCTGTATATAGTATCAATCTATCAATCAATAATAATTCACTATGCATTTACTATTATCATGATTATGTCATTATTATTCAAGCAAACTTATAGAGCGCGTAGCCTAGGCTTGGAGGTTTTGTCATTACTTATATATTCGTATATATAATCAAAATTCATAATTTGCTATGTATGTTGCTCGTAAAGCTAAAATTTTGTTAAACACACTGCTAAAAAAAGCCTTGGAAAAAATACTGACTCTTAAAAATAACTCTTATCGAATGACTGAATAAAATTGTTCAAAATTGAAATGAGAATAATTTTTTTTCTCTTTGTCTCTACATCTTCTGATTATTTATTATACGGCTTTCAGGCAAAAGGAACAATTAAAAAAACTGAAATATATTTATTTTGAAAACTTCCGTCATTTTGACGGGTAAATACACTATTACATATAATAATTAAATAAAAATTCATTCCATAATAACCATATAAATGACAGTACGTTACACCTAAGCTACATTAATCATTGAAAGAAATATTGTATTGTTAATTTTGAAAATATATTTTGAAAAGATGCGTTTGAATTGCAGTCTTGAAGGACTTGGTAGTTGGAATATTACGGATATTGTAAAGGGAGAGAATTCCATTGTTTGGCTGCAGAAAAAGAGAAAGACGACGACGTAACTGACGACTGGGTGAGTAGACGGACTGAATTCGGTAATATTAGGAAGGGCGTGAGGCAGAAAATAAGTTGTGACAGAGAACGGCCAGTTTGTTATCTATTCCTGCTGGTATAGGTAGCCAATGAATTGAGTAAATTAGCAGAGTAACAACGGTCATGTTTTTTTGCCTTAAGAACTAGGCAGCCAGTTGAATTTTGAACTTTGTGTAGTTGTTCAAAGCATTATTTTGGCGCACCTGACAGAAGGGAATTGCAATAATCAATACGAGCCAGAACTAGAGCACAGACTAGAGTTGTTGTTTTTTTGTGTGCACTAACTGTTAAGTAATGACGGATTGAGCTGATCTGACGAATGGCGGTGTACGCAGTGCGACAGATGTGATTGATTAAGTTGTTGGTAGACATGTTTTCAGAAATAATGTAGCCAAGGATCCTATTCGATGTTGATAACAGTATATCAGAACTGGCTACCTGAATAGAAATCGCAAGAGACAAAGTACTGCTTGATTTATTGTTGCAAATAGAAGTGCTTCAGTCTTGTCATCCTTCAGCTTGAGTTTGCTTAACGTCATCCAAGACTTTATTCCACCAATGCACTCTTGCATCAACAGGACATTAAAGTCTATATTAGAGGGATCATTGTGAGTGTAAAGCTGAGTATCATCTGCAAATGATTGGCTTTCAACTGAATGCTTTTGGAGCAGTAGAATTAGTGGCCTTGTATACATTACGAAAAGTACCGGACCCAAAACGGAACCCTGAGGCACACCATAAACCAAGTCAGCTCTGTGAGAGATACAGCCATCTACTGTTACCAAATGTGATCTGTTTGATAAGTATGATTGAAACCAAGCCAGAACTAAGCCAGAAATATCAAAATAATTTTGCTGGGCTTTAGCAGTGTTTGATGGTTGACGGTATCAAAGGCTGCACAAAGATCTAAGAGGACCAATAAAGAGATTTTCCCACTGTCCAGTGCGAGTAGACGGTCGTTTTTTACCTTTAACAGGGTGATCTCTTTGCTTTGAGAAGGCATGTAGGCCGACTGATTTGGAATTAAAAGAGTGTTGTCATTTGGGTAAACAAAACGTTTTTTTAAGATAAGTTTTTCGATGAGCTTCCAAAAACAGGAAATATTAGACACAGTTGTTTAAATTGTTTTGGTCTAACCCTTGTTTTTTCAGCAATGGTTTTTATTACAGCTGATTTACATAAGAAGGAAAAAGTACCTGATGTTAGACCCTCATTAACATTTTGGGTTATTGTTGGGAGTAAGTGATCTAATGACTCAACCAATAGTGGAGTGGGGATTAGATCAAGAGAACAGGACGTTGTTTTCGAATTTAGAATAACAGCTTTGATCTCATTTTCCATAACAGGCTGGAACATGTGAAAAGTATACAATTAATAAAACAAAACTATTAATTTAAAGACATTTAATATCTATTTTTAACTAAAACATAACTACAAAGAAAAGAATTTTTTAAAAGAAAACTCTTATTTCCCTCACACAATTGTGAAAGGGTATGGGGGATGCTCTCGTTTCACCACCTTTCTCAAGGGTGTCGGTATGTCAAAGCCAAAATAGCTTCCCTTCATATGAAACATAAGACACAATATCTCTTCCCCGTCAAGCCTTCTTCAGTCTCGCTGCCAGAGATTTTTTTTTATTTTTTTTTGTTTAAGGAATTTTGTTTTTATGTTAAGAGAAATTTCTGTATTTGAAGTACATATTCATTTATCAAGACGCTTTTATTATTTCATGTACACCGATATTTAGTAAGTGCTTTAAAGGTATTTATCTTTAATTCGTCTTTTCTTGGTGACATAGTCTCGCACACAATAATTTTTTTTACTTTGGTGTCGACCCCTGTGATGTTGTTACACGGTTCAATCCGCAACCCCGGACTCCCTAGTTGTGATTGACCTACATTTTAAATTAAACTTTTTCTATTGCTGATATTCTTTACAGCTGGAGTGGATGTGTTATGTGATTTAACAAAAACGTATGATCAATATACATAATTCCCGTTGTCTGTATGGTTGTAATGTAATGTAATGCTGTTATGTGGCGCTGTGATATGGATGTAATGATGTTAGGTGGCGCTGCGATCAATTTTGTTTTATAATGCTGCACCAAAAGAAAAATTACGTTTCGAATGTTCCGCAGAAAATTGTTCAATATGATAATAAATGAATCAAATAAAAATAAATACAATAAATGTAAACTCTGTATTACGTTATTTTTTATCCTCATGTGTATTTATTTTGAAAACTTCCGTCATTTTTGACGTGTGATACACTAATTGTGTTTACATTGCAGTTTGCGAAACAATTTATCAAATGAAAATTTTTGTTTGAAATATTTGGTTTGAAGTAAACTTATGAAGAAATATCTATCCACCACCATAACGATTTTAATAAGTATATAGCCAATAAAAGGGAAAAAACGTTTTTGGGACTCCGGTCACCATGAGAGGTGAATTTTACAATTCTTTTTCATCAGTCACCATTGCGAAAGTATATTCAACAACTTCACAAAGTGTCATGCTTCTACATGCACTCGAAGTTGGATAATTAGTGATGAGTCCGTTTTTTATAAGAAAACAAATACATTTGGGCCCCCAGTAAGTGATAATTTATATATAGTTTTACCTGTTACCATCGCGGAATCTACTTAACAACTACCGAAAGTTTCATGCTTCTACCTACACGGGAAATAGGAGAATTAGTGATTTTCAGTTTTATATAGCTCATATAAATTTTTAAAAAAACATTTGGGCCCCCGGACCCCAGTAAATTGTAATTTAAATATTTTTTCGCCTGTTACCATGGTGGAAGTGCACTCAACAACTTCCCAAAGTTTCATGCTTCTATCTACATGGGAAGTTGGAGAATAAGTGATGAGTCAGTGAGTGAGTCAGTGATGAAGTCAGTGAGGGCTTTGGCTTTTATTAGTATAGATTGAGGGGTAAAGTCATTTTCTATGCGTACAAAATATGTGTTAATAAAAAAAAATGCAAACTTAGACAGATACAAACAGTACACAACATTCAGGTAATAATAATAGATACGTACGATGCGATAGGGTTAAGAGCCTAACGCGCGATTTTGCAGGGTTGCGAATAAGAAACCGTAAATAGGTGAGTCTATACGGTAGTATGTTACTGTAATCATCCCGTTGGCTACTATGTGGAATGAGGTGCATGTATGGAGGCTAGCTTTTATTGTATAGCAGTCATGTCGGGGAAAATTATGCGACGTTTCGAACGGATAACCCGGGTACCCGTTCGAAATTTGGATGGGTACCCGGGCAGCTTGTTTCTACAATATGGACAGCCCTATATGTTGCTAATAGTTGTGGTGCAAATTTCAGTCAAAATAAAGTTTTTTAGCACGAGCTATATCCCATGCCATGGCATAACTTGCCTCAGCTGAATTGACATCTTCTTTGCTGAAGGTAGAAAGTAGTGTCTGCTGACACATTTTTGCTGAAGGCATCAAGTAATATCTATTGCTGACTCCTTCTTTGCAGAAGCCATACAGTAATGTCTGCTGCTTACACCTTCTTTGCTGAAGGCATAAAGTAATGTCTGTTGCTGACAAATTCGCGGCATTAACCCAGAAAACTCGCCTTTTCTTAATTAAATTAATTAAGATGAAGCCTAAAGTATTTCCTTCCTTTGATTCGATCATGATATTTTTTTAAAACTGTTGTTTTTAATGTTATATACTATATCAAACAAGTTTCAAATTCATAAATGTGAGCACAGAAGAAACCCAAAAAGCTAAAAGCTACCAGTGGCGTAGCTAAGGGGGTGGTGTGTCACTGCTGCACATTGTCTGTACAAAAACTTTACAACCACACGAATCACGATAGGAGCCGTGGACATATAAAGCCAGACTAGGATCGTTGGAAAGAAGATCAATTACCCGAGATACAAAAAACCTGGAGAAAGACACGACATTGGTGTTGTCTATCTCAATACACCGTTTACATTAAGCAATAAATAGAAGTAAAAAAAGATTTATAAAAACCACGTTTTTATAAGCGGACTAAAAAGAAGAAAATAAATTTGAAAAATTTAAAATTGAAAATAAGTACTATGATGTAATTTGACTAAAAACGTGGGGCGGGCACTTCTTAGGCTTAACTAATTCAATTCACTCATTTTCTTATTCGTCATTTGTAAACCCTAATCAATTTAGCCAAATGCCTAAAAAGCGCCCGCCCACGTTTTTAGTCATATTACATCATAGTCCTAATTTAAATTTAAATTTTAAAAATTTATCCTCTTCTTTTTAGTTCGCTTATAAAAACGTGGTTTTTAAAAATCTTTTTTTTTACTTCTATTTATTTTATTCTTTTTGGTCTAAGTGTATGCTGTGGTGAGTTTTGAAGTATTGATTATGTTCAAATATATTACGCATTGCCCGACAAACATTTACAGACTGGAAATGACTGATCTCCCCTTGATGTTAAACATGGTTGATGTGGTCGGGTTTGGTGTGAACTCGGCACGTGAATGTAATGTAAACAAGAGCAGACGTATAATACATATGCTTATATATAGACAAACTAAAAAGTTCAATAATCTAATAACTGTACATTCGATCGATCTGAAATTTTGATACAATGCATTGTCATCCACGATCTATCTGTGGTAAAATTGTAAGATCTCTAGGTCCATCAGAAGTGGTTTAATTTTAAGTTGGCAGATTTGAAAAATTGTGGACAGACAAACAGGAACGAAAGTGAGTTAACAAAAACGTGGTAAAAAAAAAGTTAAATTAGGTATGGTTTATATCTGCTGATAAGAGTTTACACCATGCACATTTTTTTTGACACATCTTAAAAAAGAAAAACAATAACTTTGTTGTACAATATTACAAGTGCATTAAAATATTTATGTCAAATCAGTTTCTGATATCTACGTTTGTAAAGATAGCTTAGACATCGTAGTTTATTAAGTCAGTCACCTCATTGTTAATTCTAATTTACCACAAAATGAGGGACGTCAAATGTATTCTACGTTACAGTCACATAGCTTTTAACTACACGAGGGAAGCAACTTTGAGGTTGAGAAACGTGTGATAGTTGGATAGGGAATAAGCGAAGAATTTCCACAAGGCTCTTCATATCTTAGAGAAGCTTTCCTTAAGGTCGTGTCTTCAACCAAAGAGTGCAATGTTTGCTTTGGATTAACTGATCAACAATAAAGATATGTGTGTGTTTGATGACAAAAATGGTAAGGGTCCTTGTCTTTTTGCGCCCCCAAACAATATAATTCTCTGCCGTTACACATTCGTAGTATTTATACTAGTAAGACTTTTTAGACTTCACTAAAACATATATTTTCAATCTTAAGTTTTAAAATAAATTAAACACAAATCAAGCATTACTTTAAATGATAAACGTAGCTTATATACACCGTAACGTCTTTAAAAATTGAATTTAAGATATAAATGTTTTACATTGAATGAATTGATAATTATGATCGAAGCTATTTTTATGTAAAAAAACAAAAGAATTGTGATTCCATTTGCTTGATTTGGTTCTGCGCTATATAAATTATCTTTTTTTTTATATTAATATCGAACATTTTTAGTGTATGTAAGTTTAAAATTATCAATGTATTGGATATGAACATTTTGATGATTTTAAAATTAATAAATGTTCCATCAAATATATTTCTATACGGAACTGAAATTTCTTGTCTGAATGTGAAAATAATTCCAATATAGAAGCCACTTTAAGTGGGAATTTTTCATAACATTTTATAGTTTCGGCTTTTCGGATGCCGTTCTGACAGACAACATGCACCAGTTATTAATTTTTTTTAAAGATAAGGCAAAGGTTGACTTAAAATGTTATTGAAGGACGTATTTCACCAGCGGGTGGACTTTGGATTTCCACATACTTTTATCAACTTCTATACCACCTGGTCTTTTGATGTGTTCGTAAGTCCATTTATTAATCTCGAAATCTATATTTCACTGTTGTCTGACTCAAATGAATGTCAGTTTGTTTGTTTGTACTTTTTTATTTTTTTAAATGTATTTTAAAATAAATGTATGAATCATAACCAGATAATAACAATAATGACGAAAATTTTTTTACAGAGTCTTTAAATAATTAATATGCCTCATACGTCATCACATAGTTTGGTAGACGGATGTAAATGCACACGTGTATGTAACTGCTTTCTTTCTAGTCACACTTCTCTTAAAAATAAATTTTAAATGTGTTATTGAGAAAATAAACTTGTCAAGAAATATGAACAATTCTTGACTTAAATGAAGTGCTTGCAAAAGATTTGTATAACAGTGAGTCTGAAACCCTCGACATACGAAGAATGCAGCTGAGTACCAAAAAAAAAGTTACTTGGACAGAAGGAGCCAATTAAAATATTGTTATACCTATATGAAGCTACTTTTTAAATTATATTTAAAATGAATGAGTCGCAATTTATTTATTTTACAAGACTTCTCCACGTATTCATTTTAGTGTGTAAGACTACAAAGCATCCTTGGTCACAGGGAAAAAAATCAGTCTTTTTTATGTGCTTGTTAAAATATTTAAAAACATATTTTAATGACATTTATGGCTGTACAGTTGTTTGATGCATCATTTTATGACATAACGTATAGCTGAATTTTTAGATGTTAATTTATTGATTCAAACGTCTGGTTGTAAAAATGAGATCTTAATCTTTTTGAAAAGATCCTGATTACCGACCAGTATCCTGTCAGGGTGACAGTGGCGGCGCCTTAATATGTGGCTTAAAATAACTGTACTTGGCTGGTGTCACTTCTGCTGGAGGCGTTGGGTGCACGGGTAAGCCAAATAATCTCTATATATAATTCTCTTCATGGGACCATGGTAACAATGGTCCTTGCGTTTCACTTGCATTGTTCCTTCACAGAAAACGTGAGATTCGTAATGTACTGGTTATCACGTCCGCCTCATGCGGGGAAGGTCCTGGATTCAAGCCCCAGCGAAAACATTGTTTTTTTTTATATTTTAAAATGTCTGTTTGTGTCCGTTCTTTTACCCCTTTATCGCATAGCATACGCCACAGACTAGCTCATCATAGACAGTGCAAAGAATGGTTGAGGGGTTGAGAGTACAGACACAAAAAAGCAGCTCCAAGTTAATAAAAAATAGCGAGTAAACGTGAAGACATGCGCACTGAGATTGTTGTTACCAGCCTCCCATTTAATACTACCATTCCTTAAACATAAACTGTGATTGGCCGACCCTAGCGACGGTTAAGGGCCTTCCATAAATGACGTCACGCGATTTTGGCCAATTTTCGACCCCTTCCCCCCCCTAGTCACGCGTCGGCACAAAATGTTAGACCCCCCTCTAAAAATACGTCACAAAGCTTTGACCCCCCCCCCTCAAAAAAAAACAACCCACCTTATTTTCTATATGCAAATAAGTATGTTTCAAATCACTTTTATTGTCATTTAAGCATTTATTATTTATTTAGTGAAGGTCTACATTGTAATATTGTAACCCGCGTTTTTTAAAACGTTTAACCGGTCTTCAGAAAATGAACTGTGTTAACATCCTTAGATTACATTTTATTTTAATGAATACAAATTAAACATTGACTATTAATCATCACGGTTAACGTCTTTGCTTAGAAAAAAAATATTTAAAAAAATATTTTCATTTTTTTTTAAATCCCTCAATTGACTGCCGAGCATCCCGTAAGAAAGAGGTTGGCGAAAAGGGGTAAATAACCTAATCTGGGGTCAAAAGGGAATTCTTGGGGGTAATGCAGACTTATTTAAGACATATAACATACACTACAATCCACTAGATATATTAAAATACGTCATGTGTATGTGTACGCTTGGAACATATGCCCATTATTTAATCGGTTCTGACAACTATGTAGATTTCTTACCTACGTACTATATGAAGACACCTAAATCCATCCTACTTTCATTTATATTGACACGAGTGACAATAGGCCTAATCTTAATCCACATGACTTGACTTTATCAAGTATCCTTTATGTGATATTTAAAATTAATGCCTTAAAAACTGAGCTAAGAAGAAAAGTTGTTTTGTGCTCCTCTTGAATTGCGATGTCAAGAATTTTATTAATTCAACTAGCAAAATACCCGCGCTCAGCTGCGGAAGAGAGGGTTTTTGTAAGTGTTGAAAACACGTTTCACAACAATTCAAAACATCAATTGATTTCAGCCTAGATCATGATGGCTATACTTGTTTATCAATTTTTTTCAAGGTCTGTAAAATAAAATGGGTAATAAAGTTACATAACAGGCCCTCGTGCAAAATGTATACAGGATGTGCATATCTCATAAGGTCTGAGAATTTCAGTCTAGGTCATGATAGAGATACTTCTCTATATTTATTTAAATTATTTAAAATCTAAATGTAAAAAAGCTTTAAATGTTTAAGAAAAAATTACCTTTTATATTAGGGCCCCAAGCCCTTAATAAGTGATGTTTTTTAAAACTTTTACTTTTAATGCCAGAAAACTTCGCTGGAGCGTACCCAAAAACTTCCTAAAGTTTAATGACCGAGGGATGAATAAAATACATTGACTATTAATACGTCTTTAAATAAAACTAAAATAAGGGCCGGGGACCTTATCTGTGTAATATGTATAGTTCAAAACAACAGCTTATTTCAATTTGGATTATGATGAATATATTTGTTAGTCAACATTTGTTTTTTAAAAATCGAGTGAAATCGAATGATTAAAATGTCTTAAAAGTTTACAAGAAAGAGATTAGGGGCCCTAGGCTACCAAAGATTGAAAGAATACAATTTTAATTTATTATAGGCCATCAAGTTTTTATCTTTTGTAAAAATACATGTATCAAAAGTTTTTTTATTTGTAATTTAGCTCATATAAGGTGAAAAATTACATTTGTGTCCCGGGCCCCCAGTGAGTGATAATTAAACAAACAAATTTCGCCTGTTACTATCCCGGGAGTGTACTCAACAACTTCCCAAAATTTCAAGCTTCTACCTACATGGGAAGTTGTAGAATTTGTGATGATTAGCTTTTTATATACGAAAAAATACATTTGGGCCCCCGGCCCCCGTGACTGATAAGTTAATTTTTTTTTCATGCTACCACTACGGAAGGGTACTCAACAACTTCGCAAAGTCTCAATTTTCTACCTATAATGAAAAGTGGATAATAAAGTGATTTTCAGTATAAGGAAAAAACTTTTTGGGCCCCGGCCCCCTAAGAGTATGAATTGCAAAATTCTTTTAGACATTTTTCGTCTTGAGAAGGTACTTGATTCTACCTACCCGGGAAGTTGGAGAATTAGTGATGAATCAGTTTTTAATATTAGAAAAAAAACTACATTTGGGCCCCCGGCCCCCAGTAAGTGATAATTTAAATATTGTTTTAGTCAGTTAAAACCACTGAAGTGTACTTAACAACAACCCAAGTTTCATGCTTCTACCCACACTGGAAATAGGAGAATTAGGGATTTTCAGTTTTTATATAGCTCATATAAGGAAAAAACATTATTTGGGCCCCCGGCCCACAGAAGGCAACAATTTTAAAAAAGTTTCGGCTGTTACCATCGCGGGATTGTACTCAACAACTTCCCAAAGATTCATGCTTCTGCCTACTCGGGAAATAAGAAAATTAGTGATTTTCATATTGTATATAGTCCATATAAGGAAAAAAGGGTTTTTGGGCCCCAAGCCCCCTAAGAGTATGAATTTTAAAATTCTTGTTAGCCATTTTTCGTCGTGAGAGGGTATTCTTATCTTATCTTATCTATACAGACGCTCCTTCTATGCAGAAGATAGTTGCGTCCACAGACCATGACAGATGATCTGTTGGCAAGTGATGCAGCATTCACATGCCACGGCTTTGTGGGTTCCACGCATTACCCAGCCGCCTAACTACATGTAGTGTTAGGTACCCATTCGGAGCGGGGTGACTCAGGGACGCCCTAGGCCCCGGGAACAAACCCTTGCCTTCACACGGATTCGAACCCGTGACCATCGGTACGACAGTCCAGTGCGCTGCCACTCGACCACCACGTCCCCATGTTTCTAAAGTTTCATTCTTCTACCTACACGGGAAGTTGGAGAATTAGTGATGAGTCAGTTCCAGGAAGTGATAATTTAAATATTTTTTCTCCCGTTACCATCGCGGGATTGGACTCAACAACTTCCCAAAGTTTCATGCTTCTGCCTACTCGGGAAATAGGAGAATTAGTGATATTTAAATTTTATATAGGCCATATAAGGAAAACAACGATTTTTGGCCCCCAGCCCCCATGAGTGTTAATTTTTAAAAAAATGTACTCCAATTTTCGTCGCGAGAGGCGACTCAACAACTTCCCAAAGTTTCATGCTTCTACCTACACGGGAAGTTGGAAAATTAGTGATGATTCAGATTTAAATATAAGAAAAAAATACATTTGGGCCCCCGGCCCCAGTAGTGATAATTTAAATATTGTTTTTACCTGTTACCATTGTGGAAGTGTACTTAACAACTACCCCAAGTTTCATGTTTCTTCCTACACGGGAAATAGAATTAGTGATTTTTAGTTTTTATATAGCTCATATAAGGAAAAAACTTCATTTGGGCCTACGGCCCCCGGGAAGTGATAATTTAAATAATTTTTCTCCCGTTACCATCGCGGGATTGTACTCAACAACTTCCCAAAGTTTCATGCTTCTACCTACACGGGAAGTTGGAAAATTAGTGATGATTCAGATATAAATATAAGAAAAAAATACATTTGGGCCCCCGGCCCCAGTAGTGATAATTTAAATATTGTTTTTACCTGTTACCATTGTGGAAGTGTACTTAACAACTACCCCAAGTTTCATGTTTCTTCCTACACGGGAAATAGAATTAGTGATTTTTAGTTTTTATATAGCTCATATAAGGAAAAAACTTCATTTGGGCCCACGGCCCCCGGGAAGTGATAATTTAAATAATTTTTTCTCCCGTTACCATCGCTGGATTGTACTCAACAACTTCCCAAAGTTTCATGGTTCTGCCTACTCGGGAAATAGGAGAATTAGTGATATTCAAATTTTATAAAAGCCATATAAGGAAAAAAACGTTTTTGGGCCCCCGGCCCCACATGAGCGGGAATTTTAAAATTGGTTTTTGCCAATTTCCGTCGTGAGAGGGTACTTGACAACTTCCCAAAGTATCATGCTTCTACCTACACGGGAAGTTGGAGAATTAGTGATGAATCAGTGAGTCAGTCAGTGAGTGAGTCAGGGCTTTGCCTTTTATTAGTATAGATAAAGTTAATGAATACTTTGACTAATTTTAAATGGGCTCATTTATCATTATATCTAGCATGGCCAGGGGCGTTTGACCACAAACCAATCGAACACTTATATAAAACTTAAAACGTTTATAATTCTATCAAATAGATCCCCCCATTTAAAAAAAAGAAAAATGATATTTCATGTCGTTTTGACTTAAAATATCTACACATAATCCTATTCAAATCATTTTTAGACACTTGTCATGCTAGTAAAACTCACCAGTAGCATTTTCGGGGGGGAGGGGGGGGGCTAATGACGCTCCCCCAAATCCCCGAGTCATGTGAGCAGGACCTAGAATCTCGGGGTTGGATGGAGGGGCGTAACGCACACATAAACTTGTATATTTTGGGGTAACGGGCAAAAAAGTCGCGTGCCGTCAGAGAACCAAGCGGAGCTGCGGTTACATCACAAATGATTTGATGTGAACATCAAACAAAGCAGGGTAAAAATTTCATACGTTATCTTGGGGGTTCTCAAACTTAAGGATTATAATTAACTTTAATTTTCTTGTCTTGATAGCTTACGACAACCAGCGTCTGATGGCCTACCGACGGCACATTGAGAAGCACTGATTGAAAAAAAAGAAAAATATATATATTTTTTAAAAAAAAGTTATTAAATAAATTTTAAGCGACCAAATATTTCAGTGGAAGTTTTATTTAAAGTTACCCTTTTGATGTGACGTCACATTTCTTCAACCCCCTCCCTCCCCCTCGTCACGCATCGTCATAAAAGTGTGACCCCCTTCCCCCCTAGGTGCGTGACGTCATTTATGGACGGCCCTTTAGTCATATTTAGGGTTCTTAATTGCGTGTTTTTTTTTGGTTTTATTTTTGAAAACCGATTATCGGTTATGTAACTCCGATTTTAAACCGATTATCCTTTTATAGCTGACTTCATAGAAGTTAGGGGTGTACCGAATTTCGCCTGCAAATGTCTCGAAACCTACAATGAGTTGGCAGTCAACCGACGTTCACACGCGTTGTTTTGATTTCTTCGTGCTGTAGTTTGTGTCCGTTCTTTCTATACTTTCTTTGCACTCTCCATGAGCAAGTATGTGGCGTATGCTACGCCGCGGGGCGTCTATTGTCATCTATTTGTGTCATTGGCACCCTTCCGTCTCGCAAGAATATGGTGTATCCCCGTTGGCTTGGGTTGAATTTCCTCGAGTGGCAGAGCAGTCTTATCCTAGAGTGACAGTCTTTACAACAGCTTTTGCACACGAGTTCTGTTCTTTCTCCCAACATTTGTATCTGTAGCCCCCTCCATTCTTCATTCTTAATGATAATGAATAATTAGTAGACAAATTCTTGGTAAGGGTAAGTAACTAATTCAATGTAAAGTGATATGTACAAATCATTTATGTATTTTGTCAATAGAGTTGCGTGAAAGAGATAAAATTAAGATAGCAACTATACTATAACAACAGATACTAAACGTATTCTATGTATAAGAAAGTGACCAATGTGGTACATATAGTAAATCATTTTACAAAAAAAGTAATTGATACATTATATGTGATGCAAACATATCATTCTATGTTTACAACCGCAAATCAAAATTATTCTTTATTTTGGATAAAACATCTAGAATTCTATTTTTGTTTTTCTTTCCGTGTTGATGTTTTCTCCTTTCCCCACACTGCAGATAAGTTTTACTTAATGTTGGACCTCACTAAGTCGAGCTAAACGGGACCCGAAAAAAAATTGACTTACGAAATTTTCGAATTAGGGAATAAAAAAATATGCGGGGGTTGGGGGAACTAGCCATGCAGGCGAGAAAAATTGACAGGAAAAAGAGGCGGTGGCTGATGTTTCATATGAAAGGAATCCATATTAGCTTTTACATACCGACACCACTGAGTAGGCCCGTGAGAGGAGACACCTTCCCCTCCCCAACACTTTACTCCACAGTGGGATGGGGAAAGTAAGATTTTGTCTTATGAAAAAGAGTCACAGCATACACCATAAGGAGGAGCATTACTTAAACTTCTTTCAGCAACTCCTTTTCCTTGTCATGCTCCTTTTTTTTTAAAGACGTTCTACTTGAAAGTTTCGCTTAATCCGTAGATGTATCCATTAAAATAAGAATTTCCGTCCTTTTACTTTGGTCTATTAACACGTATTCTGAAATGTTGCCCCAGAATAATTACCAAAATGCCTAGCAAATTCAACTAACGCATGTTGGAAGCCAATCTTCGAGTTAATGAGATCTAAAATACATTGGTCTAATGGAATGTTGCCGGGATCTAACAATTACCGTATATACTCGTCTGCACGCCGACCTTTTTTGGACAAAATCTAGGGGGAAAAATTGACGGGAAGGCTTACTAGCGTGTCATAGGCGATTTCTCCATGGATATTGAATATCGTTGTTTTTATTATAGATCATCAAGGTCCTTTTTACATTCTACAAGATTCGACTGCTCTACCAGAAGTTGTAATATATTATTAAACATCTGCACTTACATTATTTAATCATTTTATTTATTTTTGTGAGCGTTTTAATAAATTGTTTTACAAATTTTGTTTTCAACATCGAATTTTAATGTACTCGCTTTCGTCACTGTTTAACGAAGATTTTGTTTAAATACAGGTAACTCTTGCTTAACAAAGACACAAAGACAAACATAGGCAGTAGGCAGTACAAAGTAAACAATCATAATGACCGATTTAGCTTGTAGTTTTTAAAAAAAATTGTAACATTATGTTTAAGCTGTCCTATTATTTTTGGTGGGTCGGCTTGCGAGCGGGTTATTCACTTTTAATACTTTTCTCTTACAAAAGTGGGGGGTCGGCTTCTGAACGACAGGTCTATAGAACGAGTATATACGGTAATTCGATATAGGGAAAGTCGACTAAGCAGGGTCCGACTGTATCGAATATTCTCTTATTTATATTGGTTTATAAGGCAGGATTTTCGCCAATATGTTTGTTATTCTTTTTCTTTTTTCAAGCGAATCAAGACTCTTTTGAAATAAAAAACGTTTTTTGAAGTATACCAAATGCAGTTTTGTAACCCGAAATACACTTAAGTTTTTTTAAAAATTTCTCTCGAAATAAGAATATAAAAAATTTAACAACCTGAAGACGAAATACAAACACAAATACTTTGAGAATTTATTTTTATTAATAGAACTGAGGTTATTTCCCTCTTATTCCTACATCCACCAATCCAAGTATCTTCACGCGTGTCTCCGAGTACATATATTGTAATTACTCTATTTAACACTGGACACAAGACCGCTACTATAACAAGAGTCTAAATTTAGATTCTTGTATTATGACAGATATTTTATTAAAAGATGGAAATAAAATACTTTTATTAAAATTTTTCTTGTATTTACAATTATAATTTGTTTGCAAATTTTGCAAAGCACGTGATTGAAAATATTACAAAATTTATTCCATTACTCTGTATATTTTTAGTTTTACAAATTTGTTTTTTTTATATTGATTGACTATATATTTTTTTAACATTCTAGAAAACATTCCATTAACCGAAATATAATAGAAATAATGGAAATTTCATCAATTACATTTTCTAAAAGATAATAGACAAGTAAATAAGAAACATTTTTAAAAAAAAGTATATTACTATGTATCTGTAATGCTGATATGTAATGCCATTTTATAAATTGTTTGCTTCTTTCTATAGATGAATAATTACAACTACAAGACATGACGTCATTGCTCATCAAAGTAACATTTTTCCTAAAAAAATTGAGACCCTTCAACTCATAACCTAAAGATTGTTGACATAAATGACCAGATGTTACAATTTCCATTGGGTTTCAAAGGCATGTACTCAATTTATTTGTGTTTATAGTCAGCAACCAACCAGTCGACTTGAGGAGAACATTGGACAGCCGACCAAACGAGACGTGAAGAAGTTTACTGAGCATATATGTCAAGATGTGGTCAATTAAATACAGTATATTTGGTCTGTATCTGAGGGTTTTATTCCATAAAATATTTTTTAAAATTAATTCCGTTTATTTTTTTTAATAATATTGTGATTGATCCAAATATTAAGTGCTTCAACTAAATTTTTTTGTTAGATTCCATGTTGCGTTTGATCCAACTTCAACTATATTTTTATTGTTAGATTTCATATTGTGTTTCATCTAACTTCAACTATATTTTTATTGTTAGATTTCATATTGTGTTTCATCTAACTTCAACTATATTTTTATTGTTAGATTTCATATTGTGTTTGATCCAACTTCAACTATATTTTTATTGTTAGATTTCATATTGTGTTAGATCCAACTTCAACTATATTTTTATTGTTAGATTTCATATTGTGTTTGATCCAACTTCAACTATATTTTTATTGTTAGATTTCATATTGTGTTTGATCCAACTTCAACTATATTTTTATTGTTAGATTTCATATTATGTTTGATCCAACTTCAACTATATTTTTATTGTTAGATTTCATATTATGTTTGATCCAACTTCAACTATATTTTTATTGTTAGATTTCATATTGTGTTTGATCCAACTTCAACTATATTTTTATTGTTAGATTTCATATTATGTTTGATCCAACTTCAACTATATTTTTATTGTTAGATTTCATATTATGTTTGATCCAACTTCAACTATATTTTTATTGTTAGATTTCATATTGTGTTGGATCCAACTTCAACTATATTTTTATTGTTAGATTTCATATTGTGTTTGATCCAACTTCAACGATATTTTTATTGTTAGATTTCATATTGTGTTTGATCCAACTTCAACTATATTTTTATTGTTAGATTTCATATTGTGTTTGATCTAACTTCAACTATATTTTTATTGTTAGATTTCATATTGTGTTTGATCTAACTTCAACTATGTTTTTATTGTTATATTTCATATTGTGTTCGATCTAACTTCAACTATATTTTTATTGTTAGATTTCATATAGTGTGTGATCTAACTTCAAATCTTTCTAGTGCTGATATGCTTCACAGCTAGAGTGGAAGGGAAACGTAATTCAACCAAATCTCAGAATCCCTACAAAATTTATGGTGGAACTAGAGCAGATGCCTTCTCTCATCCCTACATGGCGTCACTTCAATATTACAGTTACGGCAAATGGAACCATTTTTGTGGTGCTGTGCTGATAGCCACTAACATGGTCAGTTGCTTGTGAAACTGATAGCCCTTGACAAGGTCAGTTGTTTGCGAGGCTGTTAGCCCCTGACAAGGTCAGTTGATTTTGTTGGTGATAGCCCCTGACAAGGTCAGTTGATTGTGTGATCGATAGCCCCTGACAAGATCAGTTGATTGTGTGGGTGATAGCCCCTGACAAGGTCAGTTGTTTGTGAGACTGATACCCCTTAACAATATCAGTTGTTTGTGATATCCCCTGGCAAGGTCTGTTGTTTTTAAATCCCTTATATTAACTTCGCGGCCGTCTCTCTCTCTCTCTCTGTCTTGGGCTCGGCGGGCGGGCGGGCGGAAAAACAGAAGTCAAAAATGACCCATTTCCCATGATCCGATCGAACTGAAATTTGGCACACGGACCCGTCTGACCTAACAATGCATCGTATCAAAATGTCAGATCGATCGAACGTACCGTAATTAAATTAATGCATTTTTAGTTTATCCTTATATGAGGTATGTAATTTAAATTCACGATTTGTTATTGTTTTTTTGCCACGTGAAAGTTTGAGCATTGAGGCGACCCAACGAAACGACGGGGCGCTTTTGTTTACATTTTACGTGTCACTCTGAGCTCGGTCAAGCGAATCGGTGACCATACTTTTCCCCTCTCCCCCCACCCACCCCTCCCCCCCCACCCCACTAGGGTTATGATGCAAAGTTGAGTTAAGACAGATTCAGTCTGTAAATGTTTGAAAATAGTCAATACTGTTAGTTATGTCTCATATATAAGGGATTTATAGTCAAAAACTTTGTTTTTACGGGTTTGTTTTATTTATATCATCTGAACGACTTTCGGCATTTTTAAAAATAGTTTTTTCTTTATTACAGCCAGGAATGTTTGGTTTTCACCAAATGGTTCCCATTGGTTAAATTTGTCAAATTATGCAGATATAACAATCTTTACGCAATAATCTTCTGTATAGAGGGGGCATTTGTAATAGATAAGATAATTATTCTAACTAGATCTTATATGGATGGTAATTCAAAGCAATGAACAATTAAAAAAATTACATGAAATGATAGGTAAATCGGAAACTGTTAATTTTCTAAAATTACCCTTTCGTAACGTAAGCACACAATATAAAAGGACAAACTGAATTCTGTAAAATCATACTGAAATTTCTAAAATCGTAGAATTTACTTAAAATATAATTTAAGCAGTTATCTCATCTTATCTTATCTGTTTCCTATGCTCCTTCTATACAGAAGATTATTGCGTTTTACGCTTATCTATGGTTTGTTTTTAGTTGTGCATTCTTATTAGAGTTTACAATTTTGATAAAGTGTTGGCTTTCCTGCTTTCTTCAGTCAAACAATTCTACGCCCGAATTCAGGACGTGAAGAATGAACATTTGTATGAGATTGTTCTTGCATACGGAATAAGAAAGGTGTTTTTATCCTTATGTCTATCTGAGGGTTGTATTAAGTTATCTTTGTATTGTATTTCAAAATTAGAATTAATTGCTTTGTGTATGATTACTACTTTACTCTTGGTTCTTCTATCCTCTAGTGTTTCAAAGTTTAATGATTTAACTAATGGTGTTATTCTTGTTAGTTTTGAATATTCACCAGTAATGAATCTGGCAGCACTTTTTTGAATTTGTTCTAGTTTATCAATGTTTTCTTTGGTGGATGGGTCCTATACAGAAGAAGCATATTCTAGTAACGGTCTCACCAAAGCGAGGTAGCATTTTAGTTTTATATCTCTATGACATTTGTCAAAGTTTCTTTTTATACATCCTAAGGTTGTGTTTGATTTTTTAATAACTTCATTGACATGGGGTTCCATGATAGTTTCTCATTTATTAAGACTCCTAAGTATTTTGCATCTTTAGTTTGGGTTAGTTCCTTTCCAAGAATGAAATATTTTGAATTTATTTGTTTCTTTTTATTTGTTACTTTTCTGGGTGGAAACTCATACTCCAGTTAGTTTTCCATTTTATCAATTCATCTAAGTCTTTTTGTAAAATATGTTGCTATCTTGTTCCGATTTAATTGTTCTATAGAGTAAACAATCATCAGAAAATTACCTAAATTTTGTTCCTGTTGAGATGTGGTTGGGTAAATCATTTATAAATATTAATAAAAAAATATGATTCTGTTTTTTATTTTTTTAGATCAGCTAAACCAAGTGTTCAATCTCTCAGTTTGTCTAAGTACATATCACCCGTATTGTTGCGCGCAAAGACTTAAATCACATTGGAATTTTAAAAAAAAATTAATTAAAAGTTTCTGAATATAAATTTTTATATACGAGACATAGCTAACAGAATGTTTATTGTTATACGCATCTCCCGGCAACCCAAAAATTAATTTTTTTTAGATATTTCTCAAATATATAAATGATTTAAAGTAAAACCATGTAATGATAAAAATTCAAAAAATATTTAAACGCTATTTCCAAAAAAGAATTTCCGATTTATTTATTCAATGAAAATCATTCTAGAGTCACCCCAAAAATGTGTCAATATAATGCGCACCGCGCAACAGTCTAACATTAGCTTCACAAAGCGGGAACACCCCCCCCCCAATTAACTATCATTCTAGATTACACTAAAAGTAATTTCAAATCAATAATTCTGAAAGTAAACAAACAATTGCTATCTACAAATTTCTGCTAAAATTACGGGAGTGGAATCAAAAGAGATTTTATTAAAAGTTTCTTCGCCAACATTGTTCTAAATATTATTAGCTATTGTTTTGTGTTGGCTTTAACCCGATAGGTATTATGGTTGGTGAGAAATTGACAAATTACCGATAGTTTTTCGTTTTTTTTCTATTTTCCAGGAAATCCACTAAAGCTTTTCGGTAATTTTTTAACCCGTGCACACCTTTGGGACCTCCTTAACATATTTGCAAAAGATCTGGTATCGTTCAGAAAAAGTTGCTGTTCGAAATTCGAAAAGACTGGCCAGACATTTCAAATATATCAAAGCAAATTATCCCAAGGGAAATTGCATTTAAAAAAAACTACCAGTAACTACTGTCTGCCTACTAAAATTCAGCTTTATTTGATCACGGGAAAATGGTTATAGAAACGTGTTTAACATAGTGCGCACCACGAGATAGACTAACAATTAATAGCATTTACATTTACAGATCGGTAATTTATTTTTAAAAAAGTATCATCAAAATAATTTGCTACAGGATATAATTAAAAAGGTTTTTCAATATAATATGCTTCGCGACGCTCTAACACAAATATTTACATGCTACATAGAAATACATAGATATAATATAAAATTCATTAATTTAATTGCAGTACATTCGATCTATCTGAAATTATAGTTGATCATTTTGATAGTCGCACGAGTCTGACTGCAAAATTTCAGCTCGCTAGCATACGAGGAAGTTGATTAAAAATTGATCCAAAATTTTTTCGGCAAACAAGCAAACAATCAAGGCATCAAACAGACGCCACGAATTAATATAAAGGTTTTAAATTTGAAATTTTTAAAAATAGTTTTCGACTGTAACTCCTTGATATACGAGACATAACTAAAAGAATCTTCGTAATAATACACATCGCACGACAAGCCAAAATCCAAAATTTTACTTATGTCTCAAATATATAAAGGATTTATATTTTTTTTAAAATATACAGTCTGCCTGCTAAATTTCAGCTCGATTTCATCACGGCAAAAGGTTTATAAAAACATGAATAACATAGTGCGCACCGCGAGACAGATTAGCAATTAATACCATTTACATTTACAGATCGGGAATATATATTTTTTAAAATATCGTCAATATAATACGCACTGCACAGCGCGACAGGAAGGTATTAAAAAGTTATCAATATAATACGCACCGCCACACTCTAACACAAAAATTAACATGCTATATAGAGATAAATAGAGATTGTTTAAAATTCATTAATTTAATTACTGTACATTCGATCGAGCTGAAATTTTGATAGATCATTTTTATTATCGGCACTTGTCTGCCTGCAGAATTTTATGTCGCGGAAGTAGGATGAAAATAGATTCAAAAGTTTTTTCGTCACTCAAGGCATCAAGAAATCAAGCAGACGCCACGAGTTAATATAAAATATTTTAAAAAACATAAAATCGATACAAATTTTGACCAGTTAAGATTTAAAACTGTCACGGTCGGATAACGTGGATGTTATGGTGTGTGAATGAATGGGCTAAAATGTAGTGAAATTGTAGCGAGTTTGTTGTGAGAACTAGTCAGGTAATAACTTAAGCAGAGCTCACTTTTAAATAACAGTGGAAGTTTTGTCACATGAATTCATGAAGGAACGGAATATATATATAGTGTGGTGTGGGGTAACATGGGGGTTTAAGCAGAATATGACGTGACGGGCTATATATAGAGTGGTGTTTAGGTAACACAGAGAGGTAAGCATAATATGACGTGACTGGCTATATATAGTGTGGTGTTTAGGTAACACAGAGAGGTAAGCATAATATGACGTGACTGGCTATATATAGTGTGGTGTTTAGGTAACACAGAGAGCTCAGCAGAATATGAAGTAAGAGGACGGACTGGATCGTGATGGACTTTGAATGATAAGAAAGTTACTAAAAAGTTGTCAACTCTATTTTCATGGATCTGTCTAGCTTGATGTGATTAAACTTGTTTATCATAAATAAAGTGTTGGTGACTAATGTACTTATAACGTACATTTTTGTACTGTGTGTTCCCATCAACCAGCCGAGACTCTGTTGGAGTTGACGACGCTTGTTGATATCTGTGGCCAAGGGCGGACATAGATCGCCATAAACAACGAATCCGCCACAAAACCCTTTTCAAAAGGTCAAAACAAGAAAACAAAATCTTATTTATGTACGTATTTCAGGCAGAAGATTATTTCGTCCTACGTTCTAATTATATTAAAACAGTGTATGTGTAGGCCAGGGAAGACTTCACAGAAGAAACGAACATTTATATATTTTTAACTTTAACCGTATGTCGAAGAAATGTATGCATGAAACCTTCATAAATAAAAAATATTAAAATATTTAAAATTCTTTGGATAGAAACACACTGCAAATAGAATCAAAACTATAATCAACATTAATTGAAATGAACTTTGAACAAGCAAGTTTATTTACCTCTGGATTGTAATTAATAGATTTAGTGCAAAGTTCTGTCAAAACGACCAATAAAAGCGTGTGGTTGGCAAGCGAGGGTCGTGCAGAACGGGGGGGGGGCGCTCAACTGATGTGCGAATGTCTCGAGACAAAAAATGCGTCAGCGTTCGTTAGGGGCCCAACGTTAACTCGCGTTGTTGCCATTTCTTCGTTCTGCTGTTTGTGTCCGTTCTTTCCCCTTTCTTTACACTATCTTTGAGCAAGTCTGTGGCGTATGCCACGCCGTGGATCGTATCTAGTATTAGTAAATTCGTTAATCACAACCACATTATATTTTCAAGGGAGACCCAAAAATTTATCGCCAATATCAGTAAAACCATTCAGTCGCCCAATTGCTTTCAAAGTATATTTTAGTTCACAGTTCATTTTCAAAACTTTAAAGCTAAGAATTTATATTAGTAGTTTCTGGATTTATCGACAGCCTCTTAATTGATGGCAGCACGTGAACTTATTGTAAAATATAGTCACTGAATCACTTAAATTGTTATGGGTCAAACCTAATTGATCAACTTAAAGTTGTTAAGCTAACATGGCTAAGAATATGCACTCTCTATAGGTTGCTATTTTTAAATCCCTTATATTAGCTCAACCGCCGTCTCTTGGGTTCGCTGTCGGTACGGTCTGGCGAAAAAAAAGAGTTAAAAATGACCCGTTTCCTCAGTTGTTATCGACCTGAAATTTTGCACATAGACTCGTGTCACCAAGCAATACATCGTGTCAAAAGTTCAGATCGATCGAATGTACCGTAATTAAATTAATAAATTTTCAGTTTATCTCTATATAACTATATGTAGCGGTCGCTATTGTTTACATTTACGGGTCACTTGACTTCACGTCAGCCATCGATGACCACATCTCGTGTTTACCACCAGGTGTTCACTCAGTTTCATTCTGTAAATGTTTGTCACGTTGGAACATACTCAATACTATAAGTTCTGTCTCATATATAAAGGAATTTATAGTCAAAAACTTTGTTTTTTCGGGGTTGTTTATTACGGGATGTTTAATTAAATCCCTAATATTAACTTCACCGACGTCTCTTGGGTTCGCAGTCGGTCGGTCGCGAGGAAAAACAAAAGTAAAAAATGACCCAATTCCCTTGAAGCGATCGATCAAGCTGACATTTTGCACATACATCTTGTCACCTAACAATGCATTGTATTAAATTTCAGATCGATTGAATGTACCGTAATTAAATTAATGCATTTTTAGTTTATTTATATATAGCATGTTTAGTCATCTGCTAGAGTTGACCTCCACTGCTCACTGGTTTCAAAACAGTCTTCGATGTCTCGGGGGTCTGTCCCGGTCTGTTGCGTGGTGCGTATTATATGAACATAATCAATACTTTTATTTATGTCTCATTTATAAGAGATTTATAGTAAAAAAAATTGTTTATACTGGTTGTTTAATAACGTTTTTAAAAAAATTAAATCCCTTATATTATCTTCAAAATCTTGTCTGTCGTTCGTCGTCACGCGGGTGGAAAAACAAAAGTAACATATGACACACTTCTCGTGATGCTATCGAGCTGAAATGTGGCACTTAGACTTATGTCACCTAACAATGCATTGTATCAAAATTTCAGATCGATGAAACGTACGTAATTAAATTAAGGCATTTTTAGTTTATCTCCATGTAACTTTATATAGTCGTCTGTTTTTGTTTACATTTTACGTGCCACTGGAGTTCACTCCATCCATCCACGACCACATCCTCGAGTTTACAGCAAGGGAGTTCAGTTGCGTTCACCCTGTACATGTTTGTCACGCGATGGGTATTATATTTCAAACAATCAATAATTTTAGTTATGTCTCATATATAAAGGATTTATAGTCAAAAACTTTGTTTTTACGTGGTTGTTTAATTAAATAATCTCCCTCAAGTTGCATTGCTTTCGTTACGTCTCATGATTAGAAAATTTGATATTCCCTCTCCATGAAATAACATGAAGATATGTTTAAGAAAAATTAAATTTAGTGCCTAAAATTAATTGCACACCTAATAAGATCTCTCGGGTCCAAATAGTTGTGCAGGCCGGATATGACCCAGGAACATTAAGTGTGACATGCGTGAGTTATTGGGATGTATAAGGAATACACCAGTTAACTTTTTAAAGGTGTAAAAACAAACGTGGGTTTTTTCAGCTGGTCACTGCTGCCCATTGTCTTACCAAAACTTTTACAAAAACACGCATCAAGATAGGAGCCATGGACACGGAGAATGATGGATCGATGAAGCAGTTCATCCAGATTCGGGACTTTGGCAAGACAATCATTCACCAGAAATACTACCCACCTTTGATAAAAAACGACATTGGTGTTATCTATATTAAAACACCCGTTGTATTCAACCAAAATGTTCAAGTAGGTCATGTTTAAATCTGTTCATTGATTGGCTCATTTCTTGAAAAAAGAAAAGAGATTTACATTTGTTGTACGAAAATATAGTGCATTGAAATATTTATGTCAAGTCTGTTGCTGATATCTAATTTTTGTAAAGATAGCTCAGACATCTTAATGTGTTAATTTTTCATGTTATTCTCACATAGTTGTTAATTTCGCCTCACTAGTTAGCTCCGATAGCTCCCCCGAGAAGTAACTTTGATGGACAGAAATGTAAGATAGCTGGTTGGGGAATTAGCGAGGAGTTCCCACAAGGCTCTCCACATCTGCGAGAAGCTTTCGCTACGGTCATATCCACAGACGAGTGTGCATGGTTTGATTGGGGTGAACAAATCAGCAGTAAACAGATTTGTGTGTTTGAAGAAAATATCGGTAAAGAACCAATGTTAATTTACGAATTTAAAAAAAGAAATCAATTGCATTAATTGGAAAATTTTAATTACTTTAACATGAATGAATGTTACTTCACATTTTTTGAAATGTGAATGAAATTTTATGTCTAAATTTTAAAATAAGTACATGTCTAAACGTAGAAGTAATTTCATGTTTAAATATGGCAGTTGGTAAACTCTGTATTGTTATAAGAGATTAAACTAGTTTTGAAAACGTGAGATTGAGTTACAAGTATAAAACATGTTTAAAACTTATTTTTGACTAAAAAGATCCTGTTTACCGACCAAGAACGTGCAAGGGTGACAGTGGTGGCGCCCTAATGTGTGGTGACAGTGGTGGCGCCCTAATGTGTGGTGACAGTGGTGGCGCCCTAATGTGTGGTGACAGTGGTGGCGCCCTAATGTGTGGTTTACAATATAGGTACCTAGTTGGCGTCGTCTCTGTTGGAGGTAAAAATTGCACAGGTAAGCAAATAATTTCATCTAATTGTCAGCAATAAGGGTAAATAACTGTATACTGAATTATTTGTAGACCATTTAAAAAACTCACTCTTTATAAATCAATATTCGTATACATATCTTGTTTACGTTATTTTGATGGAATTACATTTTAGAGGTAAAAATAACACGACCCCTAGACTGTAATTTAAAAAAAGCGAAACTCATTCTATGTATAATAACATAACCAATTGTGTGTACTAGTCAGTTAGTATTTATAAAATATAAATACGTAATACATGTACTATACAGTAAGGAAACCATTCTATATATACACACGTAAATCAACACTCCTCTTAACTTTGCCATAACAATCGGCGACTCAATCTTGTTCTTCTTTTCCTTAAATTTGTGTTAATTCTTGGCACTGCAGATAAGTTTTATTCTCTTTAATGATATGTTTATGATTTTATTCGTTCCCTAAGCAGGCGTTTTGCTGATATCTTTGCTGTTCTACTGCTTCTTCTTCAACCCGTATCTTTTAAATGAAGTAATGGGGGTGAGACTGCAATCAGGCTTTTAAAAAGGGTAAATGTATAAAATAAAAACAGGGTATTAGTAGGCCTGACAGGACATAACACAACAGCGAACGTTTCGGCAAAGAGCCTTCTTCAACGGACAAATAGTACACAAATGAAACGAATAAAACGAAATAATAGAAAAAACACTTAGCTTCGGTGAAATCCAAGTAGTCCAGTAGAGTCCAGTTCTCTAGTGGACTACTTGGATTTCACGGCAGCTAAGTGTTTTTTCTATTATTTCGTTTTATTCGTTTCATTTGTGTACTATTTGTCCGTTGAAGAAGGCTCTTTGCCGAAACGTTCGCTGTTGTGTTATGTCCTGTCAGGCCTACTAATACCCTGTTTTTATTTTATACATTTATCTTTTAAATGAACTTGTTATTAAATTTTAAAACTTTTAAACACGCACTTTGATGTCATTAAAAATTACTTTCATTTGGCCTTTTAATAGATTTTTTGTTGTTGAAATTTTAAATTAAGTATAATAAAATATTACACAAAAACACTGAAATATGTTTTTTGTAAAAATAACTGATATAAATTATAATTTGAGTAATGCAAACTTGTTCCTACAGGCACCATTCCAAGTCTCTTCACTCGTGTCTCCGAGTACAAAGATTGGATCTAACACTGGACGCAAGGCTTATATGACACCTGTCGTCTTAATTTAGATTGTTGTATTACGTCGTGTATTTGAATTAAAGATTGCAACCAAAATTTGCTCCAAAGTTTTATTGTCTATAAAATATATTTTGTGTGCAAATTTGACATTAAACAAAATTTGTTCACTGATGTAAGTCAAGACACTGAAGTACTTGTTAGGGTAGAGATGATGTGTTATTGTCCCACATTGTTCCATTTCTTTTGCTAGCTTTTCGAGATTTGATTAATATTATCGTTCAATGACAACTAAATACAGGGAGTCCTCGAATTACGACGATTATCCGTTCTTAAGAACATTATATATATATATATGTGTGTAAAATACTGTACGTACAGTGCTATAACAAAATTTTACAGTCATTGGCATAAAAAAAGAGAAAACAATTCCTTACCACAAGAAAAAAAAGGTTTTACAAAGAGATAAAACTCTACAGAGACGGAGATAGAGAGAGAAAGAGAGACGGTGTAAAGAACCAGAATGGCGTATATACTGAGCATCTTCCTAACTCAACAACAAAGCGTATTCTTTGCACCGTGCGACCCGACCATTAAATAAGTTAATGACGTAAAAATGTATTTAATTTTTTTTTAAACTTTGAAAACAAAGTTTTTGACTATAAATCTTTTATATACGAGATTTAACTTTAACAATGTTCATTATAAAGCGCATCGCACGACAATCCAAAAATCCAAAATTTTAGTTATTTCTCAAATATATAAGCGATTTATAGTATAAAATACACTACTACATTCTTCCTGCAAAATTTCAGCTCGATTTGATTACGGGAAAAGTGTTATAAAACATGTTTAACATAGTGTGCACAACGTGACAGAGAGCAATTACTAGCATTTAGTTTTAGAGATTGGAAATATATTTTAAAATAGTATCGTCAATATAATACGCACCGAACCACGCGACAGGAAAGTATTAAAAATGTTCTTCAATATATTACGCACCCCGACACTCTAGCACAAAAATTAACATGCTACGTAGGGATAAATAAAGATACTCTAAAAATTCATTAATTTAACTACAGTAAAGTCGATCGATCTGCAACTTTTATAGATAATTTTGATAGTCGGCACGAGTCTGCCTGCAAAATTTCAGCTCGGTAGCATACGAGAATGTGGGTTAAAATCAATGCTAAGTTTTTTGGACAAGCAACCAGACGCCAAGAGTTAATATAAATAATTTAAAATATAAGAACTATTTGTTACCCCATTAATAAAAAAAAGATTGGAAGAAAAATCATAAAAAGACGAAATAACGCGTAATATTGTTTTTAAAAATATTTTTTATGGGAGCGCGTACGTAACCAGCTTACATCGGTACCGTCGTAACCCGAGGACCCCCTGTAGTCGAGAAAATTCCTGTTATTTATTCTCTGAGGTCTTTCAGATATTCTCGCTTCTATCAGTACATAATTTATTTTCTGTGTTTAACTATTCATTTTACTATTACTGAAATTTATTTTTGGAAGCACATTATTCACAATAATTTCCATATATCTACATGACATAAAAAGTAATTTCATATCGTATTGGTCACAGACATCAAGAACCACAAATTAGAATACTATTATAGAATTTTTTTAAACACTTCAACAAGGTCGACAAGAGGTGAAAAGATTTTTATTTAACGAATTAAAAAATAAATCAATTTGTAAAAATCTCGCATGAAGCAGAAAAATATAAAATCAAGAAATAAATCAATACTAGATACGACCCGCGGTGTAGCATACGCCACAGACTTGTTCACTGACAGTGAAAAGGAGGGGAGGAGAACGGAAACAAACAGCAGATCAAAAAATGAGAGCAACACGAGTGAACGTCGGGGCGGGGGGGGGGCGGAGGATGGCCGACCGGCATCACCCCGGCTTGCGAAAATAAACTGATTGCTAGACACTAGTGAGGGTCATTCGTCATGCTTGCTTGTTATCCTTGTCTTGTTTTTGGATTTTTTATTAGTGTTACATACATAGACTTTGCATTAGACAGTAAATCAAATTCGAATATGAATTATTATAATTATTCAACTAAATTATTGTTTTTAATAATTTTATGGTGTATAATTCATGTTTTGTTCTTTTGAAAACACAGATATTTAATTTTAATTTAAAATATCAGCTTTGATCTCTCCTCTGATATCTGATTTCATCCCCGCTTTGATCTCTGCTCTGATAACTGCTTTGACCTCTGCTTTGATCTTTGCTCTAATATCTGCTTTGATCTCTGCTCTGATCTCTGCTTTGATAACTACTTGGATCCCTGCTTTGATATCTGCTTTGATAACTGCTTTGATCCCTGATTTGATCTCTGCTTTAAACTCTGCTTTGAACTCTGCTTTGATCTGTCCTCTGATAACTGCTTTGATCTCTGCTCTGCGGTAATTTTAAATATACTTTTATTTAAATCTCGTTACGGTAAAATGATTTTTTCGTATTGGTTAAAAATCTATACTAATAAAAGACAAAGCCATGACTGATTGACTCATCACTCTAATTATCCAACTTCCCGTGTAGGTAGAAGCATGAAATTTTGGGAAGTTGTTGAGTACTGTCCAGGGATAGTAACAGGTGAACTTTAAAAAATAAAATCACTCCTTCTATACAGACACTCCTTCTATACAGACACTCCTTCTATACAGACACTCCTTCTATACAGACACTCCTTCTATACAGACACTCCTCTATACACACACTCCTTATATACAGTCACTCCTTCTATACATATGCTTTTTGCATCTTACATTCTGATAAGAAGTTAGTGGCAAGTGACGCAGCGTTCACGAAACTAATTTGACTCAAGGGCACTTTTGGCCCTTGGAACAAATTGATGACTTTCACAGAGTTCCGAACCCGTGACCCTCGGTACACTTGCCAAATGCTCAACCATCGTGCCATTAATAATTATACAAATAATAATAATAGGCTAGGCATATTGATTTATATTATGTTACATTTCAAAGTGCCTCAAACAAATTCAAAACTTGTAAATTTGAAATGAACTATTATTTTATTATTTGCATTCTAAATTATGTCCCGTCTCTATCTCTTTAAATATTGTGTAATAAATTAAATCGATTTCTATTATATCAGTAAATTTTTTGTAAAAAATGCTAATTTGTAACGTTATAAGATTGGGAGACGTGATGTTTGCTATAGGCTATAATAGTGCCCTGGCCTAGTATTTTAAATGATACGTTTTAGAACTCTATGAATTGTTTTCATAATGTTTGAAACCAATGGATTGGGGTCAAAGCCAAAGGTAGAATTTAAAAAAAAATCAAGATAAAAAAACTGTCAAAGTAATCGATAAACTGAATCCAAAATGTACACATTACTAAAGATCAAGTTTATATTAATATTTAAAAATTTTAAATTAAATAATTTTAAAAAAAAAGATGTCTTTTTAAAATTTTAAGCGTTTGACTTTGGTCTTATTAAAATAACAGCGAAATACTTATAAGGTCCGCAGTCATGAAATATACTCTCCTCCCAAAGTAAAGTCTCTCCCGGAGAGTTTATTTTAAAACAAAGTCGCATCCGGAGACTTTATTTGAAAATAAAGTCTCGGGGCTAGAAAAAATCATCCACTTAATTATTTGACATTATAAATAATTGTTTTATTAAACTTTATGACACACAATATATTTTGTATTTGTTCTACATGTATTTGTGCATGATTATTGAAAATTAAACGATTATAAGTTTAGCCAAGGCGTATAAAAAGGGGCGTATTCCCAGAGAGACACTTTTTTAGAGTTGGCTAATGGCCCAGAGTTATTTTAAGCAATAACAAACATGTGAACTGAAGAAAAAAAATGATCATGTTATACGAGAGCGAGATACCGATGTCTTAGAACTAGAATTCACTCTTTATGTTTGTAATTGGCCCCTGTGGTTAGGACTTAAACAAAATTTACGACTTCTATGTGTGCATTAAAATAAATCAAAACATATTATTACTGTCTTTTTACCTGTATCGTTTCCAAAATTTACAGCAGAGAACTTAATAAATCAAAATAGCCAAGATTTATAAATTTATGAACTTTTAAAGTTGTCTTTTAAAATATAGTGAAATAGATTTTAAACTGGATTACTTTTAGTGAAGGTCATAACTTAGAAAAAAATCACAAGAAACCACAGATGACGCGTTTAAGCAAACATTGTCGTAGCTAGGGTTGATGTCACCCAATACGTTAATTTATTGTAAAGCCCAGATCATCGTAATGTGGAGATCTGGTTTGAGGTAAGGCGCTTAATTAGTATCAGATTCGCGTTTAAGTGAGTCACTGATCTAGTTAGGAATAAAGTCTTAGATCTTACGTATAGTTAGAGTCAGCGAGACTGAATGTGCAGCTCAGAGGTGGGCTTGTTTATTGGGGAAATGCGATGGGAAAAAGCAGAGCGTCATTTGTTTGGGCGGGACGAGACTAGCTATAATGTAATGCTAGATTGCTGTAAGACGGGAACGAACTGACCATATCGAGTCATGCTTTTGCTGAGCTATGATGAAGTCTGCTTAGGAAATCTGCACGGTCTAATGCAACTGTGGCCGAGCAGTGGCTCGCCACCCACATGCGGCTTTTGTATTTTCACATTGCGGCTCATGTGCATTTTCTGAAAGACTAGGGGGATGGGGTAGGCCATGCGTTTACCCGGGTAATACAATTCCGCCCGGGTACCCGTGAAAATGTGGCTTCAATATCTATATTAATGGGGGCCAAACTGGCATGCGGCTTTTTGTGTTTAAATTGCAGTTCGCGTAACAATTTATCGCATACATTTTTTGCTTCAAATATATTTTGTCAAGTACAACTAAGGCGAAATACCTGTCAGCGGGAAGTATCAGTCAACTGGAAATAAAATTAGGCCCCGACAGACTTCAGTGTATTTCGATGCATCTTTTTTCTCTGATAATGAAACAGAAATCGCAAACACAAAAAGGTTTTGGTTCTTTTAATATTATAAGAAAAACACAAATCCTCTGCCGAAAATAAGGATTGACTGCATAGAGATCAAAGAGACCGTGTTTGTTGTTGCTATTAAAGTTAGTGTGAAAGCAGGGGTGTTTTACCTCTGCTTTGACACTAACTTTGCTATGAAATACGCCGACAATGGCATACCGATTTAGACTGCGTACAAGATTGTCAGTTTTTTAAGTTAATAAATGAAATAGTTACTAACAGTGTAAGATGGTTAAGTCGTCGGCCGCGTGTATGGACTGCATAGAGATGAAAGAGACCATGTTTGTTGCTGTTTATAAAAAAAACTCCCTTGCTTTTACACTAAATTAGCTTTGAAATACGCCTGAGTCGGGTTTCCGATTGAGACAATGTTGTTTATCTACCCCCCCTCCTCCCTTCACTCGTATAACCCGCACCCTATCGCTTGTGTTTCTTGTGTTCATCAACACGTGTTTGCCTAGTCCAAAAAACTGATTTTAATAATACACCTAAACTTGTCAGTTTTTAAAGTCAATACATTTAACAGTTACTAAAAGTGTAAGATGGGTAAGACGTCGGCCGTGTGGGTACTGTGTGCAATGAGGTGCATGGATGGTGGCTGGGTAGCATTTTATAGCGGTCACGACGGAAAAATATATGTGATGTTTCGAACGGGTAACAGGGGTAGCCGTTCAAAATTTTGACGGGTATTCGGGCAGCTTTAAAAAAAATGACAGCGGACCGCACGGGTGACACCATCACAAAGGGTGCCACCAACTAAAAATTCTGTATGTTCCTATTATTTGGCACATGCAGACTCACAGGAGGTCTATGGGGTAAGTCGTGAGAGGGTGATAACCTGAGTTACTGCTCCGGGTGACACCAATGCTAGTGACACCTCTGGGTTCTACCTACACGGGAAGTTTGAGAAGAAATGATCAGTCAGTTTTATACAGTTCATATAAAAAACAACAACTACATTTTTCCCCCCTAGCCCTAAGTGAGTGATTATTTAAACATTTTTTTCGGTTGTTACTATCGCGAGAGTTTAATCAACAACCGCTTAAAGTTTCATGCTTCTACCTGTACCGGAAATAGGAAAAGTTAGTGATGATTTCGTTTTTATGTAGTTCATATTATGAAAAAACTACATTTGGGCCAAGGGAATGAAAGAGAATTTGATAATTATTTTTCGCTAATTATCGTCGTGAGAGTGTAATCAACATCTTCTCGAAGTTTCATGCTTCCACCTACTCTGAAAGTAGGAGTATTATTGATGAGTGACAGAGTGAAAGAGGGTTTTGCATTTTTTAAATATATATATTTTACAAGTATTACTAAAAGTTTTGCAAGCAAGGTTTAATGACTCATAGTGCTTTAATGCGGCTCTCAACAATTTTTAAAGTATTTTAAAATGTCTCTTCGTTAATACAGGTCTAGCCACCCGTGATCTAATTATTTGATATAGTGTAATAGTCACTAACAGGGCGCCATGAGGGTACGTATGTATGTATTTGTGTATTTGCGTGCGTGCTTGCATGCATGCGGGCGTGTGTGCATGCGTGTATGTGTGTTTGGTGTGTTTGTGTGAAATGAGAACATGCATTGGCGAGTGATGATGTTATGAATATAAGGTTATATATTTGCATACATTTGTGTATTGCGAACATTTTTGAAAGTAATTAGGCTATTTTTCATATTTTGTCCTGAGAGGTGTCGAACGGTGTGGTCCATGTCGAACATCTTTTTTAAAAATCCCTTATATTAACTTCGCGGTGTCTCATCATCTCATCATCTCTGTCTTGGGCGGGCGGGCGGAAAAAGAAAAGTCGAAAATGACCCACTTCCAATGATCCGATCGAACTGAAATTTGGCACACGGACCCGTCTTACCTAACAATGCATCGTATCAAAATTTCAGATCGATCGAACGTACCGTAATTAAATTAATGCATTTTTAGTTTATCCTTATATGAGGTATGTAATTCAAATTCACTGTTTGTTATTGTTTTTTTTCTTCCACTTCCACGTGAGTTTGAGTTGACGCCGACCGTCGTGCCGACACCCCCTCACGTCCCACCCCCATTTATTAAAGACAAGGGACATCACTCGGTGTCAGTCTGTAAATGTTTGAAAATAATCAATACTGTTAGTTATGTCTCATATATAAGGGATTTATAGTCAAAAACTTTGTTTTTGCGGGTTTGTTTATTAAATCCCTTATATTAACTTAACCGTGATGTTATCGAGCTCAAATTTTGCACATAGACTCGCGTTACCTAACAATGCGTCGTTCAAAATTTCAGATCGATCAAATGTACCGTAATTAAATTAATGCATTTTTAGTTTAGCTCTATAAACTATATGTAGCGGTCGCTATTGTTTACATTTTAAGGGTCACTTGACTTCACGCCAGCCATCGATTACCACATCTCGTGTTTAACACCAGGGCGAGTTCACTCAGTTTCAGGCTGTAAATGTTTATCACGTTGGAACATAATCAATACTTTAAGTTCTGTCTCATATATAAGGGATTTATAGTCAAAAACTTTATTTTACGAGAGTGTTTAATTCATGTGTGTTTCAGGCCTTATTAAATAATACCATCTCTCGTACAATAATTCCTTGAAACACGTTATGTTAAGAAAATGAACTTTAATACTGAATAATACGAGGATTACACATATCACTGTGTACAACATTAATCTTGAGGTTTCACATGATGGAGGCGTGTATCTTCACTTTCAGCCACCTTGTCACCCTTTTTCTTACCATCACTTATTCTCGAACCTTCTAGCACGAATTCCTCATGTGATCTTTTTCGATTTTCTCAATCCCTTGATTCTCACGCGACATTCCTCACCCCGTTCATATTTCACTATATCTATGCCACTACCATAAATGATATTACAGTAAAGATGTGCAAATATTACAATAATAAAAATGTACTCATTGGTTATTATTATTGTTATTGAACTCTTTATATTATATTGAAAGTGTGATGGGAAGCGGATTTGGGGTAGACAATATTTTACAGGATAGGGCAGAATTAATTTTAATCGGGAGGAAAATTTTTTCACCCATGGAGGACTTATTTTAATAGATCCGACTGGGGGATACTCTGTATGGGGAAGGATTTAAGTGACAACACCGTATCCAGAAATAAAAGGGCGTCTTAAAGAATGGCGTAGTATTTTGCCTAGGTAATTAATTAAATAAATTTAATTTAATTAACTAAGTACTTCACATTTGGTAAACAATTAATTGTTCACAACATTTATATTATTTTATGAACAACACTCTAACAACATTAAACATTTTAATAAATGCAAGACTACATATAAACCATGGATAATCGTAGGGGGCGTTGAACTTCTATGTAAAAGGAGCTTCCGTAACAGTCAACGAAACACACATCAAGCCCAGTTTAAAAGTTAAGTAACATTCAATTTAAAAAAAAATTATTGTTTGATAACTGGAACATTTTCAAAACTAACAAGAATAACACCACTAGTTTAATCATTAAACCTTGAAACACAATATGATAGAAGAACAAATAGCATAGCAGTAATTATACGTAACTTGGAAATACAAAACAAAGATAGACATAAAGATAAAAACACATTTCTTATTCCGTATGCAAGAACAAACAAGAACAAACAAATACACATTATCAATCTTCTTGTCGGGAATTCGGGCGTGGATGGGTAGCCTAAGAAAAACAGGAAACCGAACACTTTATCAACATTCAAAACTCTATTAAATATGCAAGATTAGGCATAAAAAAGATAAGCGTAGGACACAATAATCTTATGAATAGATGGAGTGTCTGTAACAGAAAAGATAAGTGAAAGTGACCAAGTAAAAAAGCTAAAGCACAACTGAACTGAACAATTAAATTTATAATTGACATTTTTTTAACAGATGCAATCGCTTATTTCCATTTTAGTGTACTTTTTTTATGTCCTTAAAATAGTGTTTTACTTATATTATTTAAAAATTAAAATGTTTATTTACTTATTTTGAATATTTTAGAATTTTAAAATTCATGAATAAGATCTTTGCCAATTACTTAAACGAAGAAAAAAAAAGGGAACATTTGACTATTTTCTATTCAGTTGTTAGGTTTGAAAGTTAACATTTCCTATAACGAGTGCTTAACGGTGTCGTCCTGAAAAATCGATTGTTTTTATCTAATTTCCCATCTAATTAGTTTAGTCTAATTGAAAGTATTGAACAACGAGCTATGACATACAACGATATCCTAAGATCAGGGAATCTCAAAGCATTTATTTATACCAAAAAAAAAGTTAATTCCCCTTTGGGGCCGTCCATAAATGTCGCCACGCAATTTTGGACAATTTTTAACCCTCCCCCCCTTTTTTTTTGTCACACTTCGTCACAAAAAACTTAGGCCCCAACTCCAAATATGACGCCACAACGCTTTGGAAGGCCCCCCCCCTAAAAGTTGTATTTTCTAACTGAAAATAGCATGTCGCAAGGCACTTTTTTGTTATTTAAGTATGCATTTAGTGTAAGTCTTCACTCTAATATTGTAACACAGCTGAAGCTATTGAAAGCGTCATTAAATAAATTGAAAGCAATCAAATATTTAATAAGAAATTATATTTAAAATAGCGAATTTTGATGTGACATCACATTTTTAAACACTCCCTCCCATTCGTCATACATCGTCACAAATCCTTGACCCCCCTCACCCCAGGCGCGTGACGTCATTGATTGACGGCCCCTTTTCAGACCGTAATGTCCATTGGAGGACGTGAAGCAGTGTTCACAAAATTCTATCGCCACATCATACGAGGGGATTGTATGGCTAGCGCAAAGATCTAAACTATTGATGTTAATCATTAAATATTCAATATACAAAGGGTAAATCCATTTATGTGTAGAAATTCCATGTGTTTTCTTATACACAGAGTATCAGGGCTATTTGTTTTTGCTTAGAAAAAAATGTGTACTATATTGGTTAAATATTTTATTAACGTTCTAGAAATAAAGGCAGACACCATTGATCTTAGAATTATAGTGTACATATTGAAATTTCATGACATTATAAGGAAACTAAATCTGAGATTAGTTATTTTTTAGTTTCATTTTAATTATCAATTTATTATTATTAATTAAAGAAAAATAAATAGAGCTTCTTAGGTATTGAAAAAGTAAAGACAAGTCAGCGTAGATTTTTGAGTCAGTTCACATTCAATTTCTATCACAAAAATTCTGAGATAGACGAAATTCTGTTTCCAAAAATTAAATATAAACATTGAAAACTTAAATGAACGTTCCACCAACTGGATATCTGCTAAGTAGACCAAAGATGCGGAAGTAGTAATGGCGTCAACTCAATTAGAGATGTTCTCGCAACAGGTTTCATTCTCTCTGGGGCATATTAAAGATAAACTATTTTTCCGATGGGGAGGGGGGGGGTTAACATATGAAAAGTGCCAGGGAAGAAACGGCTATGTCCAATTTTTCTAGTTTTGAGAAGTTTTAAATTTTACAAAAATGTAGAGATAAATGTATAAATTAACTATATAGAATTGAATTTTTAACAGAATCAGAGACATAATTTTTCTTTCATAAAACCTCATTCAGAGCCTTCTATTTTTCATCCTCTATCAGATACAGGGGATATCTAAAATTAAAAAAAAAGTCACATAGCCGTTTCTTCCCTTGTGGTCTTCATATCAATATACATGATTTGCAATGTATGTCACGGCAGGTCTGTCTGTCTGTCCGCGATGTTATGCGAGGTAACCCCCGATAAAAAGAATATATAGAAGTAAAAATGTTGCTTTCGAGATTAACAAAATGTGTTTCTCGCCATAAAATATTGTGACGTGACGTCATTATTTGAGCTTTTATTAATGTGTGAAGGGAACGAAGTAAAAAGAGCCATGTTTTATTTGATGTGATTAATATTATTATTATTATTTGTTTGTTTTAAATGTCCGTTTTTGTGTATATGTCCATGTCAATATTACGTACGTAATTATAAATGTAATTTTCCATATTAATATATAACATTCATTATTCGGTTAATGAAATTTTCAATTGGTTGTCGTTCGGTTGTCAAGTTTCGATGAGTTTTGAACTACAAAGCCATTATTTATTACTGAAAATGAAATTTGTCAACTTATGCTTCAGCTTAGCGTTTGCTTTTCTCTTATACACTTTGAGATTGCATATTTGTATGTTTAAAAAAATAACATATTTCAAAATCGGACTCCTCCCCACAATAGTTTTTTTTTATTGTTATTTAAATGTAATATTTGAATGCGTATTAGACTAATTTGGAATAAAACAATCTTTGCTTTTAATATAGAACTGGAAGGTGTGCTGACTTGACAGTAATTAAAACGTTTAGTAGAAATCCTAAAACGCGTATATTAAATTGTATATACGATTACCTGTTGATACTTTAATATTTTCTTTTATCCATTGATAACTTTACTTCAAATGTTTCATGCAAAATAAATTGTTCGCTGTTATTCATAATTGTAAATAGTTACAATTTTTTGTTTACATGTTTTTGATAATGTAAAGGTAATAATGTATGGACCAATGGGCGCATAAACTGACAAGTCATAATAGATCTTGAAAAAGTGCTGACTTGACAATAATAAAAACGTTTAGGTGAATTACTAACACGTTTATATTCAATTGCAAATATGATTAACAGTTTATAATTTAATCTTTTCTGTTATCCTGTGACAAACTTTGCTTATTACGTTTCATGGAGAATGAATAGTTCTTTGTTATTAAATTGTGTAAAAATTACACTTTTTTTTTACATGTTTTGGTAATGTTGTGGTAATAATGTATGGACAAATGGGCGAATAAACTGACAAGTCATAATCATCAATGAAGCTTAAACTGCTTCAAATCACAGATATGCTTGATGTTGATCACATTACAAACACATAATTTATTTTTAACGCACTGTGCTGTATTATTGGTGCACTCATAATTGGTGCGCACTATTCAATGATGCAAGTTAACGTCCGGCTGACTCCTTAGGAATATTTGTTAATACGTCGAACTTCAAACTTCTTTGCCGCAGTATCACTTTGTGCTGTGTGTAATTCACTATGCATTTACTATTATCATGATAAATCATTATTATTCATGCAAACTTATATAACGCGAAGCCTACGCTTGGAGGTTTTCTCATAACACATATATTCGTATATATAATCAAAATATATACTCTGCTATGTCCGTTCGTAACGCTAGATTTTAGAAACCGCACCGCTAAAAAAGCCTTGAAAAAATACTGAAAAAACCCCCCCCAGAAAAAACGCTTTTTTCAAACGTCCGCATAAAATTGTTCATTATGGAAAATAGATTTACTTTTCTCTCTTGGTCTCTACATTTCCTGATTATTTACTATGCGGCTTTCAGGCAAAAGGGACAGTTACAAAAACTGAAATATATCCATTTTGAAAACTTCCTTCATTTTTGACGGGTAATACACTAGTACATTTCTATATTCAACGTAACCCTAACTCTGACATCGTATTGATATTTCAGAAAATGATTGGCGCTTTCTAAAAATAGTTATTACATCAAAAAGACTTGAGATCATTGCTCTGCACATTAGCATTGTTCCCAACAGAGTTAAGACCCTTCACCTATTGCAGTGTTGATCAATTATTTTCTGTCACGCCCCCTCAATAGGGAGAAGAAAACATTTCGCGCCCCCCGCACGACAGTTAATAGTATCATATATATATATAAAGTATGTATGTGTGTGTGTGAGCATGTCCTTTAAAGCTGACTAAATCATTCACCCGATCGTCATGAATTTTTTCGAGACTGTTTAGTATGCTCCCGTGATGATAACTGGCTATTTTGTTTTCGAAATTTAACACTCATGGGGTGCCTGGGGCCCATAATGTTTTGCTTATATGAGCTATATAAAAATTAGTATAAGCGTTAGCTACTGTGTTAATGGATGGATATCAACTCAACTTTTTATATAAAAACTTGACAGCCAATATTAAAATACTATAGGGCAATAAACTCCTAATGACCATTCCTTCGGGCCTGGGGGGCCAAAATGCCTTTTTTCTTAAATTTTTAAGAATGTATTTCCCATTCATTTCTTAACGATCTTGAAAAATAATGATAAATGTATCCGTTATTATCCATATTGAAACGAACAGTTGTTTTGAACTATATGCCTTGAACAGAATAGGCCCTGGGGCCCTTAGTGTCGTTTTTCTTGCTTTTATGAGCTATATAAAATTTAGTTTATGCGTTAACTACTAAGTAAATGAACGGATCTCAACCAAACTTTGTATTGACAAACTTGGTATCCCATATTAAAATACTTAACGGCTATGAAGTTCTAATGTCAATTTATTCAGGGCCGGGGTCCCCAAATGTCTTTTTTCGTAAATGTTTGAGATAATCTTCCTATTCATTTTTTAACGATCTTGAAAAATATATTCATGATGAAACTGAATTAAAATGAACAGGTTTTTGAAATTAACATCTTACACTGAATGGGTCCGGGGGCGCCTTAATGTGTTTTTTAAAACTATATTAGCTATATAAAAATTTGTTTAAGCGTGAGATAATGAGAAAATAAATTGATCATGACCAAACTTAGTATATAAAAAGTTTGGAGTCTATATTGAATTACTATAGGGGACTTAACTCCTAATGTCTATTCCCTCATAGCTTGGGGCCCTAAATGTCTTTTGTAATGAACTTTAAAAATTGTATTCATTGTTCAATTTTACACGATTTTGAGAAATATTGCTTACGTACAATGGCAATAAAAAATATAAATTATCACTCATTTTGGGGCTGGGACCTTTAATATCGTTTCTTCTTTTTTAAACTTTTTAATTATTAATTTATCAATATATATATATATATATATATATATATATATATATATATATATATATATGAATCAAAGCATGTCTGTATGTGTGTGTGTGCATGCCCTTTATAGATGACTAAACCATTCACCCGATCGTAATGAAACTTTTCGAGACTATTGAGTATGCTCCCGGTATGATAACTACTTTTTTTTCGAAATTTAATAAATTATCACTCATTTTTGCCCCGGGGCCCATAATATCGTTTCTTCTTTTGTAAGCTTTGTAATCATTAAATTATTTATCCGTGTGCTATGAAACTTGGAATTTTTTTATTGCACACTTCCGCGAAGGTTTCTGTCATAATTGTTGGTAAAACGCACCTCTTATTGGTTTCTTTAAATTTATTAATTTTTACTGAGTTCATTGCAACGCACAACGGGTCTGCTAGTTTGTCAATAAAATTGTCATAAGTACACCATTTCGCGCCCCTTTTAGGGAGCCTCGCGCCCCCCCTCCTGGGGGCGCGCCCCACTATTTGAGAAACACTGACCTAATGGCGTAAAGACTGTTGAAATGAATGACCCAGGTGTTACAATATGTATGGGCTTCCTCAGACATTTCATCAATTTATTTGTGTTTTTAAGCAGCTCACTACCAGTCGCCTAGAGAATAACCAAACACAATGTCAAACAGTTAACTGACCATGTTCGTAAAAGTGTTGATAATATTCTGCTGTCTATTTGGTCAGTGTCTGAAAATGTTATTCAAATAGATATTTATTAAAATTACATAATATTTAAATGCATGCTCTATTTAATGTTAGATGTAATGTTGTGATTGATGTTACATTTCAATTCAAAATTTTCTAATGACGATATAATTTACATCTGGAGTTGAAGCAGCTAGGGAATTGACGACAATGCTGAATTACCAAATCATATTAACGCGGTGGTCGAGTGGCAGCGCACTGGACTGTCGTACCGATGGTTACGGGTTCGAATCCGTGTGAAGGCAAGGGCTTGTTCCCGGGGCCTAGGGCGTCCCTGAGTCACCCCGCTCCGAATGGGTACCTAACACTACATGTAGTTAGGCGGCTGGGTAAGGCGTGGAACCCACAAAGCCGTGGCCTGTGAATGCTGCATCACTTGCCAACAGATCATCTGTCATGGTCTGTGGACGCAACTATCTTCTGCATAGAAGGAGCGTCTGTATTGATAAGAAGAAGAAGAAGAAAATGTGTTACAGAAACTCATTCTATACAGATGAATATTGCGTCATACGCTTATCCATCGCCTTTTCTTGCATTTTTATTACATTTTAAAATCCCGAAAGAGTGTTAGTTTTCCACGTTTGATCAGACGACTCTTTCCACGATTGAGGTAAAAACAAAAAGTACATTCTGTTTGTTTTTTCTTGCAGACGGAATAAGAAAAGAGTTGCTTAGAATAATTAATCTGGTTGGATCATGATATTTACTTTATCTTGAAGGCAAATTAAGTTTGTTTGTGATTATATTTTATACGACATTGTGTCGAAAAGATTGGCAACTCTGTCTATGGGTAAGGTGAATATTGTAGCAATCAAACACATGCAAATTTCAACAAATGAATGAGGAGTCTTTAATAAAATTAACCAATAATTTTTAATAACGATTCATACACTAATTCGTAGAAATTATAAAATATTATATATTTATACATAGTCAAATATTTATCCCTAATTGCCTGCCCAATTAATAAAATGTCAGTCTTCCTAAAATACTTAAAGATAGGGTGCATGTTCTATGTATGTCTGCTTGGCCGCGCAGCCACACAGCTTAAAGGGAAGATTGGTCAGCACCATAGCGTATGGAGAACGTAACACGCCTGATTTGATGTCTAAGGGTTTACCTCTCCACTGAATAGTTGCTGTGTGAACTCATAGACGTAAACCTTGTGGGGAGAAACTGTTCCACTTCAGCGGGCAGGAAAGCTGTGAACTGGGTGCAGAATCAAGTGTTGTCCCTGTGTGGGATAGTACTTAATAATTATATAAATACAATATAATAATACCTTCTTCATATGTCTACTTAGTATTTGGTTACTTATAAAAAAAATGAATGTTTAAAATGATTTCAGTTTAAGGAATTTAGAAAAAATATATGAACACAGCTCAAGCAAGTAAAAAACATGTTTCCCCAGACAGAACCGGTAACGTAATGGGTGTTTATAGTGGATCTGAAGCAAAAGAGTTATCTCTACCTTACCAGGCGTCGCTTCAAATTTACATGAAAGGCAACTGGCAGCATTTCTGTGGTTCTGTGCTCATAGCTCCTGACAAGGTCAGTTGTTTGTTAGTTTATTTGTCAGTAGATTGATAGATAGATTATCCCCTTAAAGGCTGTATATTTGTCATTCAATTTTATTTCAGAAAATTCACTTGTAAGAATAAGATCGTTTATCTCCAGCAATATTTTAAGTTATAGCATAACTTAACTTAGTTGAACCGTTAAATTCTTTTCCGAAATCAGAAAATAGTGTCTGATGCTGACACATTGCAGACATTAAACTAGGAAACTTAATTTAGATCAAGCTGAATTTTTTTTCAAAGTTTGTTTGAGTGACGATTATTTTTTAATGTTTTATACTTCGGCGAATGGACTTGTTTACAAAATACAACAGATAATCTGTTACGTAGAAAATACAACAGAAAATACGTTACGTACTAAAGACACTGGTGAATTTTTGGTGCTAGAAATAAAATTACTAAATTATATCTTGCCAAAATTTGAAACGTTGAGGAAATAGTGTTTCACATAAAACATTATATTGTTAAGGTCATTTGAGCTTCTTAAAGAGAAAATGTTTAAGATTGTTTAGCGAGAACATTAACTTCATATGGTAATCCACATTGTCAGAGTTTATTGAGAGGTTAGAAAACTATAGTCCTTAAATAACATCGTTCTAGACTAGAAACATAATTTTATAAACATATTTTAATCCGGTTACAGCTGGTCACTGCTGGTCACTGCCTGTATCCAAAGTTTCAAACAACACGCATCAAGATAGGAACCATAAACATAGAGGCAGACGGACCGATGAACAAGTACAGCCAGACCAGAGATGTGGCCAGTATCATTCACCCGACATACCGACAATCTGGAGAAAGACACGACATTGGTGTTATCTATCTGAACAAACCCGTTATTATCAACGAACATGTTAAAGTAGGTCATGGCAATATCTATCTGAACAAACCCGTTATTATCAACGAACATGTTAAAGTAGGTCATGGCAATATCTATCTGAACAAACCCGTTATTATCAACGAACATGTTAAAGTAGGTCATGGCAATATCTATCTGAACAAACCCGTTATTATCAACGAACATGTTAAAGTAGGTCATGGCAATATCTATCTGAACAAACCCGTTATTATCAACGAACATGTTAAAGTAGGTCATGGCAATATCTATCTGAACAAACCCGTTATTATCAACGAACATGTTAAAGTAGGTCATGGCAATATCTATCTGAACAAACCCGTTATTATCAACGAACATGTTAAAGTAGGTCATGGCAATATCTATCTGAACAAACCCGTTATTATCAACGAACATGTTAAAGTAGGTCATGACAATACCTATCTGAAAAACCCGTTTTTATCAACGAACATGTTAAAGTAGGTCATGGTAATATCTATCTGAACAAACCCGTTATTATCAACGAACATGTTAAAGTAGGTCATGGTAATATCTATCTGAACAAACCCGTTATTATCAACGAAAATGTTAAAGTAGGTCATGTTTATATCTGCAGATAAGAGTTTACATCATGTAAATTAATTAGGCCACATATTGAAAATAAAATAATACATTTTGTGTACAAAATTAAAAGTGTATGGAGATATTTATGTCAGAATGTTAATGGCATCTACACAAATGATAAATAACATACATATTTATGTGTTTACCATGTCAACCTCTTGTTGACAGTTACATTTCAAAAACAGAAAAGATCTCATTAAGTGATATTTATTTAACATTTTATGCTAGCTACATGTGTATGGACATCAGTCATCATGATGTGTAATCTACGTCAAACTGTTGTTCAATTCTAATAGCGCTTTTAAAGTGAAAAGACTCACAATAAAAGAATGTCCTACTGTCACACAGTTCTTAACTTCGCCTCTATAGGTAGCTGAGATAGCTCCCAAGGGAAGCAACTTTAAGGGTGAGACATGTGTGATAGCTGGATGGGGAATTAGCGAGGAATATCCGAAAGGTTCTTCATATCTGCGAGAAGCCTTCCTGAAGGCCATATCCACAGCCAAGTGTGCAACGTTTGATTGGGATAAACCGATCACCAATAAAGAGATTTGTGTGTTTGATGAAAAAAACGGTAATTAACATTCTTTAATTTAATTAATTTTAAAATGAATGATTTCTAAGGAAAGTTATTTTTGTACATTATAAAAAAAATTTGGAAATAATTACATGTCTAAATTAAGGGTATACCGGATTTAGGCTCCGGCTCCGTCAAATCCGGAATCCGGCCATTTTTACAAAATTTGCCCCGGCTCCGGTCAGATCTCACTGTATAAATCCGGATCAGGTCGGATTTTAAAAAATTGAATCCGGTACAGCTGTAGTCTCAATGTAGACGTAAGTTTGTGTTTAAATGTAATGTAATTTACTGTTATGTTGTTGAGAGTTTATTAATTCTAGATTGTTTCCAAACAAACAAAAATGACAGATTGACTTTTTTTAAAAAAGTGAAATAAAAATAGGATAAAACGTAGTGTTGGAAAATGAGATCTTTATCTTTTCAAGAAGAACCCAACAAACGAGCAAGATCCTGCCAGGGTGACCCAACAAACGAGCAAGATCCTGCCAGGGTGACCCAACAAACGAGCAAGATCCTGCCAGGGTGACCCAACAAACGAGCAAGATCCTGCCAGGGTGACCCAACAAACGAGCAAGATCCTGCCAGGGTGACCCAACAAACGAGCAAGATCCTGCCAGGGTGACCCAACAAACGAGGAAGATCCTGCCAGGGTGACCCAACAAACGAGCAAGATCCTGCCAGGGTGACCCAACAAACGAGCAAGATCCTGCCAGGGTGACCCAACAAACGAGCAAGATCCTGCCAGGGTGACCCAACAAACGAGCAAGATCCTGCCAGGGTGACCCAACAAACGAGCAAGATCCTGCAAGGGTGACCCAACAAACGAGCAAGATCCTGCCAGGGTGACCCAACAAACGAGCAAGATCCTGCCAGGGTGACCCCAACAAACGAGCAAGATCCTGCCAGGGTGACCCAACAAACGAGCAAGATCCTGCCAGGGTGACCCAACAAAACGAGCAAGATCCTGCAAGGGTGACCCAACAAACGAGCAAGATCCTGCCAGGGTGACCCAACAAACGAGCAAGATCCTGCCAGGGTGACCCAACAAACGAGCAAGATCCTGCCAGGGTGACCCAACAAACGAGCAAGATCCTGCCAGGGTGACCCAAACAAACGAGCAAGATCCTGCCAGGGTGACCCAACAAACGAGCAAGATCCTGCCAGGGTGACCCAACAAACGAGCAAGATCCTGCCAGGGTGACCCCAACAAACGAGCAAGATCCTGCCAGGGTGACGGCGGCAGTGCCTTAATGTGTGGTTTAAAATACCGACACTTGACAGGTGTCTCTTCTGCAGGAGGTATTGGTTGCACAGGTAAGCAAAATAATGTCATCCACGTGTAAGCAATACATAAGGCAATAAAGACCACTGGCAGAAAAATGATTTATTCGTGGGGGTATTCTTTTCAAGTTTAAATAAGGCATTCTATGTAAAGTTATATATATAAAAATCATTATGGCATATTGATAGAGTTGCATAGTAGAAGTAAACATAAGACAACACTGGGACTATAACAACAGATACGAAACTCATTCTATGTATATTAATGTAACCAATTTGTGTACATGTCAGTTAATAGGCTAAATGTAAACAAATAATACACTCTTACAGTAAACAAGTCATTCAATGTATACACACGTAAATCAACATTAATTTTCACTCTGCCTCTTGCAACTCGAGTCTCGCCATTATTCTTTACTTCCCCTATAACAACGGTAGTCTTCCGTCGTTCTTTACTTCCCCTATAACAACGGTTGTCTCCAGTCGTTCTTTACATCCCCTATAACAACGGTAGTCTTCCGTCGTTCTTTACTTCCCCTATAACAACGGTAGTCTCCCGTCGTTCTTTACTTCCCCTATAACAACGGTAGTCTTCCGTCGTTCTTTACATCCCCTATAATAACGGTAGTCTTCCGTCGTTCTTTACTTCCCCTATAACAACGGTTGTCTCCAGTCGTTCTTTACATCCCCTATAACAACGGTAGTCTCCCGTCGTTCTTTACTTCCCCTATAACAACGGTAGTCTTCCGTCGTTCTTTACATCCCCTATAACAACGGTTGTCTCCCGTCGTTCTTTACATCCCCTATAACAACGGTTGTCTCCAGTCGTTCTTTACATCCCCTATAACAACGGTAGTCTCCCGTCGTTCTTTACTTCCCCTATAACAACGGTAGTCTTCCGTCGTTCTTTACTTCCCCTATAACAACGGTTGTCTCCAGTCGTTCTTTACATCCCCTATAACAACGGTAGTCTTCCGTCGTTCTTTACTTCCCCTATAACAACGGCAGTCTTCCGTCGTTCTTTACATCCCCTATAACAACGGTTGTCTCCAGTCGTTCTTTACATCCCCTATAACAACGGTAGTCTTCCGTCGTTCTTTACTTCCCCTATAACAACGGTAGTCTTCCGTCGTTCTTTACATCCCCTATAACAACGGTTGTCTCCAGTCGTTCTTTACATCCCCTATAACAACGGTAGTCTTCCGTCGTTCTTTACTCCCCCTATAACAACGGTAGTCTCCCGTCGTTCTTTACTTCCCCTATAACAACGGTTGTCTCCCGTCGTTCTTTACCTTCCTTGTGGATGTCTTAATGCTCCACACTGCGAATGTTTTACTGTCTTCAATAATTTCTTTTTGTTTAAATATTTTAAACAATTCAGTAATTTTACCAGCATGTTTGTAATTCTATTGCTTTTCTTCAGGCTTGCAAGTACTTTAACCGATAACTTTTCTGACGATACAAAAATACGTTTTCGTTCTTGAAATATTAACTTATTTCGATCCTTTATTATCTCTTTTGTTTTGTATTTGCTTTGATCCTGTACAGTAATTATTTGTAACATTTACACAGTAATTATATGTAACATTTACACATTAATTATATGTAACATTTACACAGTAATTATATGTAACATTTACACAGTAATTATATGTAACATTTACACAGTAATTTTATATGTAACATTTACAAAGTAATTATATGTACCACTGACACAGTAATTATATGTAACATTTACACAGTAATTATATGTGCCACTGACACAGTAACTATATGCACCATTAACACAGTAATTATAAGTAACATTTAGCGCATTGAGGACGAAATACAAACTCACATATCCTTAACAGGCTATTTGTAATATAACTGAAGTAAATTCTGTGTTAGACAAATGCCCCCTTGTTTCTACAGGCACCAAGCCAAGTATCTACACTCGTGTCTCCGAGTACATAGATTGGATTAACTCTGTCTAACACTAGACACAAGACTTACACGACACAGAACGTCTAAATTTAGTTTGTTGTATTATGTCGTGTAATGTATTAAAGATGAAAACCAAATAATTTTCCGATAATTTTATTGTGTATTAAAATTTATTTTTGATTTCAAATCAAGCAGTTAAGCGAATATATTACAAAATTCTGTCAATGACTTTGAGATAAATGGATAGATTGGCACTGAAGTAGCTTAGACAATTATAAAAGGGCTACGTCCCTCTAGGCAGTCCTTCTGAAAGTTCCCGGAGTGGAAGGACTGAAAAAAAGTATATTTTGCGTGGGCTCTTTTGAATCATGGGAGAGATGACGTTTTCCTCTATCATATTTTATTTCTAAACAAAACTCATAACAAGAACAGTAAAACACGATAAAAATAATAAGAACGTTATAGAGCGTATTATTTGTGCAAACCACAAACATAAGTTTACAATGTGTATTAATAGCAATGATAATAACGATGGAAACATTTGTTGAAAAATAATTTTTTGTAAAGTAGATAATATAATCTTGGTAATGCATGTAAAGAAATTCAAATTGTGCGAAAGTATTTACATTTTTAATTTCCTACACTTCCTGAATTTATCAAATGTCTATCAGGATATATTGTAACTTGTAGTTCAACTCTATCCGGATGTATTTTTTATTTTGATTTATTTTAGATTGATTTTCTATCTCAATGTGCTACCACTTGTTTGTCTAGAGCAAGTTTGTTCTCATGGTCTCTGCCATGCTAACACAGACCTTCAGGGACGCCTTTGACAAATTATACATTTGATGTCGCACTGATTGACGCTTGTTCAATTTCAGTAGGCTAAATGAAGAAAGCAGAGTTCAGTAAGCCACAATCATTGATCTTTCAATTGTTGATTGTAAGCCATTAAGGCTGGATGAGAAGCACACACTATCCATGCATTGTGTATACATTCTCCAATATGTGCTAAGACTATAGATTCACCATAAGCACGACAAAGCCATATTCTGTATAAGTCGACACAAGGCATGTCCTACAAAGCCCCAAAAACTTAACGCAGTAGGGCGCTTTTCATACCTTTGCTGTACATTGTCACAGAAGTCATCTAAGATCTATTCTGGCAAGAACTCTCGAGTATTTACACAAATGTCATACAGACCAACTACGATTTAGGGGCATGTCTTGTGTATGCCAGACCATTGGTCCCAAAGAGGCACTTCATTGTTGAGCTTTTAATTACTAAAGTTATAGTTTCCAAGAGTACTTGGACAAAGAGCCCATGCTCGAAAAAATTGATTCACAGCCATCTCTTGTCCGACATGTTGATGCACGTTTCAACCAAATATAAGTATAATTAGCCATCAAAGAACACGCATTTCTGTGAAAGCACTTGGGTAATTTGATGAAAGTAGTTCTCGTCGATCACGACTTACAAGCACACACACACACACACACACACACACACACACACACACACACACACACACACACATACAAACACACTCAATCACTTACGATCTCTCCCCACCTTTCTCTCTCTCCCTCTCACTCTAGCTCCCAGTTTTTAATTTGTTTTTCAGAAATGATCTCTGCTTGTCCCCCATTTCCCTATTATTTTCTAGCTTTAAACGATGAGACTAATATTTTCGGGTAATGATCAACTAAATAGCCTGGATTTTAACTTTTATTCCTTTTTATGATTAGTGTTGGACCCAATAATTTTCGTATAAAAGGAGAATATTTAACAGATATTAAGATAAGATATATTAAATTTATTATTTGGAGACAGTTAATTTGAGACTTCCTCGCACTTGTTAACAGGCTGTATGAGACATGTTAGATACAGGCACTGTTTTACATTTCTGATATAGTATTTGTAAATCTGATTGGTGTTATTTAAAGATGTTTCCTTACAACTACAATACATGACTTCATTGCTAATCCCAGTAACATTGTTACTAACAAAGTTAAGACCCATCACCTTATAGCCTCTAATAAGTTCAGTTGTTTGTGAGGGTGATAGCCCCTGACAAGGTCAGTTGTTTGTGAGGCTGATAGCCCCTGACAAGGTCAGTTGTTTGTGAGGCTGATAGCCCCTGACAAGGTCAGTTGTTTGTGAGGCTGATAGCCCCTGACAAGGTCAGTTGTTTGTGATAGCTCCTGACAAGGTCAGTTGTTTGTGAGGCTAATAGCCCCAGACAAGGTCAGTTGTATTTGAGACAGATAGCCCCTGACACGGGTCTGTTGTTTGTGATAGCCCCAGACAAGGTCAGTTGTTTGTGATATCTCCTGACAAGGTCAGTTGTTTGTGATAGATCCTGAAAAGTTCAGTTGTTTGTGATAGCTCCTGACAAGGTCAGTTGTTTTTGATAGCCCCTAACAAGGCCAGCTGTTTGTGAGAGCTCCTGACATGGTCAGTTGTTTGTGATAGCTCTTGACAAGGTCAGTTGTTTGTGAGACTGATAGCCCCTGACAAGGTCAATTGCTTGTGAGATTGATAGACCATGAAAATGTCAGTTGTTCGTTAGACTGATAGCCCCTGACAAGGTCAGTTATTTGTGAGGCTGATAGACCATGAAAAAGTCAGTTGTTTGTGAGACTGATAGCCACTGACAAGGTAAATTGCTTGTGAGAGTGATCGCTCTTGACAATGTCAGTGTTTATGAGACTGATAGCCCCTGACAAGGTCAGTTGTTGGTCAGGCTGTAGAATTATAGATATATTACTGATCTCACGCCAAGCGTTTCCTTATTTAATTTTATTTAAGAATATTTTACTCGGTACTACACACACTTATTGTCAGTCATTGATCTGTTACGTAGTCCCACATTCCATTTAGCAATCAGCAATTGATTCACATTTTTAAAATATCAATGTCAAAATATGAAAATACAATAATACTAAATAGGTATGATATTCAAGACAAAATTAAAAGAATTAAGTAATTTAACAAGTATTTTAAAAACAACATGAAAGGATACGATGATTAGAAACTGTTTTGTTTTAAAAATTCTCCTTTTGAAAATATAATATGCACAATACATTTTTCAAAATCCTACCTTAATTTCTTAAAATCTTTCAATTAAAATCAATCCAGTTTTGACTATATTGTTTTTGTTTGTTTTGTTAGCCAGTTTTCAAACTCAATCTCCCAGTAAGCTGAAATTCAATTCACTTGAATGGTAAAGGGCAAAGTGTCAAATCACACGAATGGTTGCAGGTTAAACGGGAATTAAGCGCCAAAATTAAAAAAAAAGTAATTAATTCTTTATGGACAAATCCAAATTGAGCAACTGAACGTTTTTATTTTAACATTTCTAAGAATTTCCACTCCCTATTAGACCGTACAATTACCCGGGTAGTAAAAGTGCGCCCGGGTACCCACGAAAATGTGGCAGCATTATATATACTTACGGTGACCAAACTGCGGCTCTTCTGTGTTCAAACTGCGGCTCGCCAACATTTCATAAAATTAAAACTTTTCATTTTAAATACATGCAGTAAAATACGTTTAACACCAGAACGCTTAAGAGTATCTGGTCAACGGGAAATAAAATACGGTCCCGATAAACTACAATGGATTTTGATTCACTTTTTTTCTCTTAACATGAAAAAAAAATCGTTTAACACAATATAAAAAGTAAACCATTTACACTTAGGTCACCTTGCCTTAGTTACATATGATGTATGCTGATTTTGACATTGGATTTATCTGAATATCGAAAGGCCATAATAATATTTTAACTTAAAGTAAATTTAGGGCCCAAAAATAATTGGACACCGGTTAAGTCCTCTCGTGTTACAATTTAGTCTTACTGTAAGCCGGATAAGGCCAGAGGACATTGCGTTTGACATACGTGAGCGCCTGCGTTTGCTTTTAAAGAATGCACCAGTTGATATGTTAGGTTATAAAATACTGAGTTTTGCTTATAAAACTGAAAATAGATTGGATTAACTCTGTCTAACACTGAATGCAAGCCGATACTATAACAAGAGTCTAAATTTTGACTGTTGTATTATATTGTGCATTTGAATCAAAGTTGAATACACAAATTTTCCGATATTTTAAATAGTGTATACAAATATATTTTGTGTGCAAATTTGACAACAGACAAAATTCTGTCAATGACTTTCCATCCTGACACTGATGGACTCGTCAGGGTAGGTTTTCCAAGTATGTACACAAGCATTGATTGAGTGATAACTACGATGGGTGGGATACGTCGTGGACATGCTAGACCATGGACTCCTTAAGAGTCTCTTTTATGTGAAACCTTCTAATGGACAGGGAGCAATCGGAGTACAAAGATGCAATGAAGACCGAAATCAAGTCTTATGGTATTGGACCCTTGAACAAACTGCTCCCTTCACGGATTTTCAAAGCCATGACCCTCGATATACCAGCTGAGAGTTTGAACATCCTTCCATTAATAATAATAATAATATTCTAGACATATTGCAATATCTTGTGCTAGATATTTCAAACTGCTAAAAAAAAATTAAAACTTGTTTATTTGAAATCAATTATTATTTTATTATTTGTATACTAAATTCAAGTTATGTCTTTATCACTCTATTAAAATCGTTTGTTCTACTTTAGATCAATTTCTCTTATATAAGTATAATATAGTTGTCAATGGACTTGTGTAACATCCTAAGATTGGGAGACGTGGCATTTTCTATAGGCTATAATGTTACCCGGTCTGAGTATTGTAAATGATAACTATTTAGAACTCCGTGAATTATTTCATACAGTTTGAAAAGATGACTTGGTGTAAATTTCAAGACAGAATGTTTAAAAATAAATTTAAGGTTAAAAAACCAGTCAAAGTAGTCCCATAACTTTGAAACCATTCTACACATTACTGAAGATCATGTTAATATTTGTGTTTATTTTGCAATTTTAAAGAATTTGATTTTTAATGCTCGATTTAAAAGGAAAACTTTCATTTATTTAATTGGAAATGTTTGACTTTAGTCGTATTAAAATGAAAAGGAATATTTTTTACGCCCAGCAGTAATACCTATCTACTTAATGTATAAATCGTATTTTTCAAGTATAACCGTCTGAATAAATCTTTGTAATGAATATACCCAGTGCTATATCGGCCTATAAAATAATAATACAAAATACTTTATAATACAATGTCTGACATATCGGCCACCATTTATTTACAGCTAGTGTCTATACCAATAAAGCGGTTCTCAAATTAAGATCCAAAGTCCCCATAGGTGACTGCGAAGCGTTTTCGGTAGTACCAAGAAAACCGAACGAATATCTATATATATATAATTCACCAAAGCGAGTATGTTTAAACAAGCATGACGAATGACCCTCGCTGGGGTCGACCAATCAGTTTATGGTCTCGAGACCATCAATGGTTCTTGCGTTCACTTGCGTTGTACCTTCACAGAATAACATGTGACTCGTAGTGTAGTGGTTATCACGTCCGACATACACGCGGAAGGTCCTTATTTTTTATTTTTAAAAATGTGTGTTTGTGCCAATTCTTTCCCCCCTTTTTTTGCGATCATGGCTGACCCTCGCTAGGGTCGGCCAATCACAGTTTATGGTTGGCAAGCTTGGGTGGTGAACGGTGGTGGGCAGGTAGATAACCTAAGTGCGAATGTCTCGAGACCAACAATGCGTCGGTGGTTCTCTCCACCGACGTTCACTCACATAGTTTTGATTTCTTTCTTTGCACTATCCATGAGCAAGTCTGCGGCGTATGCTACGCCGCGGGGCTTATCTAGTTTAGACTTATTTTATTTTCTCTACAGTAGCATCTGAGAGTCTTCAGTGTTAAAGAAAATAGAAAACATTGCTTTTGATAAAAATAATATATTTTTTATTTGTAAAAATGAAACATATGAAAGAAAATTATTTAAAAAAACACCAGTAATTACAAAAGACTATTTGATTACGTAATAAGTAATTTTTACTGCATATTTATTGTTTGTATTTTTAAAAAAATCATTTAATTGAAAAAATAATTGTGTGTTAGTAGGCGTCATCAAATAATAACATCTCTCTTTCAATGATTCCTTGAAACAAAAGGTTCATGGTCCAATTTTGTAATATTATTCAATTGTCTGTAATCTGTAGTCGAATCTTTCCATTCTTCTTTTTGACTATGACAGTAGGTGAGGTATAGTTAGCTTCAACTGCTTTTCTTATTTTGTTTTCTTTGAGTCGATAATCAATTTCTTGTTTTACTGTGTCTCTCTATGCCACGGGAATAGTATTGAAAGGCTAATTTTCTAACACTTGTATCTTATGAGTCACAATTTTTGTGTTTCTTGTTTCTTTTGTGATGACATCTGTGTATTTTTGAAAACTTTTCATCACTCTATCTTTCATAAGATCTGGTATATCAGAAGATATGTGTTCTATGTTGGTGATTTTTTTTTCATTGTACCCATATCATTTTCATTGTTCTCTTTGGTGCTGATATTTACTGTTTGTCTTTTATCTTTATTGTCACTATATCCTCTTAGTTTATCAATGTGTAATTTTTTCACATGTCCTTTTATATTGACAATATATGCGACATCACTAAGTTTCTCTTCAATGTTGTATGGACCTTCCCATGTGATTTCCTTCTTTGCGTTTGGCAACAATACTAAGACTTGTTGTTCTGGCTCAAATGTTCTTAATTGTCTGTGTTTATTTTACTCTGTGTCTTGTACTTTGCTTGATTAGTCTTTGTTTTGCCGTTTCAATACTGTAGAGTATTGTATCTCTAGTTTCTGACATCAGCTGATATCTGTCCTGTTTGGCATCTTGTTTGCTCATCCGTCTTTTTTCAAAAGGCTTGCAGGGATTTGACCAAACATTAAACAAAAGGACTAACACCGGTGCTTTCATGCTTGCTGCTGTTGTATGCAAATAGTAATAAAGGTAAATAGACATGCCATTTTTCTTCATGGTCCACTGTAACTTTTAATAGCATATTCTTGATGGTTTTGTTTAGTCTTTCAATCACTCCATTTGAGTGTGGATGGTAAATTGTGCTGTGCACCTGCGTATTATCTAGCATTTTCATAATTGCTTTTTTCATCTGTCCTTTGAACTGGCTGCCATTGTCTGAACGAATGGTTTGGGGAAAACAAACCTTCTGAAAACATTGAGTAATTCAGTGCATATACTTTCTGCATCTATTCGTTTCAGTGGAATAGCTTCAGCCAATCTTTTGGCTATTTCCACTTTGGTATGAGCATACACAATTTCTTTCTTGGACATCACTGTGAATTGTCTTATTAGGTCTATGCCAATTTTCTCAAATAAGAAGTTTGCCTTGTCAGACGATTGTATTGGCGTTGTGAGCTTTCCATCTTTGGGATTGTGTCGCTAACACACCGTACATTTCTTGATGTATTCTTTTATCTGCCTAGCCATTTTAGGTCAGTAAAGTTTTCTGCTATTGTAGCAACTGTTTTCTTGGCGTCCATGTGTCCACCTAAAGGACTGTCATGTGTCATTTTTAAAATGATTTCTTGTAACTTTCCAGGAATATCCACTCTTTTACATGTACTTGCTTGTGAAATGTTTATCAATAAGCCATTATCTAGCTTGTAAAGTCCGTTGTGGATTGTTTGTTTGTCTTTGATGCATTTCATTTTTATTTCCATCATTGTTTTATCCTCTTCTTGTAGTTTTTTGAATTCTTGCTTTGACATTAGTTGGCTTCCTATTTCAATATTCTCATCAACCTCAAAGCCTACATTTTCTTTTCTTTTCGTGGTGGCTCTAGTTTGTACACTGGCACTGATAGTTGTCACACAATGCTTTAAACATTTCATCAGAATTGTCAACAAAAATGCAATATTGCCTATGCTGAGATCACAAATGGCATCTTTAAAAACTCTCGCTCGAACTTCACCTTGAAACCAGGGTGAGTTGATGGTAAGAGTAGCAGTTGGACACTCTCTCTTTGTGCCATCAGCCTTTATAAGTGTGTCTTTTTGACAATCATATTCTTCTTTTTCTACCATCCTGCTGTGTACCATAATTGCTGTGCACCCTGAATCACGAAGACACATACATTTCCTATTATTGATATAAACTGGGTATAATTTAAGCTTTCCATGACTGTCAATAGAGGCTACAGTATCATACGATCTTGTTTCTTCTTGTTTCATCTTCCTTCTATCATCTACATCTTGGTAGTCATTCCTTCTCCATGGTTGATCGTTATCTATGTATCTTGAGTTATGATTATATCTGCCTCTCCATGATATTCTACCTTTGCTTTCAAAGTGACCTTGTCTTGATCTTTCTTCTGTTTTCTTTCTTATAGGGCTGCCATTGGGTGACACCCTATTTGGTTGCCCTTTATTGTCGTAACAATGACTCGCAATAATATGGCCTGGCTTGTTACAGTACCAGCAAATAGTTTGTCTGTTGCCTAGGTTTGGAAGACTCTGGTTTCTCATTTCTAATCTTTTTTCCAGTTTTTTATTTTGTACTGCTGCAAAGATATCTTGTCTTTTATCCAGTTATACATTTGGATGAGAGTCCTTGAATGTGCGTAATGCATTTGTTAGCTCTGCTTGAGTACGAACTTTCTTATCGGTTAAATATGTGAATAGAATTGGTGTTGCATTTTCTAGGAACTTGTCAATTAACACCATGTCTAGTATGGCCTTTGAATTGCTTGTATCTATTGCTGTAAGTACCAGCCATTTTGTTAATTTAACTTGTGCTTCATGTACTATGATCTGTGGATCTTTTTCCATCTTAATTTTCATCTCAAGAAATTCTTTTCTATAATCATTTTCTGAATTTCCGAAATGACATAGAAGTGCCATTTTGACATTTGTATAAATGTTTTTGTCTTCTTTGGCTATATTGTTGTAAGCTTCAAATGCTTCTCCAGTTAGTTGAGTCACCAATTGTGCTGGCCAATCTTTTTCCTCATAACCTGTCATGACTAGTATTGATTCAAAATAATCCAGATAAACATCCATTTTTTCTTTCTTGCTATCATATTTTCTAATTTTGATTGTATCCTTTAGTGTTGACTTTCTATTTGTGTCATTACCAGGATTGTAGCCTTTGCTCTGTAGCTCAATTTTTAGTTTTAAGCTGTCATTTTTAAGATGTCCAAGTTCTCTTCTTGCAGCTCTTTCTTCTCTTTCAATTATTTGTTTTTCCTTCTCTTTTTCTTTGGTTATTTTTAGCTGCTCTTCTTCTTTGGCTTATTTTTGCTTTTGCTTTTCTTTACTTTCTGCATGTTTGACTTTCTCTTCGTCTAAATCTTTCATTTCTTTTCCAGTTAATCCAAACTCTTTAGCTATGATAGTGAATTATGTATAGAAATCCATTTTTATGGAATGAAATGAGTCAAGCAATTCAGTAATCAATGTAATACATCAATATAATTATGTGTCTATGTAATTATATATTTAACTATGCATAAATCATACAAAAAGAGAAAATCTTAAATTCAATATATAAATATGGTAACTCTAATCAAGTGACAAATCTAAACCATTAAATTTAATTTTAACAAAATGAGGCAACAAAATATCCATTTACAGGATCTAAAGTATACTATGTATACACGCTCCCTAAGATTGACAAGACACATTCGACGGTCCAAAGTTTTGAATTAAATAAGTCACTTAGTCAAATTTTCCAATTTCCAAAAATTAGAGTTATTAATTTCTTCTGTTTATTTGGAATTCACTAATGTTATTAATTGTTTATTGTCACAAATCAGTTCGCTGATTCACGATTTAATGATTTAAACAGTTTTCTATAGCTTCTATAATTCAAGTGTTTTTGTTTATTTTAGTTCTTCGATTATTGTCCATGTATCGAAATGTTATGCTGATTGCTACAGCTGTAGAACTGACTATTGTGTAGAAGTAGTAGGCTTGTGCGACCTAGATACCATCACTGTGTGCCTGCAACATGCATGTAACCAACAGATTATGTAACAGTTTATGTGTAGTGTAGTTCAACCAGTGATGGTGCTGGCAGCTCTGAGTTCAACTGTCATTAGTGTTATACTTGCATACTCCTTGTATTTTATAAACCTCCAAAAAGTTTATATAAATGTTGTATGCCTCTTTAATCTTCACAAATTACGATGGCTGACAATATTTCTTCCTTTAATGAACACTTTACTTTTTGAATACGAAATAAACAATAAACTTGAGATAGGTCTGCCGTAATGCTAGTTTCTTTTTATCTTTGTTCACAACAATTTTCTGAAATTTTCACATGTTGACCTTCCGCCATCATGTTTCCTTCGGACACCAAATTAATGTCACACATCACTTTTCATGGGTGTTTGTAGGCGTTATCAAATAATAACATCTCTCGTGAAATAATTCCTTGACACACTTGATGTTAATAAAATTAACTTTAATACTGGAATATCCGATGATTACACAATCATTATATAGAAGAATACATTTGAAGTTTCTCTCTCGAACCTTCTCACCATGCATCTCTCACGTGACCTTTCTCTCTGTCCTCAATCTCGTGATTCTCACGTGGCAAGATTGTTATAAAAAAATGTGTTTTTTTTAAATTCGTAAGCATTTTTGTACACAAAACAATATTGATTTATGATTTATTGCAACATTATTTGCATATGAAAAAAATATATGTCAAAAAAGCCGATTGGAATTTTAAAAATATATTTTGATTAACAATTTTTAAAGAAAACTTTTTATTTTATAAAACGCTCTCATAGTTTTTTGCGAAATATGTAGTGAAATTTATGTTTTTTTATTAAAAACTGCATGTAAAAAAAAACATAAAAATTATAAGGCATATTTAAAAAAGCAACAACAAAAGTGGCATTTCGAAAAGAATAATATTCTTGAAAAAGTAAATCAGAGAACAGTTTCTCCAGGTGTTTGTCTTTTCAACACTCTCTTGTGTTGTTTTAATCAAGAAGATTTGTTGATAACATTTATGCTGCCTTCTCCAACAAAATTCGTTACTTTTTCAATGTTGTTTGTCAAGTGCAGATTTATACTGAAAAATAAGACAAATAAATTAACGTCGTTTTAAAATATAAAAATTGTCAAATAATTTTTGCAGACACAAAATAATAATAAGACTATACAACATAATTTTAAAAAAAAATTAAATCATCTTATCTATTAAGGGCGTTCCATCTATACAGACAATTTGTGCGTCTTACGCTTCGCTAATTTCTCATACTTCTAAGTAAGATAAAACAGTTCAAAACAATCCAATAACACCAGAAATGCATTGGTAAAGTTAAAGAACAGATTATAAGTACGTATCGATACACACACACACGCACGCACACATATATATTTATTTATAAATGAAAGTCACTATGTTTGTATGTTTGTATGTATTTTCGTTCTTTATGGCTTACTATGACATTCTTCCGATCGCCATGGCTATTCGCAGATTGTTGAGTACTTTCCCGGGATGGTACCTCATGGAAAAATCATTTTAAATTGAAACTTATGTGTGTGCGAGGGCCAAATTATCGTTATTTTTCCCTCTCTTCTTTAATTATTATTTTTTTTCTTTTTTGTTGTTGTTTATATGACAATTAGTTTAACTTTTGCTCCTGGTTAAATGGATGGATATTAATCAAACGTGGTTTATGAAAACTGGAAAGCCCATCTTAAAATACTTTAAGGCACTTAACTTCGAATGTCAATTATATCGGGCCTGTGTCCCCCAATTGTCTTTTGGTAAACTTTTAACATTTTATTCCGAATTCAATTTTACACAATCTTGTCAGATATTGACAAATATATCCCTTAAGGAAAGATATAATTTTAAATTATCAGTAAATTGGGACGGGGGCCCTATATGTTTTTTTTTCTCTTTATATTTTATGTAAGCTATTTAAATATTATTTTAACTATACGATCTCCATAATCCTTTGTGAAGTTGCTTAGTACACTTCCTTGAAAGTTTCTGGAATAAGCATGAAGTAAACATGTTGTTTTGATGGGCAGTGATCTTTAAAAGACAACTTACCTGTACATCGAAGGAGCAGTACGTTGACCAGCAGAACAGTAATCCACTTGAAACTTACTAATGTCCAGGATCTCCAACATTTCGGGGCTGGGAGTTTAATAAAGACATAGTTCAATTATTTGTGACATTACCCTGCTACTGACAATTTGATCAAGGTAAAAATGTTGTTAATGGCTTAATTGTATGTTATTTGCTGCCTGGAGATATTATCAGAAAATCTGAATTCGGGAGATTGTTTTTTTAATGTAAAAAAAATAATATTTTTAATTGTAAAACTGATTATATTAGTAAAATTCAATGGGTTGTCCTTCAATGCTTGCTAAACTAGATACATTTTTAAAGTACTCACAGAAACATAATTGGAAATAAAAAAACTATGTAGAACTCACAAACTAAATTTTCTCTTCCCTATTATTTATCTATACTATAAAAACCACATGGTTCTTTAAAAGTTTGCTATCAAAAAATTAATTTATTTTTATCCATTTTCGAAACATCAAAAAATTGGTTATTTCTTTGATTTAAAATTAAAAGAAGTGGCATTTATTTTATAACCAAATATTACTTACAAAACAGATTGTGCCATTGCATTCTTTTTATCTAACACAGTTGTTCCAATGGTGGGATCTTCAAATAAATCTTTAATACAATGAACATATTCTGTAAGATATTTGCAGTAACATTCATTTCTCACTAAGGTGTGACTGGTCTCTAGTACTGTAACAAGTTCACTGGCATCAATTGATGGATGATTCAATGCTGTTAGTTGGTTGACTCTTCCACACTCAACCATCACACGTGCATTGCCAGCACGTGAAATTATTAATTCAACAACATCCGTTTTTCTGTTTCTCAAAGCAAAATACAAAGCACTTGACAAGTTTTCTTGGTCCTCAAAGTTTGGTTCTTGATTTGTAAGCATCGATGCAACAATATCTTTATGTCCGTGATAAGATGCGATAATTAGAGCTGACAGTCCATATTTATTACGTTCATTGATGTTTGATCCTTTTTCAATAAGTTGTTCAACTATTTCTTTATGCCCTTCTCGACAAACAATCATTATTGCACTTAAATGATCAATATTTTTTAAACTGATATTTGCTTTATAATCAAGAAGACACTGAACTGTGCTGCTATGTCCATTCTGTGATGCTTTCATTAAAGCAGTCCAGCAATATTTATTTTTACTGTCAATAGACGCATTTTTATCACAAAGAATTTTAACAATATCTGTAAATCCATTTTCTGCAGCTATCGTCAAAGCAGAAAACCTAAAATTATTTGTTTCATTAACATTAGCCCCGTTTTCAATTAGCAACTTTACAGTTTCCCGTTGATTATTGAGAACAGCTATCATGAGGTTGGTCCACCCATCTGTGATTTTCTCATTTACTTGCGCTCTGTGTTCTATTAGTTTGATGATGATATCATTATGCCCATATTGTGAAGCTATGGACAAGGCTGTCCATCCCATTATGTTTTTCTCATTCACATTAGTTTTACGTTGAATGAATATTTCAACAGATTCAATATCTCCACATTCTGTGGCAATCATCAGAGCAGTCCAGCCATGTTTGTCCTTTATGTTAACGTCTGATCCTTGTTTTAATAACTCAGAAATAACTCCTCTCCTCTTCCTATTGAATATGTCAATCATGTCAGATGTCTGAGGAACGGGATCCACTGAGGATGTTAAATCTGTATGTCCAGTCATGACAGCAAACATCAAGGCGGTTCGACCATGTTCATCAGTTGTATTAACGTCAGAACCTTTTCCGATTAAAAATTGTATTATATCCCTATTAGGATTGTGTGGCATTGTGATGTAACTGGTGAAATTAAAAGCAGCGCTCATGACAGGCGTAAATTTGTTTTTCGAAACATTAGCACCGCGGTCACATAAAAGTTTAACAACATCAAGGTGACCGTGAAGAGAAGCCATATGCAAGGCAGTCCAACCTTTCTTGGTCGTATAATTAATATCTGCCCCTTTGTTAATGAGAATATTAACAACTTCAGCATAGCCATCACGTGATGCAATTTGAAGTGCTGTGTATTTACATGTTGTTACCTCATTTACATCGGTGCCATTATCAATTAAACATTCAACAACAGCTATGTTACCTGTCATTGAAGCAAGTAAAAGAGTTGTAATCTCGGTGGTAATTTTTTTTACATTTCCTCTTTTTGAAACATCTTGTCTAGAAATTTTGTATGAAACAGCTTCATGAAGTGGTACATAACCCGTTTGTAATTTCTCATTGACATTTGCTCCTTTTTTAATCAGAAACTTTACGATATTTGTATGACCAAAAAATAATGCTGCGTGAAGGGCAGTCCAATTCCTGTCATCTTTTTCATTTATTTTGGCCCCGTTTATAACAAGAAATTCAACAGTATCTTTAAGGCCAAATAGTGATGCTGTGTAAAGTGCAGTTACCCCTAAATTAGTTTTAGCATTTACTTCAGCCCCTTTTATGATGAGAATTTTTACAATCTCCAAATTTTTGGTGTGTACTGCATGGTATAGGGGAGTCAGCCCTTGTGCATCCTTCTCATTTACTATTGCCCCAAGTTTAATGAGAGTTTCAACAACATTTGTATGACCTTTCTGTGATGCACCGTGAAGAGCACATAAACCTTTTACTGTTTTCTCATTGATATTAGCCCCCTTTAAAATCAGAAATTCAACCACAGCTTTATGTCCATTTAAAGAAGCTATGTGTAGAGAAGTTGCTTTATCTTCTGTCTTCGAATTTATTTTTGCTCCTTTAAAAAAAAGAAGCTCAACAATATTTGTATAACCTATTTGAGACGCTGCGTGTAGAGCTGTCCATCCTTCTGATATCTTTTCATTCACTTTAGCGCCATTTCTAACCAGAAGATCAACAATACCAATATGTCCAAGTAGTGATGCTATGAATAGAGTATTACAGCCTGTGTATGTTTTATCATTTACATTGGCCCCCTTTTTAAGAAGAAGTTTAACAACACCAATATGTCCATTTTGTGAGGCTACGTATAGAACACTAAAACCTTCTTTGCCTGTTTTCTCATTCACATCGGCCCCTTTATCAAGAAGACGTTTAACAACACCAACATGTCCATTTTGTGATGCTATGTATAGAGCGCTACAACACTTTTTGCCTTCCTTCACATTGACATCTGCCCCATTAACAAGAAGAAGTTCAACTCCATCAATGTTTCCTTGTTGCGATGCATTGTGAAGGGCAGTGAAACCTTCTATAGTCTTCTCATTTACTTTGGCACCTTTTCTTATAAGTAGTTCAACAACATCTTGATGTTTATTATCTATTGCAAACATAAGGGCAGTACAACCTAATTCGTCTGATTTCTCGTTTATATTCGCCCCTTTATCAATGAGCATTTCAACAACATCTTTAAACCCAAAAAATGATGCAGCGTGAAAAGCGTTGTGACCAGATTTTGCTTTTTCATTGACTTTCGCGCCGTTCTCAATAAGAAGTTTGGCAATACTTGTTTGACCAGATTGTGATGCTATGTAAAGGGCCGTTCGTCCCATATCTGTTTTTTCATGGATGTTAGCTCCCTTTTTAATCAATTTAGCCACAATCTTTTTTTGGCCATTTTCCACAGCACGGAGTAAATCTTTAAATTTAGTCTCCATTTCCTCCTTCAAGTTTATTCCTTAAAATTTTCCTCCTTTACTCCATGTCTTTTATTAAAACTAAGTTGACACTTAAGCTTCTCAAGCTAAAATTATTTTTTAAACTTCTTTTTTATAAGTGTCTCACTTTATTGAGAATAGTAAATACACAGTCAGGTTGCATCTTTATATTTTTTAAGTCTTTTAACCCTACTGTATGGTACCTCTTCTAACACTACTCTATTTTAAGTGCACTAGCAGTACTCTATGATACATCTTTTAACACTACTCTATGGTAACACTTCTAACACTACTCTAAAGAAATAGTGTATTTTATTCTGATTTTCAGTTTGTAACATTATTGTAAATATAATTTATAAACTATCAAAAACAAGAAAATTCCAATAGCTTTCAAATTTGTTTGAAATGTACATGATAAAATTATTGGTAAAGTAAATATGGAAATACCCGTTGCTACATTTACATGGTTATTTGCAGTGCTGATAAGCATGCGGGTAAAAATTTCACCTGATAAAAGGTGTAGAGAAAATGAACCCTTAAAATAGCTTTGATTTGATTTAAAAACATTTTTTAACATTGCATGAAACAAATTTGGGATACTAATGAATAGCCTTATTACATTTCAACTACTAAAACTATAATGTAAATAATTGGAATAACAATTATTATAAAAATACAATAAATTACATTCTTGAACTCACTGGGGTACTGACTCCTGTCACAGTTGGTTGCCGTGGGATGTTTAAGGATGTTTTAGTGTAAGTGAACACGGATCGCTGATCACGAGATTTGTGACAGTTAACGTCGTTGGTGAGATGAGCTGTGATTGGGGGAGGGAGGGAAGAGGGAGCCTAGTTGATATCTGTTATAAAGAGTGTACCAGAATATCAATAGATAACATATCCACTACACCAGTACAACCATGTGATCCATGCTCAAATTGTAAGTCTAGGCTGTCAAATCAATAATTGAATATCTTGAACGCAATGTAAATAAATCTTCAGCATGTATATACGCGTCACTTGTAGAAGTCACCTGTAGAAGTCACTTGTAGAAGTCACTTGTTTATGTCAATTTGATATATGCAACAAACAAAAAAAAATTAATTCCGTCTCCATTAGGTCGCTACTCCAGTATCATATTACATTACCCTTGTCATCCGTGTTGGCTTGACAAATTGTTAAATTGTTACCACCAATATCAACGCTACCGTTAGAATATGAACCAATAGCAGTGATGCTGTTATTAATATTTACGGTCAATGGATAAGCGTAGGAGGCAATAATCTTCTGTATAGAAGGAGTGTCTGTAACCAATAAGATGGATAGTCATGAGTGATTCCTACATTGTAAAATTTTAGTATAACATTTAAATTAGATTTAATACACTACCATCTAAACCAGTTTTTTCCATTTACAATCCACCAAGATGGCTAAACTTCTCTAAAGCATTGTTACGTCGTTGTCTGGGTACTTGTAATGACCACACGGACAGGCTACAACTCAAAGTAACTCCAACACCATTATAACATACATAAGTTTTATTAACGTCCAACAAGGTCTTTCCGCACGCAACAACAGCACATCTCTCCATGACTATAGACTCTCAACCATCCCTACGTGACGTTCACTATCACAAGTCACATCTTCTCATGCTACGTCATAGTGTTCCATACCATGCGCACTATTCCGCACTGCACCACAGACTCGTACAAACACATACACATCGGGAAAACCCCATTAGCTCTAATATTTCTGTCAGGGTATGAGAATCACTGTGAATGATTGTTGTGAGATTGTTGTGAGCCAGTGTGGGAGTCGGGTCAAGGCGTGCGTTGACTGGGAGTTCACTTGTCCATAATGATGTTAGTTGTATTCACTCAGTGTGAAGGTTGGACGGCCGTGCTGTGTATATATAGTGTGTGTGAGACTGAGAGAAGGAGGAGAGACGTGTGAAGACTGACGGAGTGCGGAGGTCCATAGTCCTTGTTAGGGCTAGACGTTAATATAGAGCGTTGGCTCTGTTATAACTGATGACACATCGAGGTGGCTCGAGTGTTCAGTTTATTAGGGACAGAGGGTCCATGTATGCACTTAAAGTGAGTGGACATTGTTGAATGGAGTACGTCGTGTACCTTAATCAGATGCTGTATATATATTGATGAATAATAAAGGCTTGAAGTATACGTGAACAAGAGTCGAGACTTGTCTTCTTTTATCCAGAACCCAGAACGCAACAATTTCCCTGACAAGCATTACATTAATTTCAACAATGTATATTATATACTAGCTGACCCGCGGCCTAGCATACGCTGCTAATGGTTTAGTGACGGGTGAAGACTTCCTGAAAGACACAGTGGTCAAAATGGGGTGGCTTTGGGCAAACGACTGTGAGTGAATGAAAAGAAAGAACTCTGGAGAGACCCGCGGCGTAGGATAAATACGAAAAATTAAACTTGCTGAAATGTACACAAAGTATTTCATAATTATAAATCAACAAATCCTATTTTTACATCGTGCCCTTTTCAAAAAATAAACTATAAACTAAAACAATGACGTAATATAATATTTTTTATACAATATCGATCGCAGAAAACAATGACGTCATTACAAATTTCGCAGTGCCACCTAATTACATCCATACATACAGACATCGGGAATTATGTATATTGATTACCCGTCAAAAATGACGGAAGTTTTCAAAATAAATACATTTCAGCTGAAATCTATTTAATTTGAAGAAAAAAATACGCATCAAAATAAAAAAAAATGATGTAATACAGAACTTTAATTTATTTAATTTATTTTTATTGTATTCTTTTATTATCATATTGAACAATTTTATGCGGAACTTTCGAAAAGTGTTATTTTTGGTACAGTAATTTTTGGTACACACTATTGAACAAATCAGCATTACATCCACGAAGCATTACATCTATTACGGGAATTATGTATGTTTATGATATATATATGTGGCCATGTCCGCCACTTTTTCAGCCCACAAAGCATTGCCCCTCACCGGGAACAGTGGTAGGATGGCGGAAATTCACAAGGGGTAAGGAGAGTTGTCCTTTGAGTGACCCAGGGTCTCAGTCGGGGTAGAAACAAATATTTTATTTCAGCGACCTACATAACTTAGTGGGAAAGTTTGTACATTAGCATAAACTAAGTAACTTTTAACCAATCAGAAACTGGCGTGGTCATTTATCACGTCCTGGAAAGACGTGTCTGGGGGCCAGCCAGAAATGTTAGGGTGAAATACAGGGTAAGCAACGGGGACAATATAAGGACAGGGAAATGTTAGCGCCAGAGAGTGACCCGGCGCCTAGGGAGTAGCGAGATAGGAGTAGGGCTGTAGTAGAATGTAGAACTGTACACTGTATTTCCTGTATCCAATTTACGTATTCAGATGCTACTGTGTAAACCTTTGAAGAGAACCAAATAAATACTATACCAACTATAGTGCTCAGCTTACCTGAATTCCATTTTACTTGTGTGTGTTGCGTGTGAAGTAGTAAACAACTACCTACCGGCTATATATATACATAGTCACGACCACACGGCTACATATATATATATATATATATATATATATATATATATATATATGTGTGTGTGTATATTATATATTAGGGTTGTTAACGATTAATTTAAATTTAATAGCTAAATTAATCGTTATTTTCGATTAAAGCCAAAAAATGAAATTTATGCTGTCATAAGTAATATTTTAATAAAATACTTGTCGAAAATCGAAATAACATTGGCATAACATAGGAATGTCTTCTTTATATGACATCTTCTAACCAATAACGCAAACAGACAAGTGTATTAATATTATTTGGTTCAAATGATGAGCGGCTCTTATTGACAATATAACCAACCGAGTTCAACAATCCTTCACATAGCTTTAGATTGTCTGAGCTGAAGTTTCTGATACTGTAGTGGATGTTTGGTTTGTAGTTGATATTTAAGCGAAGTTATCACGGGTCCGAATCCATGTGAAGGCAAGGATTTTTCTCGAGACCTAAGACGTCCCTGAGTCTAACCAGCTCCGAATAGGTAACTAACACAAGTTAGGCGGCTGGATAATGCGTGCAACCCTCATAGCCGTGGCCTTTGAACGCTGCATCACTTGCCAACAGATCATGCGTCATGGTCTGTGGACGCAATTATCTTCTACATAGAAGGAGAGTCTGTATAGATAAGATAAGATAAGAAGTGTTAGAACCATGGTAGCAATTTCCCTCTAAGCAGCGCGGCTGCGTAGATGTTTGACCGACGCCAAGCAGGAGTTTAGAATCATCGTGGATTAACTTTTTTTGGTAACATATTGCACAAAAAAATGGACGTTGTGCAACTTTGCACACGATTTTTTAAAAACTTTGCACATGGACCAACGAAGATTAGACTTGGAGGGAACATTGAATTTTAGGCAAACGATTTCTCTCAATTGACACAATAACCTTTATCAACATTTTGAACATTCACTTTAGTCAATAGTTTTAAACCAAAATGTTCGTGCAATCGTCCGGAAATTAGTTTATATTTATCGGCCGAAATATTATACTTTTTGACTTCCAGTACATTTACAACTGGTGGGTCGATTAATCATTAAAAAACAATTTAATCGTTAAAAATTTTTAACGATTAATCGAGAAATTATTCATTAATTTCCGCGGCCCAAATATATATATATACATGCATTAAATTCTTTTGCATAGCGGGCCCCATACATCGGTATATCAAAATTTCCTTTAGGTACAGACGAAACTGTAATGACTAATGGATCAGCACCAATAGCGGTTAACTTGGGATTACAACAGTAAATTGTCCTAGCCCACTACTCTTCCGATTTTACATGAAAAATGTACTTAACAGTAGGCCCGTCAATGGCTGCCCTTTTTTAAGGCTAGAAGGACGTGGAATTGGTTGCCTGAATAAATTAGGAAACCCAACACACTAACAATATTTCAAACCTCTCACACACACACAAAAACAAAACAAAAATTATACAAGACTAGACATAAACCATGCATGCGCAATAAGAATTATGCTAGAAAAACGGTGGCCAAAGTGCGGCTTTAAAGCCTCATGCGGCTATTCTTTGTTCACATTAAGGCTTCTGAACAATTTATAAGGTGATAATTTTGAAATAAATATTATATCTAATATACTAAAATTTAAAAACAATTGACCGAAACAAAGAATTGAAAAAGGGCTTTAATTAATTTTTACAATTGGAAGGAAAAGATAAATTTTTGGTTGGTTGGTGAGGTAAACAAAAAAATATGTGGTACCTGTTTTGGTTAAATCCGCAATTTGAAGCATTGACCGATATTGCTAACTCTAAAAAGTTAGTAACTTGTTATTTAAAAGTTGATGTCAAAATCGATTAATAAAACAAACCCGTAAAACAAAGTTTTTGACTATAAATCCCTTATATATGAGACATAACTAACAGTATTGATTATTTTCAAACATTTACAGACTGAATCCCTCTTAACTCAACTTTGCTTCATAGCCCTGGGGGTGGGGATGGGTGGGGGGAGAGGGGAAAAGTCTGGTCACCGATCGCTTGAACGAGCTCAGCGTGACAAATAAAATGTAAACAAAAACACGCCGGTACTTCGATGGGTCGCGTCAACTCAAACTCTCACGTGGGAAAAAAACAATAACAAACAGTGAATTTGAATTACATTTGTTGTATAAGGATAAACTAAAAATGCATTAATTTAATTACGGTACGTTTGATCGATCTGAAATTTTGATTCGATGCATTGTTAGGTGACACGGGTCTTTGTGCCAAACTTCAGCTCGATGGCTTTACGGGAAATGGGTCATTTTTTACTTCTGTTTTTCCTCGGTGCCCGCCCAAGACAGACAGACAGACAGAGAGAGAGAGAGAGAGAGAGAGAGAGAGAGAGAGAAAGAGAGAGAGAGAGAGAGAGAGAGAGAGAGAGAGAGAGAGAGAGCGAGAGAGACAGCGATGAAGTTAATATAAGGGATTTAAAAAGTGTGTGTGGGGGGATGAAGGAAAATGTAAAGGATTCTACTAAAATGGGAAGATGACCTTACATTCATCGGTAAAGTCTATCAGCCTATTTTTCTTTCTTTTACCAAATATTACTTGCAAATTAAAAAAAAACCATCTAGCAGTTGAAAGTGACACGATCAAATTGTTATGAAGAGTTTTCGTCACATTATTTACAGCAATCTAAATTAAGAACAGCCAGGCTTGCTGAGTTGAAGTATGGAATGTGCCAACAGCAGACACTACTTTCTAGATTCATGAAGTAAGGCGTTACTTTAACTGAGGCAATGTATGTCAAAATTTAAAAAAAAATTACTACAGTTTATCAATCTTTTGCTAATGGGTAGATTATTTTAAAAAATAATATAGAGGAGCAATTCATATATTAGATCAAAATAATTCAAGATTTTGGCAAAAAAATTAAGATAAACTCCATGAATCGTTGAACCTAAAATAAAGTTTTAAAAAATCAAAACTTCGAGAAGTAACTAGTATCCAGCATCTGACAAATTTGTTTTTGCACAACTACTAGCAAGTTGGATCATATTTTTTTAAAAAACGGGCTAGTTCAAAGGCTTCTCATCAAAATCATACAAAATAATGTACATTATAACTTTGAGTCTAGATTCATTGTGTTTCTATAATACATTTTAATTATTTATTAATTTTGTAACTAAAATTTCTTCAACACACTGTTAAGGTTAAAACAACTTAAATGTTTAAGTCATTACATTCCAATAAACAATTCATTTGAAAAAGTAATTACTAAAGAACTTTTTCTTTGCAAGTGGGGTCGTGAACCATGATGCTTCAATGCTGCTCTCAACAATGTTTTTAAATTTTTAAAATGCCTCTCAGATACTACATGCCTGGCCATACGTGGTATAGCTTAATTGAAAGTATTGAGCTTGGAGTTAGGACATCAACGAAATCATTTAGATCAGGAAATCTCAAACTTTTGATGTTAGCCATTATATATTTAGTGTATGACAGACAATAGTTAAACATGTGTCTTATATGGGCTTTCTTTTGTGGGCATTTTCTTTCCCAAATCTATTTTTTTTAATACAAAGAGATAAGGGGGCTTTTGTTTTTGCTTATAAAAAAAATTAAATGCTATTTAGGCTTAAATTTTTTTAATGCTCTCGAAAAAAGGGTAGACACAGTTTATCTTTACAAAAAATAAGGAAACTAATACAAATTTCGTAAAAATAAAAAGAAACCAACGCAGCATTTATATTTCGGTTATTATTGATTTCGAACCAAGGAAAATAACTCCTTGGAATTAATGAATTCAAGTCAGCGTTGAATCTAATGATGGAATTCAATTTTCAAAATTTAATTTTAATAATTGAAACTTTAAATTAACGTTGATCGAACTACATATATGCTAAGTAGGCCAAAGATGCGAAAGTAGTAATGTAATCAAGTTAATTTGAGTTGTCATTGCAATAGATTGTAATCTCTCTGGGGAATGTTAAAGAAAAAACTTCATTTTAACATAACAGAATTTTACCTCTAACCGGACTTTAGACGTCTTAGTAATTTGATTGTTCTTAAAAAAAAATAAAAACGATTACATAAAACTCCAAAACATGACGTCATTGGTCAGCAAAGAAACATTGGTCTAACAGAGTTAAGACCCTTCACCTCAAGGCTTAAAGGATGTTGAAATTAATGACCCTGATGTTTTCCCAATATTGTCTCGTTTTTATTCAGCGTCCAACCAGCCAGCTAGAGAATAACCACATACAAACGTGGAATAGTATACTGACCATGCATTTCAAGGTATGGGCAGTACTTTGTTGTCTATTTGGTCAGTATTTAATGGTTTTATGAAATTAAATATTTTTCAAATTAAATAATATTTAACTCATCGTCGAAAGTACCTCACAGCGGCAAACAAGAAAGAATTAAATATGTCGTTCAATATAATACGCACCGCGACACTATAGCAAAAAAATTAAAATGCTACATAGACTTTGCGTTGGGTGTTATAATGAACATTCTTTTAGTTATGTCTCGTATGTAAAGGATTTATAGTCAAAAACTTTGATTTTTACGTTTTAAAAAAAATTTAAATCCTTTATATTAACTCTTGGCATCTGTTTGTTCGAGGCCTTGCATCCCGAAAAAACTTTGGATCGATTCGTAACCCACTTTCTCGCATGCTAGTGAGCTGAAATTTTGCAAGCAGACTCGTGCCGTTGAAAAAAATGATGTTTCAAAATTTCAGATCCATCGAATGTTCTGTAATTAAATTAGTGAATTTTTAGGTTATCTCTATTTATCTCTATTTAGCATTTTAATTTTTGTGTCGTGGTGCGTATTATAATGAACGATCTTTTTAAGTCTTTCCTTTTGCGCTGTGAGGTTCGTATTATAGTGACGATACTTTTTTAATACATATTCCTGAAATGTAAATGTAAATGCTATTAATTGCAAATCTGTCTAGCTGTGCGCACAATTTTAACATGATTTTATAACCCCTTTAAATCCTTTATATTAACTCGTGTTGTCTGTTTGCTTGCTTCAGGCGAGCGGTGCCGAAAAAAACTTTTGGATCGATTTTCAACCTACGTCCTCGTAAGATTTCGAGCTGAAATTTTGCTGACAGACTCTTGCCGATGATAAAAATGATATATTAAAATTTCAGCTAAAATCGAATGTTCCAAAATTAAATTAATGAATTTTTAGATTATTTTTTATTTATCTCTATGTAACATGTTACCTTTTTTGCTATTGTGTCGTGGTGCGTATTATATTGAACAAACTTTCCTGTCGCGCAATAAGGTGCGTATTTTATTGACAATACTTTTTTATAAACATATTCCTGATCGGTGCGCATTATATCAAACATAACTACAATTTTTTATTTGAATTGTCTTGCGCTGCGTATTATAATGAACACTAGGGGTTTTAGGGCGCCTACGGTGCCTACTTGGGCTGTAGGGCGCCTAAGGCGCCCACTTTGTTTTGGATAAAAATCCCAAGTAACTTATCCCTGTTTGATAAATACAAAATATTAAACTTCCTGAAATGTTTACAAAGTATTTTAAAATTATAAATCCTCAAATCCTCTTTTTACGTCGCCCTCTTTTCCAAAATTAAAATATAAGCTAAAATTATGACGTAATATAATATTTTTTTAAGAATTTTTTAGAATTTTGCACACCTTCTGATACGCGCCTTGTACTTGTATATATATTTAAATATAAGCTCAAAAATGACGTCATAGCGTTTCGGATCCTTCCTTCCGGTGATTTGGGCTATTATATTGTTGAATTCTTTTAGTTATGTTTCGTACGTAAAAGATTTATAATCAAAAACTTGGTTTTTCTACCGGGTTTTTTTATCCCTTAATCAGATCGAGCTGAAATTTAGCACAATTTTTTAACGCAATTTCCCTTGGAAAAATTTGCGTTTATAGTTTCGAAATGTCTGTCAAGCTTGACAATGCAACTCCTCCTGAACCATACCAAATAGAGGGTTCGGGTCTTTTGCAAATATGCTAAGGAGGTCCCAACGATGTGCAACGGCCCAAAAAAAAATACCAAAAAGGTTTAGATCTACTGGATTTCCTAGAAAATAAAAAAAACCCAAAAATATCAGTATTTTGTCAATTTCTCGCCAACCATAACATCTATCGGGTTGAAAAATAAGTGTAACAATAACTTATCATATTTAAAACAATGTTGAAGGAGGAATTTTTCTTTTCGTACGACTACCGTAATATCGATGGAAAATTTTTGAAACATCTTTTTATTTAATTTCAAAGTTATTGATTTGAAATGGGTTTTAATGTAATCTAGAATGATAATGGGGTTTTCCCTCTTTGTGAATGCTTATGTTGCGTGGTGCGCATTATATTGACACATTTTTGGTGTGATGTAGCGTGAGTGGATATGCCGTCATATCGTGTTTAGTTTCAGAATCACTTATTTGAATCGACTTTTATTGTAATCTAGAATGATTTCCCTTGATTTAAAATCGGAAATTCCTTTTTGGGCATTGCGTTTGAATACTCATTCGAGTTTTTACTTCTGGTTGAGGCCCCTATCCTAATAACTTGTGAACGATTCGGATCTGTATATGTCGTCAACTTTTTCAAAACGCTCGTAAACAGGTTTTCTGACTTGCTAGAGTGATGAAATTTTCACAGTAGGTTTGGCTTGTGGGGAGGATTAAGCTATTAAAGTTTTCAGATCGATGGAATGTACCAAATATAAATTAATGCATTTTTGGTTTATCTCTATATAGGCGGCCTGCTTTTGATGTTCACATTTTAGGCGTCACGCTGAGTTAAGTTCAGCCATCCGTGACCAGACTCGTTTTACAGTAAAGGGGAGTTAAGGCAATGTCAATCTGTAAATATGTGTCACGTTTAAGCATGATCAATACTTTTTAGTTATGTCTCATATATAAGGGATTTATAGTCAAAAACTTTTTTTTTACGGGATTGTTTAAAGAGTTTAAATTTTCATTAAGGAAATTAAGTTTTGCAAATCTTTTGTTAACGCGTAAAAGTAAAAAATAAAATGAACAAAAAAATATTTTATTTTAAAGATGAGGTCCAGCTGCAGTGAGGAATGTAGAATCTCGTATGAAAAAGCAGAAACTAATTTTTTTAATCACAAACTAAGCCGTCACACAGGGGGACTCAGAACTATAAGTTTTACTACTATTTTTTTTTGCTATAAATCCTTTATCTATATATATAAAAATCAAAGTATGTATGTATGTATGTATGCATGTCTGTTATAGCTGACTAAACCATTCATCCGATCGCCATGAAACTTTTGGAGACTTTTGAATACGCTCCAGGGATGGAAATAGGCTACTTTTTTTTCAAATTTTAACACTCATGGGGCGCGGGGGCCCATAATGAGAATTTTTTCTTATATGAGCTATATAAAAATTAGTTTAGGGCTTAGCTGCTTGGAAAATGAATGGATCTTGACCAAACTTGGTACATAACAATTTGATAGCCTATATTAAAGTATCATATGGCATTGAACTCCTAATGTCCATTCCTTCGGAGCCGGGGGCCCAAAATCTTTATTTTTGTAAGCTTTAAATACTTTATTCCCGTTAGCTGACTATACCATTCATTCGGTCGCCATGAAACTTTTGTAGACTTTTGAGTACGCTCCGGGGATGGAAATAGGCTACTTCTTTTCAAAATTTAACACTCATTGGGCGCCGGGGGCCCATAATGAGAATTTTTTCTTATATGAGCTATATAAAAATTCGTTTAGGGCTTAGCTGCTTGGAAAATGAATGGATCTTGACCAAACTTGGTACATAACAACATGATAGCCTATATTAAAGTATCATATGGCATTGAACTCCTAATGTCCATTCCTTTGGAGCCGGGGGCCCAAAATCTTTATTTTTGTAAGCTTTAAATACTTTATTCCCGTTAGCTGACTATACCATTCATTCGGTCGCCATGAAACATTGGAGACTTTTGAGTACGCTCCAAGGATGGAAATAGGCTACTTTTTTTCAAAATTTAACACTCATGGGGCGCCGGGGGCCCATAATGAGAATTTTTTCTTATATGAGCTATATAAAAATTAGTTTAGGGCTTAGCTGCTTGGAAAATGAATGGATCTTGACCAAACTTGGTACATAACAACTTGATAGCCAACATTAAAGTACCATATGGCATTGAACACCTAATGTCCGTTCCTTCGGGGCCGGGGGCCCAAAATCTTTTTTTTTGGTAAGCGTTAAATACTTTATTCCCGGTATGATTTACACGATCTTGAAAAGCATTGACTAATATATCTATCATGATCCAGATTGAAATAACAGGTATTTTAAAGTTAATTTCTTGCACCGATTGGGCCCGGGGGCCCTTAATGTTGTTTTTTCTAATCTTATATCTATATATATATAAATCAAAGTATGTATGTATGTATGTATGCATGTCTTTGTATAGCTGACTAAACCATTCATCCGATCGCCATGAAACTTTTGGAGACTTTTGAGTACGCTCCTGGGATGGTCACTGGCTACTTTTTTTCAAAATTTAACCCTCATGGGGCGCCGGGGGCCCATAAAATGATTTATTTTCTTATATATGAGCTATATAAAAATTAGTTTAAGCGTTAGCTATTAGGTAAATTGATGGATCTTAACCAAACTTTGTATATAACAACTTGGTAGCCAATATAGAAATACTAAAGGGACTAATTTCCTAATGTCCATTTCTTCGGGACTGGGGGCCCAAAATGTCTTATTTCATAAACGTTTAATATTTTATTCCCCATTCAATTATTAAAGATCTTGAAAAATATAGATAAATATATCCACAATGAAATTGATTGAAATAAACAGGCGTTTTGAACTTGACATCTTGCACTAAATGGGCCCTGGGGCCCTTAATGTCGTTTTTTGCTTTTATGAGCTATATAAAAATGAGTTTATGCGTTAACTACTGAGTAAATGAATGGATCTTAACCAAACTTGGTATATAAAAACTTGGTAGCCCATATTAAAATAACAAAGGGCACTGCACTTCTAATTTTTAATTGTTCAGGGCCGGGGGCCCCAAATGTATTTTTTCGTATGTGTTTGAGATATTATTTCCCATTCTATTTTAACGATCTTAAGAAATATATCAATGATGAGACTGAATTAAAATGAACAGCATTTTGAAATTTACATCTTACATCGAATGGGCCGGGGGCCCCAAATGTCTTTTTTTTGTGTATACTCTAAGATATTATTTCCCACTCAGTTTTTAACGATCTTGAGAAATATATCCATGATTAAAATGAATTTAAATGAACATGTTTTCAAAATGTACATCTTGAATTGAACGGGCCTGGGAGCCCCTTAATGTAGTTTTCCTTATATCTACATATATATAAAAATTAGTTTAGGTGTTAGATAATGAGAAAATAAATGGATTTTGACCAAACGCGGTATATAAAAACTTAAAAGCCTATATTAAATTTCGATAGGGCACTGATCTCATAATGTCCATTTCATCGGGGCTAGGGGCCCTAAATGTGTTTTTACTAAATTTTTAATATTGTATTCCCCATTCAATTTTACACGATATTGAGAAATATAGATACATATATTTATATTTTTGTTATGAAATTGATTGAAATGAACAGATTTTCGAACTTCATATTTTAAACTGATGGGCCTGGTGACCCTTAATGTAATTTATTTTTTATCTATATATATTCCTTTTTACTGAGATCGTTGCAACGCACGACGGGTCTGCTAGTACTTTATATATTTGAGACATAATTTTAATTTTGGATTTTCCGATTGTCGTGCGATGCGTATTATAATGAACATACTTTTAGTATTGTCTCGTATATAAAGGATTTATAATCAAAAACTTGTTTTTTAGGTTGTTTTTTATTTGATTATAAATTTTATTAAAAAAAGGCTTAAGTCATCAATTGTTCACGACGCAGCTTGTCCACCACTGGAATAGAAGATGCATCTGTGCTAATAAAAAAAGTTAAGTTGAGCAATTTGTCTACTTTTCTTCTAAGAACAAGGTTCAACATTTTTTCGTTATACATAACTACATAAACTCTACTTCTGAGAATGGTTGGGCCAAAAGTTGCAATAACATCAGCCACGATAAGTCCTTGGTTGGACCAATGGTGTGATAACATCTGCCACGAAAAGTCTGTGCTTGGGCCAATGGTGTGATATTATCTACCACAATATTTCTGTTGTTGAGCCAATGGTGTGATACCATCTGCCACAATAAGTCTGTGGTTGGGAAAATGGTGTGATATTATCTGCCACAATAAGTATGTGCTGGGGCCAATGGTGTGATATTATCTGCCACAATAAGTATGTGCTGGGGCCAATGGTGTGATAACATCTGCCACAATAAGTCTCTCATTTCAATTGGTTGATAATAGTAAGCTGAGGTTACCGCTCTCTTCAATAAACGTCCGTCATACATGGCTAGAAATACTTTTTTCATTCTGTTACAGATGGTCACTGCCACCCATTGTCTATACAAAATCTTTACAACCACACACATCAAGATAGGAGCCATGGACATGAACAGCCAGACTAAAGACGTTGGCAAGAGTATCATTCACCCGAGATACAAACAATCTGGAGAAAGACACGACATTGGTGTTATCTATCTAACTGAAACCGTAGTATTCAACGAAAATGTTAAAGTAGGTCATGTTAATATCTAATTATAGAATCAACGTCATGCACGTTGTACTTGAGCCATTAATTTAAAACAATGTTGTACAAAAGTACAAGTACATGGACATATTTATATGTCTCTGTTGATGACACATGTATTTTTATAGCTAGTACATGAAGCAGGTTGCCCAGGTATTAGCCAAGGCCTTAACAGACAAGTCTCAGGCCAAAAGAATGTGTAGAAGAAGAAGAATAGCTAGTACATACATCATGGTTTGTTAACGATGTCAATATAGTTTCCAACAAAGAGCAGAGACATTTAAGAAATCTGTGTCCACAGTCAAACACTTTTTAAATTCGCCTCTATAAGTCGCTGAGTTAGCTCCCAAGGGAAACAACTTTGAGGGAGAAACATGTGTGATAACTGGATGGGGAATCAGCGAGGAATTTCCACAAGGCGCTTCATATCTGCGAGATGCTTTTCTTAAGGCCATATCCACAGCCAAGTGTGCAACGTTTGATTGGGATAAACGAATCACCAATAAAGAGATTTGTGTATTTGATGAATACGAAGGTAAAGAACATTTTTAGTGTACGTAGGTTTTACAAATTAAATAGATGTAATTGGAATGTTAATATGAATTAAAATGCATGAATGTTAAAACAAATTTATTTTTGTATGTGAATTAAATTTCCTGTCATAATTTGAAAATAATGATTTCATTACCTGTCTAAATGTAGAAGTAATTTCATGTTTAAATGGAAAATGTTTACATTCTTTAATGTTCTTTAATATTCTTTAATATTGATATAGTTTTGAAAAGCGATATTGCATTAATGAAACCAACTTCAATCTGTTTGAAAAGATCCTGATTACCGAGCAAGATCCTGCCAGGGTGACAGTGGCGGTGCCCTAATGTGTGGTTTACAATATAAGTACTTAGCTGGTATCACTTCTGCTGGAGGCGTTGCTTGCACGGGTAAGAACAAACAATCATCTACATGTAAGGAAAGAAAGAGATACAGACCATGAACAGAAGAATTAAATTATTTGTGCACCACTTTAGATTCGAATTCTTTTTTAAGGGTAACCAACCCATTGTTTGCAAAGTGTTATATCAATATTTTTTAAAATGATATTTATTAGAGGTAAAATTAAGACGACTAAGCTATAACAACATAAACGGAACACATTCTTTGTATAAGAATGTAACGGATGGGTTTTAAAGTAAGTTAATTCTTGTAAATACAAATAAGTAACACATGTTTACAGTAAACAAATCCTTATCTGTATTTTTCTATTCCTTAGCTTGTTTGTGCCTTTTTTCGTCACATTACAATGAAGATTTCCGTTATAAGTATGTTTTATCTGTTCTCAAGGCAAGGATTTTAGTTGTATCTTTGTTGATCTACTGACTCTTGTATTAAACCAATAACTTTAAAAATGAGATCAAAAGCAGTTTCCTATTTTGACAATTGTAAGCCTTTTATTGTGTTCTTACTACTAAAGGATACGAAGTAAGATTTAACTCTTTGAGGACGAAACACATACACAAATATACTTTAAAAAGGTTTTATTTGTAGAACTGAAATGAATTCTGTGTTTGATTATTTCCCCCTTCTCTTCTTCCTACAGGCACCATGCCAAGTATCTACACACGTGTCTCCGAGTACATAGATTGGATTAACTCTGTCTAACACTAGACACAAGACTTACACGACACAGAACGTCTAAATTTAGATTGTTGTATTATGTCCTGCATTTTAACTAGACTTGGAAACCAACATTCTCAGATATTTTTTGTTTATTATGTATAAAATATATATTTTGTTTTGAAAATTTTACAACAGACCAAATTCTCTCACTGACTTTTTTCAAAACCTCTAAAAGTGTTACATTCCCTTTGATAATCCTTCTCAAGTTGTCATGGTTACTGGGTGCTGACAGAAGTCCATTTACATGTGGTCATTTCATTTAGATGATTTAGCAACTTTAGCAAGAACAGAATTTATCTTAAAACATATTTGAAAAACACTAAATTGTGTTTTCTCAAAATATTTTATAAAAACACTAATTAAGAAAGTAGTTTAGGTTGTTATTGGACACCCTATTTGTTGACAACCACAAAAAAATTTTTTAATGTGTACCATCAACCAGAATAGTTACTGATGTAACAGTTGTATATAAAACATGAATATTACCAGAAGTAATGTTTTTAAAGTAGATGAATATAATGATTGTAATAAATATAAAGAAAATACAGATTTTTGTTAAAGAATGTATTATTTTAAATTTGTGAATATCTTTAATTTTTTAATAAAATACCTATCTAGATTTATTATAGTTTCTTTTCTTTCTTGACGTATTATAACTTGATTGTCCAATTGAATGTATTTCAACAGGTTTGTCTACTTTGAAGTAAATTAACTTGCTTTTCTAAATTAGTGTTCAGTCTCATGTTCTCAGCAATAGATGAATTATCAAAAGGCTTAGACAATAATGATCAAATAGACACAATATTACTTGACTTCTCAAAAGCATTTGACAAAGTTCACCACCTTAGTTTACTTCAAAAACTTAACTACTTTGGAATCTCAGGTCCCTTACATCACTGGATCCAAGACTTCCTTTTGGTCAGGGAGCAAACTGTAATAATTAATGGATCTAAATCTGCACCAATAAAGGGTAACTTAGGAGTTCCACAAGGAACTGTGCTAGGTCCCTTACTCTTTTTAATTTATATAAATGATTTACCCAAAAACATTTCAACAGGTACAAAAGTTAGGTTATTTGCTGATGATTGTATAATCTATAGAACAATTAAATCAGAACAAGATAGCAAAATGTTACAAAAAGACTTAGATGAATTGATAAAATGGGAACCTAACTGGAGTTTGTCTTTCCACCCAGAAAAGTGTCAACTGTTAAGAGTAACAAAGAAAAATAAACAAATAAATTCAAAATATTACATTCATGGAAAAGAACTGACCCAAACTAAGGATGCAAAATACTTAGGAGTCTTAATAAATGAGAAACTATCATGGAATCCCCATGTCAATGAAGTTATTAAAAAATCAAACAAAACCTTAGGCTTTATAAAAAGAAACTTTAACAAATGTAATAGAGATATAAAACTAAAATGCTACCTCACTTTGGTGAGACCTATACTAGAATATGCATCTTCTGTATGGGACCCATCCACCAAAGAAAACATTGATAAACTAGAACAAATTCAAAAAAGAGCTGCCAGATTCATTACTGGAGAATAATCAAAACTGACAAGAATAACACCGTTAGTTAAATCATTAAACCTTGAAACACTAGAGGATAGAAGAACCAAGAGCAAAGTAGTAATCATACATAAAGCAATTAATTCTAATTTAGAAATACAACACAAAGATAACTTAATACAACCCTCAGATAGACATAAGGATAAAAACACCTTTCTTATTCCGTATGCAAGAACAAACACATACAAGTTTACCTTCTTCCCGTCCGGAATTCGGGCGTGGAATGGGTTGCCTGAAAAATCCAGGAAAACCAACACTTTATCAACATTTAAATCTCTAATAAAAATGCAGGACTAAACACAAACCATAGATAAGCGTAGGACGCAATAATTTTTTCTGTATAGAAGGAGCGTCTGTAAACAGATAAGATAAGATAACTATCATTCTAGATTGCATTAAAAGTCATTTCAATTCACAATTGTGAAACTAAACAAAACAATTACTATGTACCAATCGCCGCTAAAATTATGGGAGTCGAACCAAAAGAGATTATTTTCAAAATTCCTCTTCCAAAATTGTTCTAAATATTATTAGCTATCATTTGGCGTTTGTTTCAACCCGAAAGATGTTATGGTTGGCGAGAAATTGACAAAATACTGATATTTTTTCGTTATTTTATTTATTTTCCAGAAAATCCAGTAAAACTTTTCTGTAATTTTTTGGGCTTGTGCACATTCTTGGGACCTTCTTAACATATTTGCAAAAGACCCGAGCCCTTTATCTGGTATGTTTCAGGAGGAGTTGCTGTTCAAAGATCGAAAAGACAGACAGGACATTTCAAATACATAAACGCAATTCCCAATTGAAATTGTGTTAAAAAACATTGTAAAGCCTTCAAATGTAGAATTAAAAATTATTTCAAACTTAGAATTTTGAGACATGATGCGTAAACGTTAAAATAGGAATTCTCGGAGCGATAAGAGCAAGGCTTTTTGTAGCTCTGATGAGAACTCTGGTAAAATTTCCCCATATGTTAAATGTCTAGAGAAATAACACTTAAGTTAGCGGGAGGTTAATATTAACATAAATATTTGAAATGCAATTTAATTATATTTATATTTAATCTTACATAAATCACCGTTTAGACTTGAACTATCCCTTAACCCGTCGTTGGGTCGTTGGGGCACCATCGTCACCTGCACAATCTCACGCCATTTGTCACGGTCCTGTGATGTCTTTTGAGAGTCGCTGAATAACAGGCCGGTATCTTTGATATCGTCTTCTCATCTCTTCCTTTGTCTGCCTCTTTTTCTTCCCTTCTGGACTGTGCCTTGCATTATAGTCTTTGGGAGACCTCCAGATCTTGTCTTGTTTCCGTATCATCGTAGTTTCCTCTTCTTAATTGAGGTGAGAAGGTCCTCGTAGGGGCCAATGACTAGCCAACGATTAAAAATATCAGAACATTTGTATATGTATTAGTACACTTGATCAATAAGTACATAAAATGGACATAACATATTTCTTCCAAACACATTGCCACTAATTTTCCCAACTAATATTTGTTAACTGTGTGCAAAATAATTCTAATTTAGAAATACAACACAGATAAAACTTAATACAAACCTCAGTTGGACATAGGGATACAAACACGTTTCTTTTTTCTTATGCAAGAACAAACAAACAGACAAACAAACAAACAAAATTCTCGCTCTTCTCCCCTGGAACTTTAATGGGTTGAAACCAGGAAAACCGAAACTGTATCTAATAAAAATCCAAACCAAGACATAAAAGTTTTATAAGCGTAGGACCCATTAATCTTCTATGCGTGTCTGCAATACATAAGTTAAGATCCCAGTTGTTTCTCTTAAGTTTCTCATTAGTTAAGCCTAATTGAAAGTATTGAACAAGGAGCTAGGACATTAATAAAATTATTTAGATCGGTGAATCTCACACTGTTGATGTTATTTGTGTAATATTTAATGTAAGAAAACAAATTACGGACACTTCGAAACCGGACGTTTCGACCACGGACGTTTCGACCACAGGACGTTTCAACACTTTCGTTTCTACACCGTGAATTTATTATTTTATTATTTTTTAATTAATTTATTTTTTCATTTCATTTTTGGTATATTATCCATTAAAAAATAAAAACTTATCTCCACTCCTATCCCATACACACTTTAAAGGACCTAATTTATAATTGGATTTTAAAAATTTATATATTAAGTCTTTCAAGGATTTTCACTGTGAAAACAAAAACAAATAAAAAAAGGTTTGTTTGTTGTTGCTGTTTTTTGTTGCTGTTTTTTTTAAATAATGTTTTTAAAGGTGTCGATATGCTGAACGACGTACGTCACAGGTGCTGAAAAGGTTACAATTCCGCGCCCTTCCATTCACTTATGTTTCTTGTGTTCTTTAACTCGTGAAGACCTCCCTCGCGGAAATACTAATTTTAATAAGACATAAAAAGTTGTCAGTATTTAAAGTTAATAAAGTTTAGTAGTAATACCGCCTCATAGCAGACAATAACATTCAAGGTGGGGGCGGTATGACCTGACAGAACATTTACCTCATTGTTTACATTTTGTCCGGGAGTTACATAATGACGTGTTACGAAGTCTGGACTCTGTGACCACCACAGCACGGAGTGTGTCGGCGAGGGTTATGGGGTAGGTAAATAGAGTAAGTGGGGGCAGAGAGAATGTAGGCACAGAGAGAATGTAGGCGCAGAGAGAATGTAGGCACAGAGAGAATGAAGGCACAGAGAGAATGAAGGCACAGAGAGAATGAAGGCACCTTTATATTGGACCATCTGACCACATTGCCTTTTTAATGGCTGATTACATCCGACGGGTGAGGGTGGAGTTGGACAGTTTTGGAATGACTTTCTACGTCAGAGGAACGGCGCATTTATCACAATCATGAATTCGCGTTGAATGTTGATTGGTTGTACGTGTATATAAAAATAACAATTTCAAACTGTATTTAATATGAATGTATAATAATATTAAGCTAAATTATTTGTATACCAAGAATTAATTGTAAAAACAATAAATTTTAAAAAATATATTAAAAAGAATAAGGGGTCGAAACGTCCGGGGTCGAAACGTCCTTCGGTCGAAACGTCCTGTGGTCGAACTGTCCGTCGTCGAACCGACCGGGGTCAAAACGTCCTGGGATCGAAACGTTCTGTGGTTGAATCGCCCGGGGTCTAAGTGTGCCATTACCAAGAAAGTCAATTGTTAAAGATAATTCTGATAACAGAATATTTTTTTTGAAACATTTTATTTCTCAAGAATCGAGCTGGTTTTTGTTATACAATGAGTCATCAAACCATTTTAATTTCTTGATAAAATTTAAATAATATATAGGTTAAATATTTTATTAATTTGCAAGAACATAATACAGACACCCTTGGACCTTAAAAATATTAGGAAAACAATAAAAAATTATTTAAATAATAAATTAAAAATACAACAGTATTTTTGTAAGTCTATCTCAATCTCCATTTCCGAAAACAAAGGAATCCTTGGAATTGTTCACGTTAAGATCTAGTCAATGTTGATTTTTGGAGCATTTTATATTCAATTTGTGTCACCATAACTCAAATTAAGATGGAGTTCTGTTTTGAAAAATCTATTTTACAAATTAAGAAAATAACTTTTATCCCTAGACAAATAGATCTTTTCATAATATGGAAAAAATCTTTTAATAGAATTACCTGTGCTATTTATATATTTTTTAAGGACAAATGTCATAAAAATTTCATAAAAGATACGAGTCAATATGTACATAAAGATATATTGAGAAGGATGTATCTTATCAGCAATTTGTTACTTCTTCGTTAATTTTAGAGAGCTTATTGGACTTGATAACGTTTTCCGGTTTTAGAAATGACAAGGCCTATAAATATGTTCTAAGAAGGCCAAAGAAGCGGCAGTAGTAATGACGTCACGTTAATTAGAGATGACCTCGCAATAGCTTTCAATCTCCAAGGTTTTTTTTAAAGACAATTGTTTTTGTTTAACACATACATTTATATTTTATATGTAAACTTAAATCAATATACATAATTCCCGTTGACTATGTATGCATGGATGTAATTGTTTTCGGGCTTACCCATTAAATTGATTTTCGCCTTTATTATAACAGTTTGAGCATCGGAAGGAGCGCAAAAAGGTGTGCAAAATAATTATATATTAAAGACGTGCTGTAAAAGAAAATATGATATGACGTCATTGGTTGAGCTTATATTTTAATTTTTGAAAAGTGAGCAATGTAAAAATAAGATATGATGATTTATAATTAGGAAATTATTTGTGTACATTTCAGGAAGTTTAATATTTCGTATTTATCAAACAATAATAATTTGCTTTTGTTATTGATTCCCGTTGTCTGTATGGATGTAGTGGTGTTAGATTGTGCTGCGGTCGATTTTGTTGTATAGTGCTGTTTGAACCAAAAAAGATTCCGTTATTTTTGGCGGGTTATCTCTAGTATGTACATATTTTAGAATGTTACTGGCTCTTCCTAGAGAAGTTTACTAAAAAAAACACAACCACAAAAATAAGACATTACATCATTGCTAGCACAGTGACATTGTTACTAACAGAGTTAAGACCATTTACCTCATAGCTTAAAGGCTGTTGAAATAAATGACCCAAGGGTTACTATATATAATGGGTTTTTTAAAATTATGTAATCAATATGATTTTTTTGTTAGTGCAGCTATCCACCGGCCGAGTAAAGCAAAACGTCTAAAAGGCGACCACAAGAAAACATAAAACATTTCACTGACCATGTATGTAAAAGTGTTAGCAGTATTCTGTCGTCTGTTTGGTCATAATCTGCAAGTTTTATTTCATTAAATGTTTTTGACATTAAATAACATTTAAATCATGGATCTATTTAACTTTAGATATGATGCGATTGATTGAATATTTAAATTCAACTGTTTTTAATGATGCTTTAATTCACAGCTGGAGTTGAGGCACTTAGTTAATTGAAAACAACAAAACAATACAGATGATTTTACCGTACTACACTTCTTCGTGGTTTGTGAGGATGATAGCCCCTGACAAAGGTCAGTTGTTGGTAAGGCTGATAGTCCCTGACAAGGTCAGTTGTTTTTAGGCTGATAGCAACCTGACAAGGTCTGTTGTTTGTGAGGATGATAGCCCCTGAAAAGGTCAGTTGTTTATAAGGTTCATTTGGCAGTACAGTGATAGATTATTTTGTGATTTAAAGACTTGATTTCTTATTCAATTTTAATTCCGATTACTTTACTGGCTACAGTACAAGGCTGATTTAGTTTTCGTCGGCACCAGTAGATATTCTAATCCGTGATTCAGTGATCGCTATTTGCTTAAAATTTGTTTAAATTATACATGTCAAAATATGTTCTTAAAATAATAAAGGACATACAATATTTCTAAATGCCATTTCTTCGATTTCAGGGTTCCTAAATTTTTCCTTCATAAACGTGTAAGAATTTAACCTTATTCCATTTTAAACGATCTTTACAAATACTTACATACTCCATCATGATCCAGATTGAAAATTATATGTGTTTTGAAATTTAAATCTGACATTGATTGGACCCCGGGGCCCTTAATATACTTTTACTTATAAGTCGTAATAATACCAATATTTTATTCATGCGATATCTATGGCATTTGGGGAAGTTGTGGACTACGCTTCAGAAATATTTTTTTTATCAAACCAAATTTTTAAAATGCCACTTAATAGGGGATTAGGGCCTTAAATGTCTAAATGTTGTACCAGGAGCAATATAAAAAGTATTTTACAACTTAGCTACTGTGTTAATGGATAAATCTTGACCAAAGAATGAACATAAAAAATTAAAAGCTAATATTGAAATAATATTGGTCATTAACCTCCTATTGTCTGCTCTTCAATGAAAGAGCCCAAAATATTATTTTTTTATTAAAACTGTATGATTTTATTCCATATTTGCTTTAACACAATCTTTACACATTTTTTACACATATCCTGATCATAATTTAGATTGACATTTTAATGTTTTGTTTTAAAATTAAGGTGTATAAATATTTGTCAAATCATGTAATCATCATGAAACTTTGTGAAATAGTTGAATACATCTCCACAAAGAATACATCTCCACAAAGAATGTATCGTAGAAAAAGAGAGAAAGACTACTGCTTGATTGTGAAGGATGTTGTTTTGAATTTGTAATTATACAGACATCTATTATGACTAAGTATTTATGATTATAATCATATCCCGATCATATGACTAAACTTTTGAACTGAAGCTATCGAGTGTTGTTAGATCCATCTGACTTCCAGTTTCTGTATTGTGATAGGTGATCCAGGAAAAGGCCTATCGCAGGTGTAACGCCTTGTTGATATCTGTGTCAATGGGAGGACCATTATCTCCCTAGACGGCGGATACACTAAAGGTCCTCCATGCCATATGTTTTTATATTATTAGGCTATGAAGGAAGAAAAACGCGGGAAAATAAATATGCACATGAGCAGTGCGACTGCACATAATAATAAAAATGGCGTTTACAAAATGAAACTTAATTGGGTATTTAACTACTATTAATGAATATATAAGTGAACCCACACAATACACAATAATAATAATAAATTGATAACTTATTCAGCACTGTATCCCAGTAAGGAACTGGGCTCACAGCGCTTTACATGAAGGAATTAACAAATATATAAGTAATAAATTATCATTCATACCATAACAACCACATTAATTACAGTACATAATACAAAAAGCTACGTTAATCATTAAAATAATTTTTGTTGCATTAATTTGAAAAATAAATTTTGAAAAGATGTGTCTTAAGTGCAGTCTTCAAGGACTTGGTTGTTTGAATACTACGGATGTGTAATGGTAGAGAATTCCATTGTTTGGCTGCTCAAAAAGAGAACGACATTACATATGGGTACGAGGATGAAGGCAACATATTTATAATTATCACTCTATAACAGCAATTACGATGACGAGGTTGGTGCTAAATTATTATTTATAAAAACCCATCTAGAACGCTACACATGGCGACGAGGATAGAGTGATAGGGTAATGAAGTTGAAGTAAAGTTCTTCGATAACATCACATTTGATGACGAGGATACTAAATATTTATTCTAAAAGTTAAAATTCTTCAATATCGTCAAATTCATGACAAGAGTTCAATCATAGTTTCACTAACATTTGTCTCGAGATCGATAAATAACATTTTAAATTGTCAGTATGTCAGTATGTCAGTATGTCAGTATGTCAGTATGTCAGTATGTCAGTATGTCAGTATGTCAGTATGTCAGTATGTCAGTATGTCAGTATGTCAGTATGTCAGTATGTCAGTATGTCAGTATGTCAGTATGTCAGTATGTCAGTATGTCAGTATGTCAGTATGTCAGTATGTCAGTATGTCAGTATGTCAGTATGTCAGTATGTCAGTATGTCAGTATGTCAGTATGTCAGTATGTCAGTATGTCAGTATGTCAGTATGTCAGTATGTCAGTGTGTCAGTATGTCAGTGTGTCAGTATGTCAGTATGTCAGTATGTCAGTATGTCAGTATGTCAGTATGTCAGTATGTCAGTATGTCAAAATTAAAGGAATACGAGAGTTTGAAAATCTTCTCCAAATACCAGGAAATACTGGATGCATATTTCATGGCAAATGATACTACAATTAAAACTAGGACACAGCCGGGTATCCAGAATGCGGCTATCCGGATCGGATATCGCGATTTTTGGAACTATCTGGATTCGGGATATACTTAAGGCAGATCCGGATATTATTTCAAAATTAATGTAGTAAATAATCTATGAATTACAAATTAAATTAATGTTAAGAAGTGTATAAACAAATATATAAATGTAAAAAACAACAACCAGAAATCAGTACATTTAACAAAAATGGATAGGGAGAGAGCATTCAGCACAGCGGAGAAGATAAATGATGATAAGCGTTCTCGCTTGTCGCCGAACAAACTTTTGAAACTATTGTTCTTGAAAAAGATTTTGGGTTTGACAAACACTTAACTTTTCGAAACTTAAAAATTGTAGAAACAAACTACAAACTTAAAGTAACAAGTACTGCTGAGTATTATGTTACAACTTACTAGTAACTACTAATTAGTAACTATTTTATTTACTCATGTCATTAAATTGTGTTCATTGTTATAGCTGATATATTCACTTTATGTTTTAAAAATATTAATTTTATGTTTAAAAAATAATAATTTTACGTTTAATTTGTAATTATTAGTTTATACTATAAACTTTATAGTTAAACAGGAGCCTTGGAAACTGGGACAGGCTGAGTGTTGGCTTTCGTTTTTAACTTCTTTGTCATTGACTAGTATGCTTACAGTAGTCAATTATTGAATACTTTCAATTCAGTATTTACATTTAAACATTTTACTTATATGATATAAGTTATATCATTGTAATAATTTTATATAATTTGTTGTGTTTTTAGTTGAACTTAAAATGACAGTTGCAATTTGTGATTTGATTTAAGAACTTAAAAATACAAATGTTGCTTGTCTCACGTGTTATATCTTATTCAGCCATATTATTTTACAACTCTAGTCTATTGTGAATATTATAATTATACAAAATAAGTTAAGTAAAAAGTTAAGTTATACATTAAATTATTAATATAGAACAAAATAAACAAATTAACAAGCGTTGATTATGAAATCATTCAAAGCCATGTAAAATATAGTAAAACAATCAATTTCAATACCAGAAAAAAATATTAAGTTAAAAAGTTACAAGTATAGATATTTCTTTACTACGTATGAGACCTAAATCAGTTAACTAACAAAATATGAAATGTGAATCGTTTGCATAAAAGAACAGTTTTTATTATGGCTCCAAATCACGACTTCTTGTACACAACACTACACACCCAGTATAACAATGTTCGCTTGGTACACACTACAAAGCTCGTTGAATTTCGTTCAAGTTCGTTCATTCAAGTCATTGTAAAATGTTCATCGTTGACGTTGACAGTGTTACAAATCGTCATTGTAGATAGCAGATACTATCCATTTTTTGGATAATAAATATTTTAATAAATAGTATAAAATACTAGATTTAAAATAGTAACGTACATCCTCTTAGCTCTTACACTTAAATCTGGAGATATCCGGATCCGGAATCCGGATTCGGCAAATATTAGGGCCTAACTATCCGGACCCGGCAAATAGTAAAAAGCCTATCCGGCTGTTCCCTATTTAAAGCTCAAATAAAAATCAAGACTTGACATAAATCATGTCAACAGATAAGATAAGATAAGATAAAATAAGAAGACGTACAGTAGACAACGGGACAGACTAGTTAACACATCACAGAGGAGAGAGGTGTGACCAGCGGCCAGGTTATTTAAGGCTTCAGGGAAAGTACATTTGTTGCAAAAGAAGCTGAAGTAGTTGAGGCGGAGTAACGGGTCAACCAGTGCGAACCGTGGGTAAGTATCTTATTTATAAGGACGCTCTTTCTATACAGATTACCGTATATACTCGTTCGCAAGCCGACCTCTTTTGGACAAAATCAAGGGGAAAAAGTGTGTGGGGGGGGGGTCGGCTTATGAACGGGTCATAGGTGATTTCTGCATGGATATTGAATATTGGTGTTGTTATTGTAGATTCTCAATTTCCTTTTCTACATTCTACAAGATTCGACTGTTCTATCAGAAGCTATATTACATTATGGTAAGACAGCACTTACCTTATTTAATCATTTTATTTATTTTTGTGAACGTTTTAATAAATAGTTTTACAAATTTTGTTTTTAACAAACGATTTTATTGTATGCGCTTTCGTCACTGTTTACCACATAATTTTTTTTTAAACTATCGGTAACTCTTGTTTAACAAAGAGCAGAAAGACAAAGATAGGCAGTACAAAGTAAACAATCATAATGGCCGATTTATCTTGTAGTTTTAAAAAAAAGTATGTACCATTTTTTTAAAGCTGTCCTATTATTTTTGGGTTGTCGGCTTGCGATCGGGTTATACACCTTTAATACTTTTCCCTCCCAAAGTGTGTGTGTGGGGGGGGTCGGCTTATGAACGAACGGGCTATAGAACGAGTATATACGGTATTTAATATATCATATCACTAAAAAAAACTTTTGGATGATTTTTTACATAGTAATGAACCTATTTTTTAAATATATTTTTTTCGCCAAAAAGGAGTAAAGCTACAAATTTTAAGGAGCTGGGGCCAAACAAATTTTGTCGTTGTCTTACTTGTGAAAGTAATTTTAAACATAAGCTACTGGCTAAGGGATAGATATAGACCAAAATTTATATATTAAAAATAATGGTCTTCTATAAATTATTTTTAATGCATTAAACAGTTAATGTGATTATTTCGGGGCCTGGAGGCCAAATTGTTTCAGTAAACTGTAAACACTGTGTTCCCCATCTCATCTTACACGATCTTGACTAATATATACACATATCTCAATCGTGATCTAAATTGAAATCTGATAGGTTTTGAACTTAAAACCTTGCACCCTTACGACCGGCCGCCATAAAGTCGTTTTTTATATAATTATTTAATCTATATCAATATTATTTTCTTTAGCTGCCCAAACTGAAACTTGGATATTAATTTGGTACACAACAGCGAATGTTTTTGCCATTTTAAATAAATTAAAAAATTACAGCTCATTTCGGGTCGAAGTCCTCAATTGTTTGTTACTCCACATTTGAACTATGTAAGCATTATTTTTCTTTTTGCTAGCTTGGTAAATGGAAACATTTTGAGAAACCAATTTACATAAAATATTTGACGGTCAATATTAAAGAACTGTAGGGCATTGTACTTCTGATTTTGCATTACGTCGGGCCCGGGGGCACGAAATAGTTTTATTTAAAGAAACGTTCAATAGGTTTTCCCAATTTAATATTTTACAAGGCTTCAAAAAATAATAACATACATGCGCATCATGATCCAGTTTGCAGTTTAAACGATATTTGAGAATTTTCAATCATGCACCGTTTGGTATGTGTGCCTGGCTCTTAGAGTCATAGATTTCCGATATAAGCTTGATAAATATATGACAGTAATACTTTATGCATTTTTTAGTACAATTGCAAATCGAAGCCAGTGCCCCTTAATGTCTCTCTTTTAATGTAATCTATTTTAATAGTTTTTTCAATTATCTGAATCCCGTGAAACTCTGTGAAGTTGTTTATTTTACTTTCTTGACGTTTTCTGACATAATTTTTTTAATATACCAATAATTGGTTGCTTTAATTTCCTTTCCTCGGAAATCGTGGCAACGCGCGACAAGTTAGCTAGTAATAATAAAAGTTGGAAACACTCTGAAGCGGTGACCTCTACGTGGCTGTTAGATTCCCCTGGGGTAGGGAACAGGGTAGTTAGCGGGTATTCCGGAAGACCCCTGAAGAGAACTAGGCTCGGGGCTGCTGACTTTCTTTCACATGTATGTTCACTAGTTTAAAAAAAAGAAAAGTAAATTTTATAACTATTTGTCTGTCAATGCTTAAAAACGTCGCTCATATTACACGTATTTTCTTTGTTAATCTTATGCTTGAAACTGTTAGCATTTCCTATAATGAGTACATAACGGTGTCGTCCTGACAATGTGATTGATTTCAACTATGTCTTCATCTCATTCGTTTAGCCTAATTGAAAGTATTGAACAACGAGCTACTAGATAATAAAAAAAATAACCTAAGATCAGGGCATCTCAAACTATTCATGTTATTCATTAAATTGACAATTAAAAAAAATAAACTTTTTAAGAATGGTTCTGATCACGGCCTTTTTGTGTGGACATTTTCCTTCCTGAATCTATTGTGATATTCTTTTACACATATTCGCGGGATCATTTGATTTGGATACTTACCAAAAGGAAGACCATATAGGTTTAATATGATTATGTTTAACATTCTAGAGGGAAACAGTAGACGTCATTAATCCTTAACAAAATGTAATGTAAATAATATATCATAAAATATTATTGAAAAATTTACAGATATGTACAAGACAAACTGATTTAGGTTTTATGTACATTTATATTTTCAATGAAAACTTATTTCAGAAAACATATTGATATTTTAGAATGTAATCGGTTTTTCCAAAGAATGGTAACTTAAAAACTCCAAGACATGAAATCATTGCTCAGCACAGAAATATTTCTTCTAATATAGTTTAAAACCCTTCACCTCGTGGCTTAAGGGCTGTTGAAATTAATGAACCAGATGTTACAATGTCTATGGTGTCTCTCAGGCATGTAGTCAATTTATTTTTGTTTTTAGTCAGCAACCAACCAGTTAACTAGAGGATAACGCTGAACAGCCGACCAACGAGACGTGAAGCAGTATACTGATCATGTATGTCAAGATGTGGGCAGTTTATTGCTGTCTGTTAGGTCAGTATCTGCAAGTTTGAATTTGTGAAATATTTGTTTAAATTAATTTTATAATTTGTTAGATATAATATTGCGATTGATCTAATGCTTAAAATATTTTTCAATGTTCTTATACTTTTTAGAAATCCTGTTTTCATTGATCTAAAATTTTTAATTCAACTTTTTCTAGCCCTGATATCCTTCACCGCTGGAGTGGAAGTGGCAAGTAATTTAACAACAACGCCAACGATTGACTTCAGGATTCTTGGAGGCTCTAAAGCTAAGGACTATTCACAACCTCAACTGGCGTCACTTCAATTTTACAGGAATGGCAACTGGAAACATTTCTGTGGTGCTGTGCTTATAGCCCCTAACAAGGTCAGTTGTTTGTGAGACTGATAGCCACAGACAAGGTCAGTTCTTTATGAGACTGATAGACACTGACAAGGTCAGTTGTTTATGAGACTGATAGCCTCTGACAAAGTCAGTTGTTTATGATACTGATAGCCACTGACAAGTTCAGTTGTTTCTGAGACTGATAGCCTCTGACAAGGTCAGTTGTTTATGAGACTGTTAGCCACTGACAAGGTCAGTTGTTTATGAAGTTACTTTGGCAATAGAGTTATAGAATGATAATATATTTAAGGGCAATACATTTCTTTTTGAATTATATTAAATAATATTTTACTTGGTACTACACAACCTGTTTCAGTTATTGACTTACATAGATATTTCAGGTAGTCCCATCTTCCAGTCGATTATCACCACTTGATTCACATTGACTGCCATAGATATTTCACGTAGTCCCATCTTCCAGTCATATCACCCCTTGATTCATATTGGCTGCCATAGATATTTCAGGTAGTCCCATCTTCCAGTCGAAGATCACTACTTGATTCACATTGGCTGCCATAGATATTTCACGTAGTCCCATTTTCCAGTCCTATCACCTCTTGATTCACATTGGCTGCCATAGATATTTCACGTAGTCCCATCTTCAAGTCGACTATCACCAAGTTATTCCCATTGTTTAAATTATGTCAATATTTGCTGGTATAACAATCTTCACGCAATAATATGCTATATTGCGGGAGCACCTATAAAAGATAAGTTAATTATTCTAAGTAGATTTAATATGTATGAATTATTTAAAGCTATGAAAATTTTTAAAAAAAAACTCCATGAAATGATAAGTACATTTGAAACTGTTTATTTCCAAACATAACTTTTCTTGACATAAACACGCAATATAAAATGACACAATGAAATTGGTATAGCTAACTCAAATTTATAAAAAACACGGAATTTACTTTAAATTAAATTAAACAGTTTGAAAATAAACAATTATTCGTTAGACCAGTTAAACCAAGTGTTCATTTAGTCAGTTGACCAAACCTCATATCACCTGTTGTGGGGAAAGACTTAAAATACTAGTTGAAAAAAAAACAACTAAAATCCATATTTTTTAACCGGATAATACTTAAATATCCTTTTGAAAATCAAATATAGACATAAATCGTATTCAGCTGTACTTACTTCAGGCGTTCCTTCTATACAGAAGATTGTTTCGTCCAACGTTCTGGTCAAAACGTATATTTTTATTAAAACTGTGTATGTATAGTCAAGACAAGAGGTCACAGAAACCCGAAAGTTTCGACAAAAAACGCCTTTCTCAACGAACAGATAGACAAATATATTTAAAATAACCAAATTAAATTAAATGTAACCTTACCTGTGGTCAGGGCCGGCCCTTGAGTACGCGGGGCCCAAGGCAGCAAACTATGAGCGGGGCCCCAGGCACAAGGCAGCATAGGATGAGTGAGACCCATGCAAAAAATTGCAATTCTACACATATTAAAAGAATGGGGGAAAATAAAGTACTCATAATTTTAGTCTATAACAGCACAGACACATCAATAATTACACTTTTGTTCATTTAATTGAAGATCCTAAAACTCAAAAAGGATTTTAATACTGTAACTAAAATGTTTAGTTTTGGTATTCAAATTGACAGTTTATATACACATGTATGTAACTAACATTATAAACTATATACACCAGCGTTGATTTGCTTGTATTTTCTACTTATACCTTGTTTTTAAAACTCTCAAGCAAATTTTGCGAGCTTGGGGCCGCTGCAAAATCTGAAATAAATTCATTATTGGCAATATCCTTGGAAAAAACATTCTCAGTTGACAAAATAGGTAAGTTACTGAGCCTATCTTGCATCAGTTGCGTAGCTATGGGAGGGGGGGGAACAAAATTAATGTCCGATCTTTTTTTACATAAAATGTAAATTAACCGCAATGTATGTGGGGTCCCCAAAGAGGTTAAGGCCCCCTGACCCGAAAACCCCTACTAATTCCTAGCTACGCCACTGTTTTTTTTTATTTCGAAAAGCTTCTTTCTCCGAGACTAGAATAGTTAAAAGTATTCGAAGTTCAATGTGGTGCTAGGAAAGTGCAATGTGGTGCTAGGAAAGTGCAATGTGTGTGCTAGGAAAGTGCAATGTGTGTGCTAGGAAAGTTCAATGTGGTGCTAGGACAGTGCAATGTGTGTGCTAGGAAAGTGCAATGTGGTGCTAGGAAAGTGCAATGTGTGTGCTAGGAAAGTGCAATGTGGTGCTAGGAAAGTGCAATGTGGTGCTAGGAAAGTGCAATGTGGTGCTAGGAAAGTGCAATGTGGTGCTAGGAAAGTGCAATGTGTGTGCTAGGAAAGTGCAATGTGGTGCTAGGAAAGTGCAATGTGGTGCTAGGAAAGTGCAATGTGTGTGCTAGGAAAGTGCAATGTGGTGCTAGGAAAGTGCAATGTGTGTGCTAGGAAAGTGCAATGTGGTGCTAGGAAAGTGCAATGTGTGTGCTAGGAGAGTGCAATGTGTGTGCTAGGAAAGATCAATGTGTGTGCTAGGAAAGTGCAATGTGGTGCTAGGAAAGTGCAATGTGTGTGCTAGGAAAGTGCAATGTGTGTGCTAGGAAAGTGCAATGTGGTGCTAGGAAAGTGCAATGTGTGTGCTAGGAAAGTGCAATGTGGTGCTAGGAAAGTGCAATGTAGTGCTAGGAAAGTGCAATGTGTGTGCTAGGAAAGTGCAATGTGGTGCTAGGAAAGTGCAATGTGGTGCTAGGAAAGTGCAATGTGGTGCTAGGAAAGTGCAATGTGTGTGCTAGGAAAGTGCAATGTGGTGCTAGGAAAGTGCAATGTGTGTGCTAGGAAAGTGCAATGTGTGTGCTAGGAAAGTGCAATGTGGTGCTAGGAAAGTGCAATGTGTGTGCTAGGAAAGTGCAATGTGGTGCTAGGAAAGTGCAATGTGGTGCTAGGAAAGTGCAATGTGTGTGCTAGGAAAGTGCAATGTGTGTGCTAGGAAAGGGCAATGTGGTGCTAGGAAAGTGCAATGTGGTGCTAGGAAAGTGCAATGTGGTGCTAGGAAAGTGCAATGTGGTGCTAGGAAAGTGCAATGTGGTGCTAGGAAAGTGCAATGTGGTGCTAGGAAAGTGAAATGTGGTGCTAGGAAAGTGCAATGTGGTGCTAGGAAAGTGCAATGTGGTGCTAGGAAAGTCATTATAACGTTTGTTTACTGAATGCAACTGTGAAATCTGAATCGTTTTAGGTGACTGCGGGAATATTATAACTTAATGATTGCAGCTCTTCAGCAAGCATGAAATCACCAAGATCCTTACTTTCGCAGGCTGTGAGCTTTTTCTACAGATTCATACAGCATATGACACTTGTTGTTATTGTTGTTGTTGCTTTTGTAGTTCTTATTGTTGTAATTGATGAAATTTATTATAAATAAATCCAAACGACTAATGATGCCTTCGTAGTATGTCAAAGAGAATGTCCATCGACATGATTGCCTTATCAACAATCTGGTTAAATAAATATGTGCGAAAGTTTTCTTGTGCATCTATAAATCCTTTATTTTCTCCTTCATATGTAAATTGCTTGTTTCTTTGTTTTTCGCACAATCGTCTCTTTGAAAATGGGCTCAATTTCTCAGTCAGTGGTAATTTCATTTGAAGTTGCTATTGCTGTTTAAAAACCACATTTTTCTGAAAGATTTCAACAATTAGCAAATATTATTACTATTGCCACTTTGATTTCTCATGATCATACAGTCTAAAACTGGCACTTTTCCAGTCACAAATTCCGTCGGATGCCAGAGCAGACAGTATGCCAAAAAGTTTGCAAGAGAAACAAAACATTTTGTATTTAAATGCCGAATGTATAAGCCATTTTCGGTTTACAACTTCTCCATTTTCAACATTTTGTTTGTAAACGTGTGAAAATTAGTAACATGTTTGGTAAAGCGCGGTGCCCTAAAAAGCACGGGGCCCAAGGCGGTTGCCTCGTTCGCCTTGCCCAAGGCCGGCCCTGCCTGGGGTGTAATCCGGAGCCAGAAAGAGCATGACACCCTTAATTTTTTACGGAGATTTGTGCCAGTGACCATAGGTACGATAGTCAAGCATGCCTGCCACCGGCAATTGTGGTTCTTTAAAAATAACCACGGATGAAACAAGAACCTAATAATATTCTATATGGAACAATTGTGGGAAGACCCGAAGTAGCAGAGAGCCATTTTAATTACACGCTTTTATTGAGCTTGCTTTCCTGTGTCTCTATGTTAGCATCAAATCTTGCAACGTTATTTTAAAACACTCAGCATTTATTGCACGATTCAGCTCAAATCTGTAGAAACTTTTATTTCCGATAACAATACATCCTTCCAAAATGTCAATTAATTGGTTTAGTCAACTGTCAAGTTATTTGCATTTTTTTGGGGCGCAAGATTTTTATAAATAGTACCTCAATTATTTGAAAGAGAAATGATACAATTGTAAAAATTGTAATTTTATTTGAAGAGTCAGTTCTCATTACAAATTGTAAATGTTGCAAACCGTCACAGTTAGACATAACAATAACCTAAATAAATAAAACAAAAAAAAATGGTAAATATAAAATTGGTAAATAAAAATGATTTTTACAAACACGCTTTTATTTCAATGCATTAAAAAGGACAACATAAATTTTCACGTGTCTACAAAATTAAAAGTGTGGACGCAATTTTTCTAGTTTTTTGCATGAGAACCGGACGCTACATCTCCTTCTAGTATTTGTTGGCTCGAAGTTGTGGTAACCTCGGCCACAATAAGTCTCTCATTGCAGTTGGTTGAAAAAACGTAAGCTGTAATGTTAGATTCCTCTGCGAAGCTTTTAACTTTTCCGCAAAGACTTTTAAAATTGTAGTTTTAAAAATAAACAATTTTTTCTTGATGTTTAGTTTCTTTAGTTTATATTGGTATATTACTTGTTTACAAACACATGATAACCTCAAGGGAAATCCACATGTTTACAGCGAATACCAGTGAAACGTTCAGCCTCCTTATTGCTTTGAAAGTGTCTTCATAAGTTGACAATTTCTTGTCATCGCTTTGTGTTTACCAAAAAGATCTCAGTTGATAGCAGCAGGTAAAAGTGATCTAACATATGGTCGCTGACGTAATTCCCTACGGGTCAATCCGAATTGAGCAACAGAACGTTGTTAGTCCAGTTTGAAGATCAATATCCACTCTATACACACAATATCAATATACAAAACTGTTGGTTTCTAATACTCTCTATCACGTCGTTTGCCTTCGTTAAGTTTGATGATTAAGGAAATTGATTTTGCCTTCCACCGAAAGAACATCAATATACATAATGTGCAATGTATGTCACGTCCCGTCTGTCCTCTCCGTGACGCTACTAATTTTAGAAAGCAGCGTACCAAATTACTGCACCAAAAAAATAACTCTTTTCGAACGTCCGCATAAAATTGTTCGATAGGGAAATAAATGAATAAAATAAACATAAATAAAATAAATGAAAGTTCTGTATTACGTTTTTTTTAGATGTGTATTTATTTTGAGAACTTCCGTCATTTTTGACGGTTGATACACGAGTTAAATTATATATCTATTTAAGAAAAAATAATTTACGGGCCGGAAAATAACTGCACAGTGTTCAAGATCTTCAGGGTCCATATTGACCGGATAAGGCCCACGGACATTGAGTGTGACATACGTGAGTTACTGGTTTTGCTTAAAAAATATACTGGAATGTGTCTAGGTAATAACCTTATTGTTTATTGACGCAATCATACGTTAAATACAAGAATAAGTGATAAGTTCATCCTTTAATACTAGAGAGGCAAAGCATGAGAGAGTTTAGGGAGGACAAGAACTTTCTGTGATGATGAACAACTTGAGAGTTAATTAAGAAGATATGTACACAATGTACACAATATACACACTGTTCACAATGTTCACAATGTTCACAATGTACGCAATGTACACAATGTACACAATGTACACAAATGTTCAGAATGTACACAATGTACACAATGTTCAGAATGTACACAATGTACACAATGTTCACAATGTAAAAAAGGTACACAATGTACACAATGTTCACAATGTACACAATGTTCACAATGTACACAATGTTCACAATGTACAAAATGTTCACAATGTACACAATGTACACAATGTACACAATGTTCACAATGTTCACAATGCTCACAATGTTCACAATGTTCACAATGTTCACAATGTACACAATTTACACAATGTACACAATGTACACAATTTACACAATGTACACAATGCACTCACTGTTCACAATGTTCACAAATAATCACAATGTACACAATGTACACAATGTACACAATGTACACAATGTACACAATGTACACAATGCACTCACTGTGCACAATGTTCACAATGTACACAATGTACACCATATACACTCAAAAGACCTTATCCCGGCTAAAACATGTAACAACATTTTTGTAGCTGGTCACTGCTGCCCATTGTCTGAACAAAAACTTTACAACCATGCGCATCAAGATAGGAGCGATGGACATAGAGAATGATGGACCGAAGAACATTTACAGCCTCACTCGGATCGTTGGAAAGAGTATCATGCACCCGAGATACCAAAAACCTGGGGAAAGAAACGACATTGGTGTTATCTATATCAATACTCCAGTTGAAATCAACAAAAATGTTAAAGTAGGTCATGTTTACATCTTGAACATTAATTTGTTCATATGTAAAAAAAAAGAACAATAAATTTGTTGTATAAAATTGTAAGTGCATGAAATATTCATCTCATGTTTGTGTCTTATACCTACATGTGTGTAGATGGCACATACAACTTCATGTGTTAAGTCATTCATCCCTTTGTCTATTCTAATTTTCAACAAAGTGCCGTGACGTTAAATGTAATCTAGTTAGATAGCAAGTGATGCAATAACATCTACGTGGGTAAGACAGGTCGTCGTCTTGGAGACCGATTTATAGAACACCTGTATGATATATAAATAAACAGGATCAATATCATGTGTCTAAACACTTCAACAGTGCTGACCATAATATAATTTCAGATATTGTGGCTTCGGGAATTTTATATGCACAAATACCCATGATAGGATCTACATAGAAAATAGATTTATAAAACAATTTGATACGCCTGCTACGTACAGATTAAACCAAATTCACAATTTTACCTTACTGTAGAATCTTTTTATTGATGTGGTTTTTAATTGTAACTTTTTTACTTCATGCTTTTTCTTGCATCATATTAATTGTTTGCTTGTTTTTTGTTTTTCCTTTTCTTTTTATCTTAACGTAACTATATTTCTTCATATATTCCTTCTTGATAAAATAAATATAATTTAAATACTTATGTAAGAGCAGTATGTTATTCGTACTAACGAAGGCATTAGCCGAAAATTTTACAGTTAAATAATAGTTAAATAATAACGCTAAATTTATTGTTTTCATTACACAAGTTTTTTTTATATATATTTTGTATTTTAAATTTAACCTACGTTACTGTCAGTCTTATTTCACACCTTCGCCTCTATAGGTAGCTGAGATTGCCCCTAAGGGAAGCAACTTTGAGGGAGAAACATGTGTAATAGCTGGATGGGGAATCAGTGAGGAATTTCCACAAGGATCTTCATATCTGAGAGAAGCTTACATCAAGGCCATATCCACAGCTAAATGTTCAACGTTTGAATGGGATAAACCGATCACCAATAAAGAGATTTGTTTATTTGATGATAAATTCGGTAAGTAATATTTTAGTATGTGAAAATTAAACAAAAAAATAATAATAATTTGAAAATTTCTATGGCTTTAAATTCAATTACTTTTAAAGCAAATTTCATTTTTATATGTTGGTGAAATTTCCCGTTTTAATGTGAACATAATAACATATCAAAATGTAGAAGTACTTTCTGTTCTAAGTGTGAAGGTTATTTCCCGTTTAAATGAGACAGGTTCTAAATTCCTTATAGTTACAATTAACTTTAATTAGTTTTAAAAGTGACATTTTATGACCAAAATAATAATACTTGAAATCCTTAAATAATACCAATCTCAATGTCACAACGATTTTGCTCGCATTTATTCAACCAGCTCTATCTAAATTGTGTAATCAATATTTCACCCACTTATGGTGGCCTGACTAAACCAAATGGTTGCATAAATAGTAGGGCTGCGGAAATTAACGATTAATTAATTGATTAATCGTTATTTTTCTTTAAATTGATTAAACTTAATTTGATCGATTAAATTTCGATTAAAATTTGATATAATATTTCTATTTTCTTTCCAATTTATTAATACATTTTATTATTTTTTTTACTTACATACCTTTGACTCGTAGTATTATTATTTATTTACACGTTCATACGTAAACAAAAAGGTTTTCTTCCTTATTTCTTGCATTGCAGAACGAATATGATGTGTTACGTAAAAAATTGGGTAGAAATGGAATTACCGCGTCTTAACCGTTTTCACGTAATGATGAATCGCGACTTAACTGGATCTAAATATGTGTTCTACAAAATATATCTAATCGAAATCAATCCAGTAATCGATTAATTTTTTCCCGATTAATCGAACATTTAAAAAAAAATCATTACCAGCCCTAATATATATATATTTTACAATAAAAAAAGAATGAATCATAATACGAACACACGACCTGTTTCATCGGTATAAATGCTCAGATGAATATTTAAGCTCTTTTTATTGTTGATACAAATGAACTTTTGCGACACCCTAAATTTAAAGGGATAAAAAAAGACACACATTATTTATTTTGTAAGACTGCTCCATGATTTTATACTCAGTCTGAAAATGTACGAATTATTCCTGGTCGAAGGCAAAAATTCAATCTTCTGTACTTATACTTGTGATTCAAATATTTTAAAACTTAATATGATATTTCTGTGAGTACTGTTCATTGTGTTTTGTTTTTTTTACTTTCTGATATTATCGTTAGCTGTTCTCTCAATAATTAAACTATTGTTCGAAACGTATGTTTGTTAAAAAACAATCTTGGTCTTTTGAAAAGATCCTGATTACAGAGCAAGATCATGTCAGGGTGACAGTGGCGGTTCCGTAATGTGTGGTTTAAACTATCGGTACTTGGCTGGTATCACGTCTGCTGGAGGCATTGGTTGCACAGGTAAGGAATATAATGAGCTATTTTTAGACACATTTTGAGACGAATTCCTTGTAAGGATAAGCAATGCGAGTGAATGTATTTATATACCATGAAGCAATAATTTATATGTACAGTTAACAAATCATTCTATAAATATAAACAAACAATAAATCTTCCCCTTCAATAACACGAGTCTAACTTTAATAATTCACTTTAACAACACGAGTCTCACTTTAATAATTCACTTTAACAACACGAGTCTCACTTTAATAATTCACTTTAACAACACGAGTCTAACTTTAATAATTCACTTTAACAACACGAGTCTAACTTTAATAATTCACTTTAACAACACGAGTCTAACTTTAATAATTCACTTTAACAACACGAGTCTAACTTTAATAATTCACTTTAACAACACGAGTCTCACTTTAATAATTCACTTTAACAACAAGAGTCTCACTTTAATAATTCACTTTAACAACACGAGTCTCACTTTAATAATTCACTTTAACAACACGAGTCTCACTTTAATAATTCACTTTAACAACACGAGTCTCACTTTAATAATTCACTTTAACAACACGAGTCTAACTTTAATAATTCACTTTAACAACACGAGTCTCACTTTAATAATTCACTTTAACAACACGAGTCTCACTTTAATAATTCACTTTAACAACACGAGTCTCACTTTAATAATTCACTTTAACAACACGAGTCTAACTTTAATAATTCACTTTAACAACACGAGTCTCACTTTAATAATTCACTTTAACAACACGAGTCTCACTTTAATAATTCACTTTAACAACAAGAGTCTCACTTTAATAATTCACTTTAACAACACGAGTCTAACTTTAATAATTCACTTTAACAACACGAGTCTCACTTTAATAATTCACTTTAACAACACAAGTCTAACTTTAATAATTCACTTTAACAACACGAGTCTCACTTTAATAATTCACTTTAACAACAAGAGTCTCACTTTAATAATTCACTTTAACAACACGAGTCTAACTTTAATAATTCACTTTAACAACACGAGTCTCACTTTAATAATTCACTTTAACAACACGAGTCTCACTTTAATAATTCACTTTAACAACACGAGTCTAACTTTAATAATTCATTTAACAACACGAGTCTTACTTTAATAATTCACTTTAACAACACGAGTGTAACTTTAATAATTCACTTTAACAACACGAGTCTCATTTTAATAATTCACTTTAACAACACGAGTCTAACTTTAATAATTCACTTTAACAACACGAGTCTAACTTTAATAATTCACTTTAACAACACGAGTCTAACTTTAATAATTCACTTTAACAACACGAGTCTAACTTTAATAATTCACTTTAACAACACGAGTCTCACTTTAATAATTCACTTTAACAACACGAGTCTCACTTTAATAATTCACTTTAACAACACGAGTCTCACTTTAATAATTCACTTTAACAACACGAGTCTAACTTTAATAATTCACTTTAACAACACGAGTCTCACTTTAATAATTCACTTTAACAACACGAGTCTAACTTTAATAATTCACTTTAACAACACGAGTCTCACTTTAATAATTCACTTTAACAACACGAGTCTAACTTTAATAATTCACTTTAACAACACGAGTCTCACTTTAATAATTCACTTTAACAACACGAGTCTAACTTTAATAATTCACTTTAACAACACGAGTCTCACTTTAATAATTCACTTTAACAACACGAGTCTAACTTTAATAATTCACTTTAACAACACGAGTCTCACTTTAATAATTCACTTTAACAACACGAGTCTAACTTTAATAATTCACTTTAACAACACGAGTCTCACTTTAATAATTCACTTTAACAACACGAGTCTAACTTTAATAATTCACTTTAACAACACGAGTCTCACTTTAATAATTCACTTTAACAACACGAGTCTCACTTTAATAATTCACTTTAACAACACGAGTCTCACTTTAATAATTCACTTTAACAAAATGAGTTTCACTCTTGTTCTTCACTTTGCCTATAACTAGAGTCTCAATCTTTAATTCACTCTCACTGCAAGGTAATTAATTCTAACTGGGGAATACAACACAAAGATAACTTACTACAAGCCTCTTGCAGATATAGACATAGGGATTAAAACACTTTAGTTATTCCGTACGAAAGAACAAACACATCAAATTCTCGTTCTTTTCGTCCTGATTTCGGACGAAAAATGGATTACCTGATGAAACCAGGGGGAAAAAAATCATTCAATTAACATTACAAATTCGAACAAAAGGCAAGACTGGGCATAAACCATGGATAAGCGTATGACGTAGTATAGATATGTCTGCAACAGATTTGATAAGATCGGGGTGGTTTTCCTTAACTCTGCCATCACATTAGTTTAGCCAATATGAAAGTATTGAACAAGGCCAAGGCACACAATGAAATCATTTAGATCGGGGAATCTCAAAAAATTTATGTTAAAATATTCCTTAAGAATTTTTTTTTAAAGTTGTTAAAACGTATCCTGATGACGATATGTTTGTGGCCTTTTATTATATTTGTTTATACTGCCAATTAAGAATATGTCAGTTTTAACTGTCTGAAGACAAAATACAAACACAAATATTTTTTCGAAAAGCTTTTAGTAATATACCGGTAAATGATATAGCTGCTGTGTTTGACCTTTGACCTTTTGTTCCTTTAGGCACCAAGGCAAGTATCTACACACGTGTCTCCGAGTACATAGATTGGATTAACTCTGTCTAAAACTGGACGACAGACCGCTACCGCTGCTACACCATGCAACTAAAGTTAGATTGTTGTATTATGGCGTGTATTTAAATTAAAGATGAAAAACAATTATTTTGAATAATTTTTTTTTCTATAAAATTGGCTTTGTTTTCAAAATTGTAATTGATACATGAGCCAATATATCAGATTGTCATTTGACCCCCTTATGGTTGTATAGATATATCAGCAGCGAATAAACTTCAAAAGTTGTATTTCTGAAAGAGTGTGTTCCTTTACACAGTCCTACATAATGCTCTGGAGTGGTTGTACACGTAAGGATGTCCAATGATGTAGTTATAATGTACAAAAATAAAATATTTATAATGCATGTCAAGAAAATTAAAAATATATGTTCGGAATTTTTATTTGAAACTTCAATAAATATTTAAAAAATACAATAAAATAAAACATCTTTCAGCCTCTAATATAACTTAACTTTTTCTCTGGATGTTATACAATTTTATTTCTCTGTCCTAATAATAATTTCAGGAACTGTACTACTTATACTCTCCAGCAGTTTGTGGATGCCATCCTGATTTAAGAACAACGCATTTAAACACGATGCACAATCTTTTTAACTTAAACAAATATTTCTAACACTAATAAGTTTTAACCATGCAAGAGCGAAACCGCTCCAGGGGAATTAACCGATATTTAAGTCCAAAATAGGAAGCAATACACGAATTTTCTCAAATATGAAATACATGAATACAACAACAGACTTGCTGAGAGGATAACAATTTGTTTAATTTTCACGGGCATTGTTTAAAATGCTTTTAATTCAACTCACATAAGTAATAACACTTTATATTGTGTTCACCACTTTCATTACACGAAATGTCCACCATTCCGTCGTAGTCTTTGTTCAGATACAAACAGTTTTGTTTGCGACCACCATTGGGTTGTCTCTTGGCCCAGTGTATGTAGGTCAGAGCCTCGTCCGTTCCTTGTCGTACGAACTTGCCTTCTGTTTTCTCATCGGTGCCGGCTATCAAAAAGCAATCCACTTTTATGGCCTGTGCAAAGCCGATAGTTAATTTCTGCTCCTTATTGTCGTCAATCACGACCAGACTGCTACATATTTCTCTACACATCTCCTCTGCCGCGATATCGGTGAGTACTACATCTTTAGAGAGGAAATATTTGGTTCCAAAATATTCTAAAGGAGGTCGGAACACGTCTGCAAGGACTGTAGCATTAGGCGAGCATGCTATCAGAACGGGAAAAA
>CALYLW010000613.1:0-2500 GCA_944989445.1 Ampullaceana balthica | reverse complement strand
CGTCATAACACTTAAACTCGTGTTACTATCAAAGACGGAGGGAGTAAAGATTGTCAGCAGATTAAAATTAAACATGGACTTACGTTTTGGTCTAGTTGTGGATGTACTTGTACAGGAAGTTTTCGTTGTGAGAACGTCTTTTTTCTTAGTAACAGTTGTAGTAGTAGACGTGTTTTTAGCTTCTTTTATTGTAATTGATTTTGTTGTAGATGGTTTTGTTGTAATTGCTATTGTTGTAGCTGGTTTCGTCTTACAAAAAACAGTTTCATGCCGTCTGCAAACTTGTAGCTGTACAAAAATGTTTATTTGCTTTATAAATATTTAATACATTTAAATTAATTTTTTTTAAATTACATAATAAAAAAACATAAAACACCAAGTTTTTTACTATAAATCCTTTCTATATGAGACATAATTCAAAGTATTTTCATTATAATACGCATCGCACGACATAGCTAAAATCCAAAATTGTTGTTATGTCTTTTATATAAAGGATTTATATTAAAAAATACTTTTACAGTCTGCCTGCTAAATTTCAGCTCGATTTCATCACGGGAAAAGGCTTTTAAAACATGCTTAATATAATGTGCACCACGCGACAGACTAGCATAAAGATTTACAGATCGTGAATAAATTTAAATAAAAATATCGTCAATATAATACGCACTGCTCCGCGCGTCAGGAAAATATTTAAATGGTCGTTCAATATAATACGCAACGCGACAGTCTAGCACAAAAATGTACATGCTACATAGAGATACACATCGATAATCTAAAAATTCATTAATTTTGATAGATCATTTTTATCGTCACCAAGAGTCTCTCTGCAAAATTTCTGCTTTCTAGCATACCAAAAAGTGGGTAAAAAATCGATCCAAAATCTTGCGGCAATCCACCAGACGCGGCGAGTTAATATAAAGGATTTTAAAATGTTAACATTTTAAGGTTTTACCGGATTTTGGCTCTAAAATGTAAATTTGGCTTACAAAGGGTTCCCTAAAATTTCTTGGTTTCTTGTGTCTAAAAGTATAACTGTTCCGAGAGTCTTAAAGGTAATTTATTTATGGGAAAATAAATCGGTGGAAATGAATTTTGTAATGACAAACACAACAATGAAAGCTGATTTTGTTAAATTATCAGTTTTATAATGTCACATTCTTATTTTCTAATATAAAAATTAACTTCTTTCATGTATATGTAATTCACCAGAAACTAGAGCAACCAAGAAGACGCAGACAAACCAGAGCAAGCAAGACGCAGTCTATTTATCGAATATGCCAGAGCAAGCAAGACGGTGGCAAGCGAGGTGGTGCAAAATGGGGGGGGGGCGGTAGCTCGACCTCAGTGCGCATGTCTCAAGGCCATCGATATGCAGGGAATGTAAGAAAGGTTTTGCCTGCGTCTTGCTCGCTGTCATTGCTCTGTTCTTTTCTGCGGCGTATACTACGCCGCGTTTCGGCTTGTATTAAATACAAATGCAGTAACACTTCTTACCAAATAAGTAAAATAAGAAAACAGGAAAATTATTTGATTTTAAACCAATTAATTGAAAATATATTTTTTTCTTAAATGTTCGTTTAATTTTTTAAAAAAACAAATAGTGAAGGAATGGTAAAAAATTTTAAAGTGTAAATCAAATTAAAAAGAAATTTTAAAAATTTATGAATTAAATCTGTACACTTTGAATTTTTTCTATCTAAAAGTTTACATGATAAATATATTATAAAAGAATTTGTTATGTTAAAGAGTACTATTATATAATTTTTGAATCCATTATCATAAATCCTTAGTATGTTAAATTAACATAATAGTTTACATTTAAGCCATATATTACTGAGAGTGAACACACAAAAACAAAAATGACATTACTGAAATAAGAACTACATGTGACATTTCTTTCTGGCCGGCCAAAGAATACTATGATACGACATACAGACATACAACTTACCTTTGCATTAAATTCGTAGTTCCCTGCACATTTCACCTCCTTAGCCACATAGTCGACACATACGTAGTACTTGTTACATGACGTTGGGTGTGCCACTTTGCCATTCATCACATCTCCACATTCAGGAGATCCTGACAAGAAATTGGTGATTTTACATTTCACAAAGGTTATTAATTTTATCTTTAATCACGGGGATAATTATTTTGCTATTACACGCAAATAGAAGCATTGAATAATATTTTAAACTAAAATCTAGCTAAAAGATATGTAACTACCGAACGATGTAGGATAATATTAAATTTCAACAATGAGTTCATCAGTTCTTACTTTCTTCAGATGACGAAACCATGGTCAGTGGTAAAACGGCCAGAAACATGACCTGCAGTGATAGATTGACCAATGGTAGAGCTAGTTAGTGATGTTAACAATAAATATTTTTTTTAAAATCACACTGACTGAATTCTGTTAAAGTTAATCAAACAAAAAGAAGAGACACAAAAGCAAATCATTAAACATAAGAAAATACAGCTGATCCTCAACACAGACCACTAA